>JARHVA010004819.1:50000-192500 GCA_037957365.1 Torreya grandis | reverse complement strand
GTAGAGTCCATAGAAAACCAAGCTCTACAGAGTCTGTAGAAATGGACTTGCAGAGTCCATAGAAATGGACCTGCAGAGTTTGTAGAAATTCCTAGACTTGTGCAAAAATCAAAAAATGAATTGGCCTTGAATAATAGGGGAAGAAGGGGACTTATTTTTGGCCTGTTGGGCAAAAATGGTCAACAGTACCCTATAGAGAGGATGAACACAAAGAACCCCCTCAGTGCTTGGAAGTATCAAGTTGTGTGATAGGTTAGGTAGAAGAAGAAGCACCTATTTTATCAAGAGAACAAGGCCTTGAAGTGCTAATGACATGGGTGTTGGGTTAGGAGTACATATTTGCATTGAGAAACATTAAAAACTCTATGAAGGTGGAGTTCACATAGAATAGGTTGGGTGGGACAATGATACAAGGTTGGATATATCTCTAATAGAGAAAGAGATGGAATAGGATACAAAAAGTAAAGAGTTGGGATTGAATGGTCTCAAATTTGTTAGACCATAAAATGCATTCATAAGAGTATCATGGGTGGAGGAGAATACTTTATGACTTAATATATAAGAGTGTAGAAGAGGATCATATTACATTGAAGGGTATATTTTAAGAAGAGATGATAGTGTAACGACATGATAATTTTCTCACAAAAAGTAAGGATGAAGAGGTTCATGTGAGAGGCTTAGAAAAGGAAATCCTCGCAAAGGATTGAGTCAAAATTATAGTCAATGAGACTATATAAGGACGTGACTTAGATAATTTTTGGCCTTGAGAGGATATTTCCCTAGAGGAAGCATGAATGGAGGAGGCAACTTGAGAAGCTTTAGATGAAGAGGTGAAGAGTGAAGTGGGAGATTTGCCTTATGATCAACTAGAATCTAGAAGAGCAAAGAAAAAAAGCTAGTAGGAATAGGGATAAGATTCTAATGATGTCCCAAAGGAGGAAGTCATAGACCTAGTACCATCCAAGGAGAAATATGTATAAAATCATAGAACAAGTAAATGAATATCAAAGGAAATGTGCCCATTAAAAGGCATGAAGGAGAAAGAGGAGGTGCAAGAAAAGGATTATGTGAAGTTCATGATGGATGCCTTAGAGGAGAAAGGAGGAGATAAGGTTATCTCACAACTAGACCAATGTTGTCTTAAGGATAATGAAGTGACACGTTAGTAAGAAGGATACATTATTGGAGGATCATGAGATGTAAGAGCTACTTGCATGTGTATTAAGGAAATAAAGAGGCATCAGCCTAAAGTTTATGATAACGGTGACTCGATTATGATTGTGTAAATCCTGAAGAATTAAAGGAAGAAGGAGGGAGAGAATATGTGATTAGGTGGATTTGATAGAGATGTACATCTCATCAAAGGTATCCAATAGGAAAAAGAAAAGAAGGATGAAGGCAACAGGATTATCACAAAAGAGATGGAAGAAGACAATGGGGTGACTACAATGAGGTGTCTAGATGAAGAAAAATGGCTAAAAAAAGAGAAAATATAATGATTTTCCAAAGATGGGGAGAATGAAAAAATAAGGGAAAAAGTGCACGAGGAAATTTGGATGGAAGCATATAAGAAGGGTGATGAAGAAGATCATTGACAGAGGTGTATGAAAATAGGTGGATATAGATCCATAAGAGAATTAGGTGATCAGAAATGCATGGGATAAAATAAATGTGGGCATAAACCCATTAGAGTAAGGAGGAGAGGATATAAATTTAATCATGTAAATCAATGTTGTATGGCATGTGCATAAGTATAAGTGTTGAAAGCACTAGGTGGAGGTGGATTGTGGGCACAAACCCATGAGAAGAAGAATCATAGGGAGAAAGAGGATAAATAAGAGAGGAAATAAGAGGATGAAGGGAAGATAGAAGAAGATGATGAAGAAGAGGAGAATGTAGAGAAGAGGTATTGGATCTGGGCAAAGGAGGATGATTTATTATGCTAAGAGGGTTTAGATTAGGAATAAGTATATAATGACTGTGCAGAGGCTGCATAATAGGTGTTAGGGAGAACCATGGTCTAGGAACCTCACCAAAAGTGTGGTTGTACCACCTAAACCTTAATTTTAATTAGGAGCTTACATTTTATTTGCCTAGTGAGTATGTTGTACGAGCATCCCAAGCAAACTTGCAATCCTGCATAGTCAAGTTTTGAAGCAAAAGTAGATGAGGAATAAAAGGGTCACTAAAGGATAAAATGGATGGATAACTAAGGATGTACACATGGAAATTTATTGAGCACATATGTGGAAGGAATATAAGATAAAATCTACCCTTGGGTCTCGAGAGACATCTAAGTAGATTGCACGAAAAAGGTATATTCTTACATCATGAAAGTACAAAGGTCGATTAAATAAAGGGATACTATTTTAACCAAGGCATTGAATATATGATAACTTGAAGACTTAGGGCATGAAAGTGTGCATAAATTAAGGATACTAGTGATCATTAATAGGGCACATGAAGGAATAAGAGTAAACTAGACACATGATAGGTGAGTTAGTTCATAGAAAGGTTTAAGGCATAAAGGATAGTCATGAGAAATGAGCAAGCACACAAGATCCCTCAAAAACATCAGGTGGTACACACATAATTAAGCAGGGGAGAGTAAATCAACAAATCGATAAGGTTGGCACATAGCAAAAATAAGCCTCAAAGTTGTTAGAATCCAACAAGGTTGACTCGGATGCCATGTTATCCTAACAGAATGATAAACCTATCAAATATATCAACATTAGGGTGAGGAAATGTCAACACCAAGGCAAGAAACTTTTTTATTGTACTTCTAATTTCACAATATAAGGTTATAAATATTTTGATTATAAATTTCCAAATTCTTATAAGAACCCATGGAAAAAAGTTAACGATGCCCACTTTCAATTAAGATATTAACGAGCGAGAAAGAAGTTATACCTTCGTCCATCATTTTTGAGTTTTCCTTATAAGAATAATGAGGATGTCATACCATTGATGATAAGATAAGGGGTCATGACGAGAAAAATTGGTCTAGGAAGGATATTAATAAAAAGGAAAAGACATAAGTTTCAAAGATCCCACACAATGAAATATTATGATTGAGAAGATCATGAGTGATGGGAGGAAAATAAGTAGATTCAATAAATATGAAGACCAAGCCTATGTAAAATAATTTTTGGAAAATATTTAAAGGTATATCTAAGTAGTGGTGAATAATAATAAACATTTTAAATTGAATAAAAATGACAAAAGGATATGAGAAGATCAAGGGATGAATTAATTTAAAGAAGTGTGAAGTCATATACAAAGCAAAATATTAGGTTTTATGTTCCATAATTATGTTAGTTATTTTTGTTGGTTTTTATATCTAATGCATCTCATTTATGATACAACCCTATTAGAGATAAAAAGTTAATAATGTTAATTAATTATATTAAGTTAATATGTTAGGTACTTGACTACTAGTTTGGGTCCCCTCAACCTCATAAAATGTTAATAATGTTAATTAATTATATTAAGTTACTATGTTAGGTACTTGACTACTAGTTTGGGTCCCCTCAACCTCATAAAATGTCTCTACATCTCTCTAGGAGCTTAAATGGGTATATATAATCTTAAGCATTATTCAAACTCATTGAGACATTTGGGGAAGAAGGGTGTCCCCTTGGGATGTCCAATGGCCATTAATGGTCACCTAGAGATCAAATCCTATGTCTAAGGCAATACATCAATTAATATTTTGAAAAACATTTTTAATTTTAATTTTAGATAGAATTTGTGCTATTGTAATATTTTGTTGTAAGGGTTGAAAGATAACATTCGAAAGAAAGGAGTAGGGAAAAGAAGGGGATCTTGGAGACCCTATCTCGATTTAGGATAAATTACAACCATGCTTTAAAATTGGGCCAACCTATTTTCCTTATTCAACTCAGTTTGTAGAAATAAAGTTTGCTTTCAACACAAGAATCACCACCTAAGTGTCATCAATCGACCTAAAAAAATTCACCACTTGTATTTCACCACCTTAAATTATGCCACCTTCAATGTATATGAAAAACATTGAATCCCAACACAATCACCCCAGATTTTACCTTATAAGTATAGATTCCACCTAAAAAAACATTTAATTATCCCAAAGCTAACTGGAAGTAACTGATCTAAACCCTAATGGCCATTGGTGCAAGGGAAATAATATTGGCCACCAAGATCTATGGATGGTGCTATGAAATAAAGCTTAAGCTTAAAGTCCCTGCAATATCCTTACAAACAATAATTCAACTATGACTAGATCTCTATTTATCCACCCATTCCTTTTTCACCTAAAATCGTACCTTAAACCTTCCTTGCAAGTGTTAGGTCTCCTCTCTTGTACGTTAGCTATTTATGGCTCCCATATGCCACATATTGATCATAGTGGCTTCACTCATTGTTTTTGTGTACTAGATTCACAAACTCTTCTTAGAATTGAGACAATTTCTAACCTATACATGTGTGGATTAATGGTCCAAAGGGAGGTTTGATGAGGTCAAAGAATACAAGGTAATGAAATTAAAATTTTAGAATAGAAAATAAATGTCAAAAATTACATATATATGGAGACAAATATGATGTCGACCAAGATATTCACAAGGGTGCTAGGTTATCGACCAATTATTCCACTTAAGTACAAAGGCCGATAAAAGTAAATGGGGTATTAAGATTGGTCATGACTATGTGGGTTTTACAATTGAAGTTCCATTAACTAAATAAAGCCTAATACTAACTTACATATAGTTTTTAAGAGGCATATGGAATAAATAAATATATTTAACAAGTAAATTGCATTTTATCAACTCCACTTAAATCATTAAAATATTTATCTAATTAACATTAATAAAAATTTATTTAAAAAATAATTAACTAATATAAATAAGAAACAATAAATCACCATTTAAATCATTAAAATATTTATCAAATTTAACATTAATAAAATTTCATTTAAAAAAAATTAACTAATATAAATAATAAACCACTAAAAACTTAAAAATAAAAATATAATAAATTTAAAAAATGAAAGTAGAACTCTAGCCACATGATTAAACTCAACTCAGCCCTCCACCTGAAACAAAGCTTAAGATCACACTTAATCTTTAAGATAGGGCTATAAGATAATTACTACCCTTAATCTTCTCTCATTTTTTATGAAAATAGATTTGGAGACGGAGAGAAGCATATGCATAATCTATGCCTTTATCTTCTCATTTTACTCATGTAATGGTTTATTTTTATATAGGACGCCACTTACAAATCTAGTCTTTTATATTATTATCTGGTTCTTTGTTATTTTATTTTCAATTTAAATTCATTTTGAAGCTAAGATAATATGTTTTATTAATTTATTTTCCCAGAATAGAATAGTTATTAGAGTGGATTATAAATATATATTTTTTATTAATATAAATAAAATGTGAGAAGGTTATGAGAATTAATTTATTTCCATAATTTTTCTTTGGTTTCTTCTTTGTAAAATGGGTTAATAGTTTCATAACATCAATAAATTGAAAAGAATTTATATAATTATTATTTTATTGTATATTTTCAAAATAAATTTCTAAATTAATTTTAACACCATTCTTATTGTTGTCTACAATAATTATTGCGATATATCCATGGAAGGCCATTTAAATAGACTTAACACACCCTATTACTGAATTTAACCAAAAAAATCTTAAAAATCTTATAATTATTGTAAGTAAAGCAGATTAACAAAACAACATAAAAACATAATAGAACAAGTTTCTCGAAAACACCAAATTTACAAATAAACTATTTCAACTGAAAATGTTTGCTAAATTATAATTGTGCATCATATAAATAAAATTCTAAAAATTTATTCTACCACGTTTAATTGAATTTCTAACATGAATGGTTCAACATTTTTCATCCCCAACCAAAATTGAAAAACACTTTAAACCCCTTGTTTCCGTCTAACCAAAAAACAAAATATCAATTTCTATTTGGTGTTCTTCAATGATGCCAGTCTTGAACGGAAAACTACATTCTTACACCAACATAACAGAAGGAAGGGCGTTTTCATAGCGAAATGCCTCCAGTAATAATGTCAAAGAAAAGGGTATATGAAGATGGCATCTCCCACCACACATTCTATGAACTCAATGACATGACGTCAATATTCGGAATAACAGTCGCCGGCACGGTGTTAACCGAACTGGCTTTATTTTATTTGGGTTGAATCACTTTTCATGATTGTGACCTCCAAAAGTGAACCGTACGATGAAATCAGATCGATTTTATAGATTCATATCCATATACGCCGTCTCTCTCAAATTGCATCGGATAAAAAGAGTCCATTGCACTGCCTAATTACAAATTCACTTATTGGTTGGCAAAGAAAACAAAATGTTAGACCTGTCTGTCTGTACCAATAAGAGGGGAGAGTGATTGACTGCACGAATCTTTATGAGCGTACTCTAGATCAGGGGTTAAATTTGACGGTCACCCTTGCCCGTCAAGAAAAATTTTTGTGACGGTTTTTAAGATAATGTCACTATGCACGTAACGTTCATTTATCATTTTTGATTTTCATAATTTTATATAAAAATTAATTAAACTTATTGTTCATGTGTCTCTTATTAAAAAAAAAAGGGTGTATAATGGTTAAAACCCAGGTCTAAACACAAGTTAAAGGATTATTGCATCGCTTGAAGCTTACTTTGTCCACATTGCTGCAAGAAGATAGAACCCTCTTGTAATGAGCTGCTTTCGGAGGCACAACTTCCTCGGCTGCACACAGCACTGCTGCTGCTGCTATGGCAGAAGGCTTGTACTCCACCAAATCTGCCTCTACAAACACATTGCAGACAATTATATGAGATCAGTTTTAACTTTAAATTTAACCCAAATTGTTGTGTCTATAACAGCTCTCAAACTATATCTAGATTCTGCCATGAGTGTTACTATGCCTCTATTCAGTTCAAACTTCAAATTTTGTTCGATTGCCTTTGCATAAGATTTCAATGTTTAAATCAATTGCAACTGGTGGTAAGTTAAAATGTATCATAGACCAGATGGGAGTTGTGTTATGAAAGAGAACAATGTGAGACCAGATGGGATTTGTGTTATAAAAGACAACAATATGAGACTTTCACTACAAAACAAAGTAATGCTACACTTATATTACAAAATAGACCAATGTGAAAGGATTTGGGATACCTTTGACAGTGCTGACAATGAGCTCAACAGCCCTCCCTATCAGAGCTCGGGGAGGGGAATTATTGCTTTCACTAGCACAGGGGGCAAAATAATCCATGAAGGAAAATGGTGTAACAGAACGCATTCTCCATTGCAGTGTGGTCAAGATCAGAAGCTCCATTCTTTGAATGGTATGAGCATCAAATATGAATCTTGTATCCTCCCCCTGTTTATCAAAAAAAACATCATATCAGATCTCTCATCCACATTGCCCTGCTCTAATGAACAACACAACATAAATGTTGGTGCTATTTAATGTTGTTTTTCCCTGTAGGTCTAGGAGAAGAGGAACATGGGTGTCCGCCATTTTAGCCGCGACGGATAAGCAAGCAACAGAGACCAGTTGATGCATCCAAGCCTTGCAGGTACCTTGCTGCAATGGCGCTCAGGAACTTATATTTCCCTTTTGTACATACAATCCAAAGAAACAACAAACCCTTTACCAACAAAGAGTACAGGCATTCGAGAAAACCAAAAGGGCAAACACTATCTTCCCCCCAAATAACTTACTAGTAGTTTATACATTGACAGGAACCGATCCAGGTAATTAACAGCCAGATAGCCAGTCAGGGACCCAAAATTGTAAAAGCAATGCACTCGCGCACACACACACAGAGTCTAGGATATTAGCCTAAACCACATAATAGTCAGTCCAATCTTAGGCCTATAAGTAGATGAAATCTTGAATCAAGAAAGTCAGAACATGAAGTTTTCTGAACAAGTAAACACAATTTGAAAGTCAGACATGTCTGCAGACCAATTTGGCTTTAAAACACAAATCCTTTGCAGTGAAACAAGAAAGCGAATAACCCCTCAATGACGAACAGCTCTGATATCTTAAAACTACCCCATATATCAATCTACATGGCAAACAAGGCTAGAAATCCAATTTGGGTTTTAGCACACCACACTAGAGATGGTCTTTAAATCACACGCACCTATACTGAAAACAACAAATCAAGTCTCCGCACCCCACCCCACTACTTCACAGTCCTTTGGCTTCGTTAAACTCCCCACAAACATCAAAATCAGAGGAAAAAAAATTATATCAGACCACACCAAATCCTTTAGTATCAAAAATTCCACGACCCCCACATGGCTTTTGACTAACTTTTCCAAATTCTACAGACAGATGGGAGAGCAAGAAGAGCTTATTCAAACCCTCAACCAAGTATAAAAACAACCGAGGCCATGTTTAACCCCGGGTTGGGTGTAATCTGAACTTGACGACCCAGTCAAGGAATCCTCATTTGCCGGAGAAGCTAGTATCCCAGCACGTATCGGCCGTGAAATTAGAGTTACCGGCGGTTATATAGGCTTAGCCTTATATAAAATTAGAACGGGTATTTTTTAAAAGTGAACGTCAAAATGACAGTTTTTTTAAAAAAATTCCCGTCTTTCATTACGGTTTAAAAAAATTGGAAGTATTTTACATTTAAAACGGTAAAAAATGTTTAAACGGGGTTCAAATTTAACCGTTGTTCTAGAGTCGTGTATAGACTATGGTTATAGACACATTAGATAGTTTTTTGAAAGAGTACTTAACACAATTTTTTGATTCAGGGTTGTCAACTTTAATTTTAGAGGTGTAAATAGATTTATTATTTTATTTTGTAATCATGAGTTATCGCGTGAAAAATATTTCAACAATTTAACTTTTACATTATATATTTATATATATATATATATCATATTTTTATTTAAAATATATATTTTTTAATAATTTAATTAATGTAATATAGTTACTATTAAAAATTAATTTTTGTAAATATTTTAAATACATATACATAAAATAAGTTGAGAGATATCAATCTTAATGTTTTTATTTTAGATTTTTCATATATCATATTTATTAATAATTTTATTACCTTCTCAATGAATTTCTTGTTGATTGAGGAAAAATGATATCATTTAAGTTACATTATTGTGTTAAGTTTGAGAAAAAAATTCAAAAAAAAACGCAAACTCCAAACTCTATCATATGGTCAAGATATTACGATTTTTTTTATTGAATTCTCTAAACAAAAAAGAAAAAACTTCTAAATAAAAAACAAATGAACATCAAATTTAAGGTTGAAATTTTCTTATAACAACGAAATAAACATCAAATTTTAAATTGAACATAATTATAAACAACTTACTCCATTATACTCCTTTATTATCTTTGTAAAACATTTATTTATATAATAAATATAAATATTTTAAATATATTTACTTAAAAATACACTAACAAAACTCAATCTCAAAGTTCTTATCAGTCCTCGCTCGATTTCCAGAGGCGGGTGTTCTGAACTGAATTACCATCCAAGAAATATAAATCGCTAATAAAACCACTACCGACGGACTTGTCATTCTGATCTTCTGCCATGTCGAGCCCGCAACAACTGTCGACCGTTAAACTACTGCACTAAATCAATGACCGCATGCCATAAATCCATAACTTGTAAGGATGAGAGATTGTAGTAATTGTTATATAATTTTTAATTTGTTTGTTTGTAGAATTATGCTAGTGATAATAGTTGTAGTAATTTTGTTTTTTATTTTAATAACATATTATGTTTTATTTTATATATTATTTTTTTAATTGATATTTATAATAGTTAATATTATTATACATTTATGTAATACAATGTATTTTAATGAATTAGAATGTTATTTAAAAGATTTTCAAAATCTAATAATATTACATACAAACAAAATATAATAAAATATGTTAAAATAATAAAAGTTAAATAGCCCTTTCTTAATTATTCAAAATTATGTAGATTTATAAAATAGGGTTAAAGTTGTATAATATATTGAGATTAATTTATAATAATGTTATAATATTAATATTCTAATTTAATATAAAAAATAAATTTATTATTGATATTACAAATATCTTCCTATTATAAATTATAAATTATGTTATAAATAATTGTTTATATTAATCTTAAAAAAATAATTATCTATATATATTTAAATTATTGATTTAATAGTTGAATAATTGTAAATTGATATTAATAAAATAATATAAAATATAAAAATATTTTACTTAAACCTACAAAACAAAAAAATGATTTGTGGTAAATTTTGTTTAATTAACAAAATTATTAATAAGTTAAATAGAAATATTCAATGTAAAGCATCCTTAATTTCTATTTTTGAATGGTTGTTGTGATGTAATTTTAATTTTTTTATTAAAATATTAAATATATAATCAAGAATGCACTTTTCTCAAACTAAAAATATGAAGAGGTGGTACAAAACCAATTTTTAGGTATGCAAGAAAGTAGATACGAAGACTTCTTTTTTTTTGGGCGGCGGAGAGGGCGAGGCCTTGGGGGGAGAATAATACATTCAAAGTGATATATACCATGCAACAAATATATTAAAATCAGATAATTTACTTCCTTTTGTCATTTATGGTGTTATTTAATGGGAACTTTTTGGAAAAATTATGACTCTATCCAAGACTTTCTTGTGAATCATATATGATCTTCTTCGAAGCTAAAATATCTCAATTTGTTGCACGATATTGGACATAGTTTAATATATTGAAATATTTGGTGGGAACGAAATCAAAATATTTTTAATGGTACAACCAAACGTATAAGTCAAGTTTGGAGTAGAATAATCAACAATTTAAAAGAAACTTGTAAAGTTTAGGTTCCAAAATTTTCAAGCCAGTTCTTAGTGGGAATTTAGTCTTAATGAGACTTACCATCTCACTCTTCTACCTCTTTGAATAGCTATCAACATCTTCAACCCATTAAATGGGTTCGTCCTCCTTGTGGTTTAGTTAAAACTAATGTTGATGTAGATTCAAAAGATAATCCTAGAAATGATGGTATAGGAGGTGTTTGTCGTAATCATATGGTAGTATTAAGTTTTGGTTTGCTGCTAGTCTTGGTATTATTTCTAATAACTATGTTGAGGCTATGGCTATTGGCCAAGATCTTTTAATAGCTAAGTCAAAGCACATTAAACTGATATTATTTTAGAATCCAATTCTAAAATTTTCATTTTTCAATTCAGAAGAAAGTCATCTCGATTCTAGTAGTGTAAATTGAATGAATGTAAGAAAGCCATCAACATCCTCATTCAAGGTTTTAACGGTGTTCAATAGAACCATACCAGAAAGGAAGGAAACCGAGTTGTTGAATTTTTGACCAAATTAATCTCTAATTGGCATAACATCGAGCTAGATAATGGATTTAATCAAGAAGAACCTATTTAAAATATGAACAAAGATTTTGAAGAAATCATGAATACTACCTTAATTGTTTCTATGGATTCTTTACTCTTATTTGTTGTTCTTTGACATTTATCTATATATTTGTCATAGGGCATTAAATTATTATACTTTATATATAAATATGGAAGGTTATTCCTCATATATTGTTTTTCTTTTTTAATCTTTTCTAATTTTTTTTGGAATGAATTTTCCAAATATTTTTTTGAGACTAACCCCCTTTATAATATAATATTATTTGAATATATTGTTTACCTTTTATTTTAAAAAAAGGATGAGAATGCCAAAATTCTATTTAATATCATTTGAAATAATTTTACATATGAAAATTGTGAAATATGAGAGTGTTGTGGAAGTCTAAACATACATGTGGATAAAGAAGAGGAAATTGCATACATTTGCACAAAAATGTATATACGTTTACAAATTTTACATTTGTTTTAAGTGGAAGATACTTTTACATTTATGTATAAAATGATTTCCACTTTCTTTTTCTATTTTTTCAATGAATACCCTTCACAAAGCTAGTAGATTAGTTAAACCTTTCCTACCCATCTATATGTGTAATGAAATGGTTATGGTAAAAGATTAAAGTCAATTTGGAATTAAAACTATCACAACATAATATCTTGATTGGATGTTGTCAAATTTAAACCCCTGTGAAAGTGGATTCTTTGAAACTTCCTTATATTACCGTACTATTCTCTTGTTTGCATCTTTATTATTACTTTTAATTTCTCTTCACAGATAATATTATTATTATGAATTGAATTTATTTTATAAATAACATGTCATTGGTTCTGAGAGAAAATAGAAAATTGGTTTCAAAAGGTATGTATGATAGATTCAAGAAGATTGCAAATTGAACACTTAAAGGAATTAATAACAAGAAACAATATGTGGTCATCAATAGGTAGCTTGTAGAAAAGAAGATTTTGAGAAACGATATGATCCATGGTGTCAAATTTGGACTTTCAAATGACATTTCTAAGGTGTTTCCATTTATCTTCATTGAATTTACATTTCCATTTCAAATTGAGCCTTTGTTCCAAAGACAGTCCCAGAATGAGTTTTTGATAAACAAATTTGAGTAGAAAATGGTTTAACCTATTGTCTTTAGACCACCTCTAGTCCTACACAAAGTTGCATTGAACCAAAGTGGACATCTTTACAAGGAATGAATTATCCACTAATTGAAAATTTTCAATTAAAACAGTCTTTTCAACATTCTTGTAGGTGAAACAAATTCTTTAAATGATACTAATGTTTGCATTCACTACATGATAAGTTTCATAGATCTCCAAATTGACACATGCCTTTTCTATAAAAGGTGTCTTCATTTCAACCTTGATTGAAGAGCAAGGAGTAGTCCATTGAATTAAACATGTTTATTCCACCAAATGGAGGAAGTGTGAAAGTTTAGACTGTGTCAAAGGGAGTTCTCTTCCCATTTCAATGGCTCAAATTTTTCTTGCCACACTTTCCACATACTATTAAACGGGGAATATGCCAAGAGTTTAAAGTATTTATCAAACACCAACTTGTCATGCATATGCACTTCTTTCCATTGGTCTTTAAAAGTAGTAGTGAAAACCCTATGGTGCATGTAATTTTCCATAGTTTAAAACCATGAAGAGAACATATGATCCATTTAGAGATCAAAAATTTATCTTGCATGCAAGGATCCATGATTCCAAGGCTAGCTTTGTCTTTCATCTGAATGCATTGGTTGTATGATATGCCTTACATATGCTTGCTACCATCCAGCATGGCCCGAAATAATTTTTTGATAAATTTTATGAATTTATTGTAGCATGTTTTATATGGAAACAAACATGAGGAGAAATAAACATGATTTTTAATAAAAATATTGTTATAAACTTCAATTATATTTAAAAAGGATATTAAATTTTGATCCTTAACATTCATGTATTTTTTGAAATTTATTAAAAAAATAGCTCCACAAGTGATGCAAGAGCATCTTAGGTGAACATGTAATCCTACAAAACCAATATTTGAAGCATGTGGATGAGGAAGAACAAGGGAATTGAAGGATGAAATGGAAGGTTGACCAAAGAAGTGTACAAGGAAACTCATTGAGTGTACACATAGATGGTGCATTCGATAAAATCAATCTATAAAGTCATGAGATCCATCTAAGTTGAAAGTGCAAAGAATGTAGATTGTTGCCTTAGGAGATCATGGAGGTTGAGTAAATATAAGCTTATAATTTTAAGCAAGGCATGGAGTGTAAAACAACCTAGAGACTTGGGGCATGAAAGGGTGCACATAGAAAGGATGTTAGTGCTCATCACTAGGACACATGAATGAAGAAGAATAAAATATATGTACAAGTACATAAAAAGGTTCAAGGCACAAAGGACAGTCATGAGACATGGACAAGCACATAACAAAAGAGCCTTTAGAATTATCTATTAGTGCACACGGGAGAAAAAAGTAACAAATTGAAAAGGTTGGCATAGAGTGTAGACAAGCCCATAAGCTATTAGAAATCAAAAAGGTTGACTTGGATGCCATTTTACCTTGATAGAATGATAAACCTACTAAAAACATCAACATCAAGGTGTAAAAATCAAATGTTAATGTTGATAGGTGATAAAGTGAGGCCAGAGTAGTAATGAGTGTTGGTGAATAACTGAGTGGGAAGAAGCTTCCAGATCTTCCCAAGAAGTCATATAAATAGATTCATCAACCCTACATTTATGGAGAAGCCAACAAAATATAAAGTCTTCCAAAATTAAAGGAAAAGCTTGGCCAAGAGAGATAATCCTCTACCAGATTATAGATAGAGGAGGCAAGGCAAAAATAAGGTCTATAGCCTTAGGTGAGAGTGAGGACAAAGAGTGATATTTAAGTCTAAGGGCCAGATAAAGAGCCATAGAGATCCATTATAAATCTAAAAAAAAAAAATTGTAAGAGAGCATGGAGGACAAATTTATAGTCCCTTACATTTATCCTCCAAATTCTAAATGACCTCCATTAATGACACCATATACTAAATTACATTTCCCAATAAAGTATCAAATTCAAAATAAGACAAGTAAAATAAATTTTGGGGTTAATTATGGGGCCCCTCAACCTCACAAAATGTATCTACAACATGCTAGGAGCTCAAATGGGTATATACTATCGTAAACATTATTCACACTCATTGAGGCATTTTTGGAAGAAGGGTGTCCCCTTGGGATCTCCAATGGCCATTAATGGTCACATAGAGCTCAAATCCTAAGTCCAAGGAAGACATAAATTAATATTTTGAAAAATATTTTTAGATATAGTTTTAGTTAAAATTTGTGTTATCGTAATGTTTTGTTGTAAGGGTTGAAATGTAACATTCAAAAAGAGTAGAGTAGGGAAAAGAAAGGGGTCCTATATATGCCATCTCAATTTAGGAATGAAGACAACTAGGATTTAAACTTGGGCTTGACCTTTCTCCTTATTCATCTCAGTTCATACAAATCAAGTTTACTTTTAACATAAGAATCACCACCTAAGTGTCATTGATTTAACTCAAAAAGGCCACCATTTTCACTTCAACCACCTTAGATCCTACCACCTTCTTTGACTATGATTTTTTTTAAATCCTTGGCACAATCACCTTAAATTTTAACATATAGGTGTAGATTCCACCTAAAAGACATTATATAATATTCCAAGGCCAACTAGAAGTAAAAATATAGACCCTAATGGCCATTGGTGTGATGGAAATAATCCTGGCCAGCCAGATCTATTGATAGTGCCATGGAACAAAACATAGGTTTGAAAGCCCTCTAATGCCCTTACAAACATTAATTCAATTGTGGATAGATATTTGTTGATCAATGCCTTCTTTTTCATCTAAAATCACACCTTAAACCTTCCTTGAATGTGTTATATGTTATGTCTAATATGTAATCTATTTTTGGGTCTAATATACCACATATTGATCATAGTGGATTCACTAATGGTTTCATTCTACCAGATTCACAAACTCCTAAAATCCTAGAATTGAGATAATCTTTGACCCACATATGGGTGGAAAATGGTGCAAAAGGAGTTTGATGAGGTTAAAAAATACAAGCAATGAAATTACAAATTTAAAATAAAAAATAAATGTCAAAAATTACATATATATTGAGACAAATATGATATCTTTTAGTTTGAGAGAAACTGAAAAAAATTAGTTTGAGAGAAACATAAAAACAATGGTTTGATGGCTAGCTCACTATAATTTTAAACTAATAAAGTTGAAGAGATCAAGTGAATTAATAATATATTCATGTAGTTACAAAATTTGTGGAATTATTGCATAAGAGCTATAAATTTATAGGTTAGATCTATGTTAAATTCATGTATGAGTATTTTTATAAGTTCAAAATAAAAGGTTATAAATATTTTTAATAAAATTTATATTTTATTATACAAATTTAGAAAAAAAATTATAAATATTTTTTGAGACATCAAATAATCTATGAGAGAATATTCATTAAGATGATTTTTCCATGTGAAATTCTCCCTACTCCTCCTCAAACTCTTCATTGAAAACCAAAGTTAAAAATTAATTTCTAAAAGAGGTTGATAGTTTGGTAATATATTTTAGCACCATAAAACAATGCTTAAAATAAGGAGTAATAACAGGAGAAAAAAATTATTTAAAAGAAAATGATTCTTGCTCGACAAGTCAAGGTTGAGGTTAAAAGTTGTAAAGTCAAAAGATAAATTATAAACCATGAAACGAAGATGTTCACAAGGATGCCAAGTTATCGATCAATCATTCCACTTAGGCACTAAGGTTGATAATATTCAATAAGTGTTAAGGGTGGCCACAAGTATATTGATTTTTACAACTAGAGTCCTATTAATTGAATAAAGTCTAATATTAGCTTACCTATAATTTTTAATAGACATATGAGACGAATAAATATATTTGACAAATGACTTGCACATTATCAACTCCACTTACATCATTAAAATATTTATCTAATTTAAAATTGGTAGAAAATCACCCCAAAAATAATTAACAAATACATATAATAAATAATAAATCATTTATATAGATAAAATTAATAAATTAAATTATAATATATCAAAATAGTGGAGATAGAATCCTAACTACAAGATTAAACTCAACATAGCTCCCGTCTAAAACAAACCTTAGGATTACACTTGAAGCTCTAGGATGGGGTTATAAGATAGTTATTACCCTTTATTCTTCTCTTATTTTCAAGAAAACAAATGTGGAGGTGGAGAGAAAGGATAAGCATAATCCATAATTTTATCTTTCCATCTTACTTTATGTGTAATGATTTATCTTTTCTATATGTGAAAAAGATTTGACAAGACAACATAAAAATCCTAACAGCACAAGTTTCTCAAGACCACTAAATCTAAAAATAAACTATTTCACATGAAGATGTTTTCTAAATTATGATTGTGCTAATATATAATAGAGTTCAATTTCTACAAGTTATGTCACCATGTTTAGTTGAATTTCTAACATGAACAATTCATCATTTCTCATGGAAACACTTTAAACCCCGTGTTTCCATCTAATTAGAAAACAAAATATTGATTCTAATTTATGCTCTCCAAACTGGTATTATTTTAGAATCCAATTATAAAATTTTCATTCTTCATTTCAATAAAAAGTCTTCTCAATTCCAATAGTGGCAACTAAATGAATGTAAGAAAGACATCAAAATCCTCATTCAAGGTTTTAATGGTGTTCAATAGAACCATACTAGAAGGGAAGGAAACCAGGTTGCTAACTTTTTGACCAAATTAATCTCTAATTGGCATAACATCGAGCTAGATAATGGATTTAATCAAGAAGGACCTATTTAAAATCTGAACAAATATTTTAAAGAAATCATGAATACTACCTTAATTGTTTCTATGGATTCTTTACCATTATTTGTCGTTCTTTGAAATTTCTCTATATATTTTTGGTAGGGGATCAAATACTTATACCTTATATATAAATATGAAAGATTATTCCTCATATACTATTTTTCTTTTTTAATTTTTTTCTGATTTTTTTTTTTTAATTAATTTTTCATATATCTTTTTGAGACTAACCCCCTTTATAATATAACATTATTTTAATATATTGTTTACCTTTTATTTTGAAAAAGGATGAGAATGCCAACATTCTATTTAATATCATTTGAAATAATTTTACATATGAAAATTGTGAAACATTAGAGTATTGTGGAAGTCTAAACATACATGTGGATAAAGAAGAGGAACTTGCATACATTTGCATAAAACTGTATATAAGTGTAAAAAGTTTACATTTGTTTCAAGTGGAAGATACTTTTACATTTATGTATAAAACGATTCCCACTTTCTTTTTCTATTTTTTTAATGAATACCCTTCACAAAGCTAGTAGATTAGTTAAACCTTTCCTATTCATCTATATGTGTAATGAAATGGTTAC
The DNA here is from genome assembly GCA_037957365.1 of Torreya grandis. NCBI lineage: Eukaryota > Viridiplantae > Streptophyta > Pinopsida > Cupressales > Taxaceae > Torreya > Torreya grandis. Next base: position 174,599 of record JARHVA010004819.1, on the reverse strand, counting down.
GTTAAAAGATTAAAGTCAATTTGGAATTAATACTATCACAAAATAATATCTTGATTGGATGCCGTCAAATTTAAACCCATGTGAAAGTGTCTTCTTTGAAACTTCCTTATATTACCGTGCTGTTCTCTTGTTTGCATCTTTATTATTAATTTTCATTTCTCTTCACAGATATTATTATTACGATGGATTGAATTTATTTTATAAAAAACATGTCATTGGATCTGAGAGAAAATAGAAAATTGGTTTGGGTGGTTCAATTGATACTATTATTTGTATTCAAGAAAAGGTGAAGAGATCAAGTAAATCGAGAAGATATTCATGCTGTTACAAAATTTAGGGATTTAGTGCACAAGAGCATAAATTTATATGTCAGATCTACGTTAAACGTCTCTGTGTGTATGCCTCTATGTTCACAATAGAAGGTTATAAATATTTTGAATATAAATTTTAAGATTTTTATAAGAACCCATTGAAAAATTTTCATGGAGACTCCCACTTTCAATCAAGATATTAACGACCGAGAAAGAAGTTGAAACTTACTCCGTCAATTTGGAGTTTTTGTTATAAGAAGAATGGGGATGTAATACCATTGATGATAAGATAAGGGATATGAAGAAAAAGGAAAAGAGAGAAATTGCAAAGATCACACATCATGAAATATTATGCTTGAGAAGACCCTAAGCAATGGGAGGAAAATAAGTAGATTCAATAAATATGAAGACCAAGCTAATGGAAAATAATTGTTAAAAAATATGATTCCACCCAAATATATAGTATTCAGAGAGTTTGGTATCCATTATTTTTATAGGCCATATGCCTAAAGGAATGTAATTATATTATGTACTTGTATTTTTTATTAGCAAATGTTGTATTATCAGACTAGCTATAGTTGTGTCCTTTTGTATTTTTTCTATGAAGTTGTATAAAAATTATATGTAGTATCAGAAGTATAAGTACTATTATTCTTAATTATTCTATAAATGTGTTGTATTTTTTATTTTATGAAATGAATGTTCATTATTATTGGAAAAAATAATTTATTATATTTTCTAGGTACAACATGAGGGGTTGTAACATGTGGTAACAAAGTTGTGGCTTGAACTCTAGGACCTAATGAGTCCATTAGTATTATTGTATCCCTCTCATTATTAAACCAAAGAATTGAGAATACATGTGAGGTACATTGAGTGTGTACCCTTATAGCATTCATACCCCCTTAGATATGTAAAAGAGTTGGTGTAACAAGTGTCACATTGGTATTAAGGTATTGAGTAGGTAAATACATAGCTTAGTTAATAAATATGAGCTAGAGCTTCCTACCATATTTTTAATCTTTAGATTGAACCTCGAATGTGATTATGTCTTTCTTGAACCACCTTCACCAATTGTGTTTTGTGTTGTGAGTATTTTAAAATCATGGAGTGCTTATAACTTAAGTAATTATGCTTAGTTGTGTCTTAGATACATATATCTTAGAATTAGGAATCCTATTAAGACCATTCTAGTTTGGCACCACCTAGTATGATGAAAATATTCTTGTAGGTGATGCAAGTATCTTGATTATATAATATTTTATGTTAGAAGTCGTTATTTTTTTTGCATCCTTATATTTTTATGGACATGAAAAGAAATGCCATCTATCTTACTTGGCTTAGGGGTGAGCTAATACTTTCTCACTCTCCTCTTACATCATTTTATGCTATCAAGAAGATTTATATTTTCAGGATGATGATATAGAGTTTCCTTTGGTGGAAGACTTGTTTCTGAATTGTTGCTTGATCTTATTTCTTTAAGTTTGTGGGATAGTGTTTCTATTTCTTGTTGATGCATCCTTGTGTTTCATATTTTATTTTTTTTCCTTTCGTGGAAGTAGGTGATCATACTACACTTACAAGTCTGGTAAGTGAATAGTAATTGGCAACGCAGGTTGCTATATTTCCTTTTACCATGCACTGTATGTAGGAAGTATTATTGTGATATGTTACTCTCTACTTTCTACTTATGACTTTTTGGAGTCACTATTTTATCTAACTTATAAACTTGACCATGAGGAGTGGTAACTTTAAATTTGTATTAATTTTGGTTGATTACAATTATTATGCTATTGTATATCTTTGATTATATTAATATCATTATCTTCTTGAATTATATGATTTAAAGAGTTATATGCATACCTATCTTTAGAAGCAAGTAAGGTCTAAGGTGTGTAGAATATCTTGGTAAGTCTAAGGATGATATAATTTTTTTAACTATTGTATGCTATTCATGCAAGTAAGGAGACATTGTCTCATTTATGAGGTATTAAGGACATCATAATCCTTAGCCTTTGTATGTTATATTAGTTATGATAATTATGGTATTATTATCTCTTACTTTATAATGAATATAATATTATAGATTAAATTACAGGATATAATGCTAATTTTGATTGATTAGTAGTAACTTAATTCAATCTTAGGATGATTGTATGATTTATCTTATGTGTATGTTATTACATTTGAAGTTATTTAGCATATAATATTATTTTTTATGATCTGTTAGTATAGACTTGTGGTTCTTAGAACCATATAGACTTTTTGATATTTATCTGATTGTGGAGACTTGAAGGATGATTGGAGTTCTACGAACACAAGTTATAAATGATAGGATGATATCATACTTAGCCTCACATTGACTCAGATTATTGGTACTAAGTTAGATTCGATAGATGGACTTGTCAAATCTAGGACTTGACAGGTAGAACTTGTCAAATGTAGTTGTTTGATCATTTGTTTTGATTTTTGTGATGATCTCATGTGTGTTGAGTTAAAAGTAAAACTTTTTGTTAGACCTTGTGGTTCAAGACCCCAGAGTCATGATGGAACCAATCAACATAAAGTGAATTTCATCAAACTTATTTGAGGAATAGGAAATGTCATAGAGTAGGGTCTTGTGGGGCCAATTATCTAAGAACATTGCTAATTAGGAGATATAGTGTAAATTTTTTAGGTAAAAATTACATTTAATTGCATTATATGATACTTGATACTATATTTTTATGTTTTTAAACTCTGTTTATTAATCATAACTTTTGTTTGAATAAGAGACATTAGAGCGATGACCAATTTTACTGGGGGAAGATGTACCAACCTGATTTCATCCTACAACTTTTTAAACTTTAATCTATTGATTTGGGTGGTTAATATATGATTTTCATTGCTTTTATTTGAGTATTTTGACATATAATAGTATGGGATAATAGTATTTTTTATTAGAATGCATTGCATTGTAATTATATTTATAAATATTCTATATACTTGGATGTCTAATTGCTAGTTTTACATTATTAATTTATGATGACTCATACTAACTATCTAATTTTTGTGAGGTGGATGCAGGATAGGTCCCATCACTAAGGTGTGACAAGGGATAGCATCATCAAAGAGGGTCATCTAGATCGAGCGATTGAGGGAATATCAGTGAAAAAATACTAGTGACCCTGCACATACACACAATAGATTTAAATGATAGTTTGTAGTGTTTGTGATTATTCATGTGTGAAATTAATGTTAATATGTATTTAATTTATTTTTTTATTAAATTTGATTTTTTATGTTAATTCAAAAAAATAAATATTAGTGATAATAAATATAATTATTGGAAAATAATTATCTTACAAATAAAATGCAATCAATGATTTGTTTTATCTCCTAGTTACAATTGTTTATCATTGTTTTGAAAATTGCATGGAAATTGAGTTAATGTAATTTGAATTAATCTTGAAAATTCATGCACAAATTATATTTAAACTTAGGAAATAAATTTGATGATTTATTTAGTCAACTAAACCTCTTAGACAAGTTAAAGAGAAAGAAAAGTACGGTTTTGGAAAAGAATTAATTATAGTTAATAAATTTAAATCCATGCATGAATTTGTTGAAAATTAAAACCGAGATATCTTTACTGATTAACTAAACTACATATTTAATAAATAAGATAACTCCTCTTATTAAAAATAAAGGAAGAGTAAGATACCATTCATGAATAAGAAGAGCATGCATAGTACAATAGGCGAAAAATATTGGAAAAGAAGAAAGTTTATAGATAAATCTTTTAAAATTTTGGAGAGATATATCCATAGAGAAAGAAAAGGAGAATTTGGAGAAACGAAAAATTCAAGAAATGAAAGGTAAAAATCTTCAATAGTTATGAGGTAAGTTTTGTAATTATTTTTCTTGTATGTTCATTTATCAGGTCTGTGTAGTGATTCTGAATAAATGGCATTGAATATTTTCTTTTAAGTTTAAATTTTTAAACCTAATTATTTATTGGCAAAATACTTTAATAATTAAAGCTCCGGAATGTCTTAAAGACTTGTGTTTTTGATCCTTAAGGCTGCAACATATGCTAATGGGTCTTTTAGAATTTTATTGTGGTTAGGTTACATCTGAAAACAAAGATCTTCAGATTATTCTTTTTATTTATCCAGCATCTTAAATGCCAGCCCTGCATCTAAATCATGGACCAACGTTCAAAATGATTTGAGCTACATTTTATTGGGACTGCGATTCAATTCCTTTGTGATGTCTGAGGTTTTGTATTATAGGCATCCACAGTAGTTTTTATTTTGCTGTAGGATGAGAGATTAAGTAAATCGTGGAAAAATTTGCTTATGAATCGCTGAAACTTGTTCCCAAAGTCTACTAAAAATTGCTAAAGTATATCTTATAGCTGAGTGAACTTTGTCAATTGTTAAGTCTCTTTGATACCAATGCTATGTTCATTATTTATACCTATGTTTTTATTTGGGAACATCATCTTAATTTTATTGTAGCATCTCTTTTATACAATGGCCTCCATTGTAATTTATTAATACTAATTTTCATATGGGGCTGCATCCCATGCATTAGCCAAGCCATTTGTATTGAATAACCAAGTCTTAATATGGAATTCACTGTTGAGGAAATCGTAGGAGTATTTAAAATAGAATTTGTTGTTATGTTTGCAGATTAAATCTATATATATATATATATATTACTAAGTTGGAATTCGATGTTTATTAAAAATAATTTCACTGTGAATAATTTCAAAAACTAAGTTTTTTAAAAAGCACAGATTCTCCGATGGAGCATTGCACATTTATTAATATAGTTGTATCTTGTAATTGGCTGAATTGTTTCTAGAATATTTTAGCTGAGTTTAAACCATTATTAGAAAAAGGTGCATTGAGGTTGTTTATAAAGCGTCAAGCCAAATATATATTAAAAACATTGAATTTTTCATTAAAAACCACTGAGCTAATTAAACGCTATGATTGTATTTTAGTCGTTATTGCATAAGTCATTAACCTTTAAACGGTAGATGAGAATTTATAATAAAATTAGTATTTATATTTCAACTGCTAAGAAAATAATATATTTACACACTACATGTGTAATAAAGGCCATCTCTAAATCAGTAAAGATGCATATAACAGAGCTTCAGAAATACTTTTACTGCTCTTAAGTGAGATAAAATTTCAACAAACAATTTTTAGGTTTTGTTCCCCTCTTTCTTAGCTTAGAAACACATATAAGAAGCTTTTGTATCGTTAAGGGACGAGGAAGAAATAAATTTTACAATAAGTGTAGATGCATGAATAAAACTGAAACCCAAGTGAGAGATTGAAGTCATTTAGTGGATAACGCTGAGTAAAATAAATTAAAAAGAGGATTTGTTTACATTATTGAATAGTTGTGTACTTAGTTGAGATCGATATATATATATATATATATATATATATATATATATATATGAGTCTTTTAGATAAATTATTGACCTATTTAAATAAAAGAAACCATGTATCTCCTTAAATGCAAGATCGAATGTTCGGTGGAACTTTAATTTTGCCTCGGATTTATGAATTGCGTTTCTATTTCAGGTTGCATACTAATTAATCATCATGATTATTATAAGGTTTTTACAAGGATAGAAAAGGGGAAAAAGAATAATCGATTGTTATTTACTCTTTGTCTAGTCCAAAATTGGGTTAACCGGTTTGGAAAGAAATTAGTAAAATGATTGATGTGATTATTATATTGATGGTAATACTTAGAGTTTTATGGTTTTAAGAATATCGTAAACTATAGCAAAGATTAGACTATTCTATTATTATATCTCTGTTTGAGTAATATTATATCTTGAACTAATATAATCATATAATCTAAGTCTTTAGCTTCGCTTAGAATGATAGTAGAGACAAGTAGTACGTCTTTAGCATTGTAGTGTTAAGCAAACATGATGGAAATTAGTAGCACCATGTAGGGATGGGAACTTGTATGTATTGTATTTTCTGATAAGGATGACGTTTTCATTTGATCATTATTGATGGTATAATTGGACAATATAACCTAGTACTTGCTTGTTAATAAAATTGTGTGTAAGATTGTGTGTTCATGTTTGATTAGGGAACTTATGCACGATGGACTATGATAGTATGAGATGTCATAGAGTTTTCAGTATGAAAAGTACCTGGATGATACATACCATATTTGACCTACTTAAATAAACATATAAGTGTTAGTTTTTACTTAAATATTATGTGTTGTAGCATTTTGGTAGAATATCATTTAGGTGTGTATACAATATTGATAATGCAATGAATGTTAAAGATAGAATTGAATGCATTATATGACTTTATTATTATAGTTATGCTTGACTGAATATGAGTGTATACTTCCATGTTTATGTGGCTTCTTAGTGCAACTGATTATGTGAAAAATTAGTAGTTGTAATTTAGAATTCTAGAATATATTGATATGGGTTGGCATGGATATTGTTGTTTGAATCTATTGTAGTAATTTTGAACCTACAGTTTTATATGAATGGTAAACATACTCAATTGGTATGAATTGTAGGTTTAATCTATGTATGAGTTCAATTCGTTCATGTAAGGATAAAGTTACGGCCAAATTACTTAAAAACAAAGGAAAACCATTGATAATAGTATCTTCAAACGTAGTGGATATAGTGCACTAGGCTATTATGGTTTTAAGAATTCTCATTGTAAATTACACAAAGAAAAGAGTAGATCTCAAAAATGGAAAACTAGAGACAAGCCCGAGTATAAGAGGAGGTTCTCTAAAAGAAAAACTTATGTTAAGCCAAAAAGAACCATCTCAGGAAAATGACTTATAAAATGTTATATATGTGGTCAAGAAGGTCATATAGCTCCTAACTGCCTAAATAAGAAAAGGTATCCTAAAAATATGAAAAAGATTAGAGCTATACTTCCTAATGAAGAAATGCAAGTTATTTCTAAATTCAGCTTAGATGATGATGTCTATTCAATACCCACTAAAAATGATATTTATTCTAGTGAAAATGAAAATTAAGTAAATCAATTTGAGTAATTATCTTCTTCTGATAACTCTAAGACTGAACTCTACTATTGTAATATGATGTCTGGATTTGCTAAGACTTGCAGAGTTTAAAGACTTGCAGAGCTATCTCCTTTTTACTCTAAGCATTCAATGGTAGTGAATGAACCACACACTCTTCTTAAATAAATAATTAGGAGAGATTTTCCATCAGTTCAAGGAGTAACTAGTTATAAATAATCAAAAATCTAGGTTTGTTGGATGACATCCCCATCCAACTAGGCAATGTGATAAAAGCAAAGATGCTTTGGTCATGTCACACCAAAAAGTGTACTACCCAAGTACCATCTAATAAAATCTAAGAGGTCGATAGGCCACTCCCACCACATGTGCTACTTACCACTTTATTGGGATTCCCTACTTGAATCATGGAGTAATATGAGCATGTGCTCCTATTAGATCAAAATTTTTATAAAATTTAAACAGCATCTCATAGCTGTAAATGGTATAGGATAGGCCCACTCTACTAGCCAAGACAAGACCTTACCATGGGTCACATGGTGTGATTAGTTGTATCACACTCCAAGATTTGCTTTCATAGTTAAATCATCTACATCATTGTATTAAAGGGACAATGAAAAAACCTTGAAAGGGCCCATCCAGGCTTCCTACTAGGAACTCCCATAAGGAATTTCAATAGACATGTCAATGCTTATGTCATCTAAATCTTCATACCTATGATAAGTGTCATGGACATAGTCATCCCATGAGTATGCATGCGATTTATGAAGATCAGGGATCAATCTTTCAATTTTATCAAGGTGCCTAGGATTTGCCACAGGAAATTCATTGCTTTATATGGTATCATCATCTTCTAGAAGTTCACAAAACTTTCTTTAAAATGTATATCTAATTTTCTTGTTCTTATGGTTATATATACAATCTTTGAAATAAAACATAAATTCTATTTCATCATATAGGTAATCTCCAATAAATTTGAACACCATATTAGAATCACAAACACCTAATTCTTCATGGATGACAAGAATCTTGAACCAGGGGCTTAAAGTTGGTGCATATTCTTCAAGACATTGATCCCATATTAACTTTTCCCATTGATCATATGGTATATCAAATGGTTTATCATGAAAGATTCTTGTAAGTAGATTAGTGCTCATACGGATATAGACTTCTCCACAGAAAATTGCCTTTACTTTGATTAGCCTAAACCTTACAAGTGACAATTGTCCCCCGAGTATCCTGATATTTCTGTGATCCATATCATAGAAGCTATTCCATATCTTTTATCAGCATCAGGAATATTCTTGTAGGCATTAACTAATAAATATTTTGACAAAACATTCTCAATAGCAAGCCCAAAAAGTTATTTGATTTAGGTTTTTGCATAGATAAGAAGCCATTCTTTCATTATTTCTTTTTCTTGTCAAGTAAGATCTTCTTGAACAGTATCTTAATCAAAATTATTAGGGCCTTCATTACTATAAAACATCAAAATATGATTAGTAAAAAACATATGAGAATACCATTTTGATCCGACATCAAATCAGCTAAATAATTAATAGTTCTTTTCTTGTATTGAACATCAAACTCAAAGTTAGAAAACAATATTGACCATCTAGTCATTATCTATATTCTAACTTGATAGGTGTGGGGTTTTTTAATGATAGATTCAAATTGTAACAAATCTATCCTCAAAAGGAATTTTGGTGGGAGAAAAAAGATCCTTAGTTTGAGCATGCATAGTTTGGCTGCTAATAGTTCTTTTTTAGTGGAATGGTAATTATTTTGAGCTAGGTTCCATGTTCCACTACAGTATAGCAGACTTCTTCTCTACCATATTTAGTTTTCTCCAAAAGTATTCCATCGTATGCTTCATCTGAAGCATCTAAAATCATTAAACCTTCTCCTGGTAGTTTGAGATTTGGTAGTCCTTTAACTTTTTCCTTGATTATTTTGATTGCTTGTGTTATTTTAGTAGTCCATAGGCTTGAGTCTTTTCTTAACCTTTTCTATAATATTTTCCTATCTTTGGCCTGATCTTTATAGAATAGAGAGCAGTAATTCAGAGACCTAAGGAATCTCTGTAATTGGGTTTTATCTTTTATTTCATCTGAGAATCTTTTGAAAGATAGTAAAATATGGGGTTGTAATCTAATATTATTTTGACATATATTTAACCCAATAAATTCAATCTCTATCTTGTCTATCTCCATTTTCTTATCACTTAAAACCAATCCATTCTGGGTAAAAAGATCATTAAATTCTTTCAAATATATAAGATGACTGTTTAAATATTTTGAAAGAACTAATATATCATCACTATAGACAACAAAATGCTTAGCATGGCCAAAGATTCCATCCATCTTTTTTTTAAGTTTAGAGGGAGCATTTTTTAGGCCAAAAGGCATAACCTTCCACTCATAATGCCTATCTAAGACTGGCAAGACACATGCAGTTTTATAAGTATCTTTAGGTTCTACTGTAATTTGCCAAAATCCACTTTTCAAATCAAACTTAGAAAAAATGCAACATTCCTTCAGCTCGTTGAGAAGAATAGTCTTGTTAGGAATTGGATATCTGATCGATATAATCCAATCATTGAGATTTTTATAATTTATTACCAGTCTCATTTTCCCTCTTTTTTATTTTGAGTGTTTATTCACATAGAATGCAGGGGAAGCCCATTCACTATGACTTTTCTGTATCAAATCTTTCTTCAATAATTATTTGATCTCTTCTTCTCTTGTTTTAACTTGAGAAGGGGAGAAAGGGATAGTGTTAGATTTGATACCTTAAGTATGATAAATTTTGGGTTTTAGATTAAGAGAAATAGTATGTTTACACTTATCCCAAAACCTTCTAGGATCATTATCACAAAATCCTTTGATCTTTGTTATGACAGTATTAAGGATATCTCTTCTCTTTTCAAAATCATTTACTATCCTGTAAATCCTCATCTGTAGTTTTATGTCTTCTTCATCATTGGTCCTTATTGCAATTCTTACAATTGCATGGGTTTTTCTAGGAATTTGGTGTTCATTACCAAAGAAGCTTAAAGGCAGGCATTTGTTGTGAATAGTATAAGGCATAAATTGATTCAACAAGTTTATTCCTAAAATAATATCTATCGCCATCTTATCAAACATCCATAATTTTACATATGCCTTAATGCCATTTGCTTCAAGTAGTACCCTAAGAGCAACTTTATTTATAGTAGTCCTTGACCCATTGACAATAATAAAATCTAATGAAGCATCTAGCCACAAGTACTCTGGAATAGCTCCATGCTTTAAAATACTCATATTTACTTCAGTATCGATTAAACAATCTTAGGTCAATAAGACATTATTTGAATCAATTATGTTTACTGAGATAATGATTTATTTTTGTTCTCCAGCATACAAACATCCTTGGTTAGGAGGAAATTCTTCAGGGCTATTTTTCTCTATAGAATCTTCAAAACAATTTATTAATTCATTAATATCTTGAGAAGCATATTTTATTTTTGATTTTATATCTTTGAGGATTTCAACAGGAGGCTTTTGGTATTTTATCAGGCTCTTTGTGCTTGGATTTTTAGGCTTAGCTTTTTGTTTTCTATTCCATTCTTGTTATGCATATAACATTCGGTTGTCATGAAAGTCAACCTGTTGCAATGTTTTGCCCTTAGAGTCACCTTGCATGTTATGTAATTGGGTAAGCTAATTTTGATAGATAGGGATGAAATGGAGAGGGAGCTTATTGTTCTAGAGTAGATATTCTAGATGTTGCATCTAGGCTTCAGGATCAAATCCAAACATCATATTATAATAGTAGAGTTCAGTCTCAGAGTTATCAGAAAAAGATAGTTCTTCAAATTGATTTACTTGATTTTCATTTTCACTAGAAGAAATATCATTTTCAGTGGGTATTGAATAGACATCATCATCTGAGATAAATTTAGAAATAACTTGCATTTCTTCATTAGGAAGTATAGCTCTAATCTTTTTCATCTTTTTAGGATACCTTTCTTAAATAGGCACTTAAGAATTATATGACCTTCTTGACCACAGATATAACATTTTATAGATTATTTTCCTGAGATGGTTATTTTCAGCTTAACATAAGCTTTTCTTTTAGAGAACCTCCTCTTATACTTGGGCTTGTCTCTAGTTTTTTCATTTTTGGGATCTGCTCTTTTCTTTGTGGCATTTACAATAAGAATTATCAGAACCATAATAGCCTAGTGCACTATATCCACTACATTTTTAGACACTATTATTAATGGTTTTCATTTGTTTTTTAAGTAATTTGGCCATAGTTTTATCCTTACATTGATTGTAAATATATTCTTCTTTAGACTAGATAATTTGACCTAAGGTCATTTTTACAACTATGGATTTTTCTCCCATCATGGCTTCCTTTTTAGTTTCTATGTAGGCCAATACTCCATCTGAGATTTCACTAGGAAGTGCATTAATAAACATGTGTTTAGTTTCAATCTTTTGGCTTTATTTTTTTTAAATTATGAAAAGAGAAAAATCACACTTGAATCTGTCCCAGTATTTCATGTTATAAAGTTTCATCCTTAATAATTTATTGTATTCAATAACATCAAAATTTATCATGTCTCCATCACACTCATGGATAGCTGCTTCAGCAAAGTCAGATACCGTGGATCCTTCCACAACCCTTTGGTCTTATATAAGGGATAAGCACCATCCTTTTATCCTACTATCCAGGTTAGCAATTATAAGGTCCATGCCTTCTTCCTCAATCTTCCCAAATATAAGTTGTTAAGTTTTTACCCATCTATGGAGCCTTTCAGTTAAACTCTAGATTCTATATCTTATATTATTACCTACTCCACACCAACCATCAATATTGAGTGAATATGGAAGTATAGGAACCTAAGTTACATCATCTAGCTATCTTCCTTGATTTTATTGGATATCCTGATCAAGGGCTTTAACACTGCCAAAATTTCCTTGGGGAAAGGTTTCTCTAATCCTAGGTGTGACTATAGACAAGTGGATGACTCAATTTTGGAGGAGTATACCTATTCCAACCATCTAGGTGTATCGATAAGTATAACCTTTTCCTCTTGCACACATTTAGGGCTGGCGAGCAGGGACTCGGTCCACTCTTGCAAAGCATCCAAGGGATCTAAGTCTTTTGGATTATCAGGCTTCTAATCTAATTCACTAAGTTCATTGAAATATAGGCAGGTAGTAGTGAGAATTTCTTCAATGTTCTTTTTTTGGCTTATATCTTCAGACAACTTAACTAGTTCTTTGAAAATTTTAGTATTTTTATTAAGCCTTTCAAGCCTTTTGTAAGTGTCATCAAATTTTTTTAGTAAATCACTTATTCTTAATGACTCAATTTTTATGAAGGATCTTAATTATCTAATTTTTTTAGCATGATTAGACACTTGCTCTGTAGTAGGTTGTCTTAATGAGATGATCTTAGAAGGGGTGCCTTCTCCTATTTTTACCATACCTAGAGGGTTTGTTTTATAAGACATTTTCATGTTTTCCTAAAATTCATGTATTTGATTAAAAATAAGTGAGGATGATCCTACTAAGGCATCAACCTTTTCTTAAAGTTCTTGAATTTTCTTTTTAGTTTCTTTTGCTCTAACACTTTGTTGATAATTTATTTTTATGACAAATTTTTCTATTTGTTCAAGGCTAATGTCCATTTTTATGGTTTGAAAATTTGTACTAGTATTAACACTTAAAAGGTCTGCCATTCCTGTGTGGATAACTTTAAGCATATCATAGCCATGTGTATTTGTCATAATCAGCTTCTTCGTATCTTCTTTTATTTCTTCTAGCTTAGTAGTCTCAAGAGAGAGGTCTAGATTTTGCTCCAAAAGGACTTCTTCTAGATGTTTTGATATGTCAGTGGCTTCATCTAACATTACTATTTGTTTATTTTGACCTTTATTTAACTCAAGCAGGCCAGCTTTGGCTACATTTATCTCACCTTGAATCATGTCACTAGTATTGACTAGTGGTGCTAGGTCCTATGTTTGGGTGAATGGTTTCTTAACAATGTTCTTACATTTTGTTCTAGAAAGCTTCTCATTTTAGCAATTTATAAATAAAGTTCATCAATATTTTTCCTAACTCAGTTAAGGCTAAATTACACTAATTTAGTTGGCTTCCTATAGTAGAGTTATGTTTTCCCCTACCTACTATTTTCATTGGGTCATGTTGCATAAAAAATTGGCCATCAGATGTGAATTTACATAAAATTGCCTTGGGGGAAATCTTCCCATATTTTATAAAACACTGTATTTGACATCTACCCCATTTTATTAAATTCACTTGATCTCTTCACCTTTTATTGGTTTTTAGAATAAACATCTAGCCATCCAAACCACTTTTTTAGTTTCTCTCAAACCAAAATATATCATATTTGTCTCCTTATATATGTAATTTTTGACATTTATTTCTTATTTTAAAATTGTAATTTCATTTCTTTGCATTCTAAAACCTCACCAAACCTCCCTTTGAACCAATTATCCACCCATTTATACGTCAAAAATTTTCTCAATTTTAGGATTGCAAGAGTTTGTAAATTTAGTATAATGAAACCATGAGTGAAGTCACTATGATTAGTATATGACATATGGGAGATATAAATAGATTACATACCATAGAGGAGACCTAATACTTGAAAGGAAGGTTTAGGGACTGATTTTAGGTGGAAAGGATGGGGTGGATCAATAGAGATCTAGCCATAGTTGAATAAATGTTTGTAGGGGCATTGGAGGGATTTCAATCCTAATCCTTCTTCCATGGCATTATCAATAAATCATGAGGCCCATGATTCTTTCCCTCACACTAGCGACTATTAAGCTCTATATCTTTTGCTTCTAGTTGGACATGGGATAATGTAGAATGTTTTTATGTGGAATATATACATGTAAGTTAAACTTTATGGTGACTTCTTTAAGAATCAATTTTTTTCATAATTGATGAAGATGGTAGGATCTAAGGTGGAAAAAATTTGAGTGGTGGCATTTTTGAGGTCAAATTTTGACTCTTACATGGTGATTTATGTTTCGAAAGTAAACTTGATTTGCATAAACTAAGTTGAACAAGGATAAAGGTCAAGCCAAGTTTAAAGCCTAGTTATATTTTATCCTAAACTAATATGGGGTCTCTAGGACCCCCTATTTTCCCTACTTCTTCCTTTTTAATGTTGCCTTTCAACCCTTACAACAAAACATCACAATAACATAAGTTTTATCTAAAATTAAAACTAAAATTATTTTTCATAACATTTATTGATGCTATTACCTTAGACATAGGATCTAAGCTCCAAGTGACAATATATTTAGACCCCTATATCATCTAAGAAAACATGTTTTTACCTATAGGGGTCCAAGTTTGACTTTTATCCAAGTTTGACCTAAAAGTCAAACTTGGTCAACAATATCACTTTGAATATTACACAAAACTTATGTAGGTTGGGTCCTTAGAAATATAAATTTAAAAATCAAATATCAAATCCAAACTAGCTCACTTCTAGCAGTGATAACCTCCCTATAGTCAGTTTTCATAGTAGATAAAGCAATAGTAGTCTACTTCTTATATGACCAAATAACACGACCTACCAAAAGAAGATACATGTATCTTACAGTTGGCTTATGGTCATCTTGATATCCTCTCTAATCATGATGTATGTAGCTAATAAAATTTTTACCATTAGAAGTGTAGCCTAAATTTGAGTATTTTATTCTTGATTTTTAGTCAATTCCATATTTATTAGTACCGATAATATACCTTAGAATTCATTTTTTCATCATGCCAATTTTCCTTTCATAGGGGTCTTGAAAATAGTGTGATTTTGGACCCTATCCAATAATTTAATATGGAATCTGAGATGAACACCCACAACACCTATATAATATATCTAAGAAAGGTTAGAAATAAAATAACATAGATTCTTTCAAGTAGCATATCTACCTCTTGATTTATATCAATAGCCTAATTCTTCTAGTATAATAATAAATCTCATCCATATTATGCCTCACCCACTAGCTTTCTATGTTATTATATAGATAAGAATTGAGGCTAGGGTTAGGGTTAGGGTTTTAGTGAGTAGTTAAAAATTATAATAAGACAAAACTATTTCTAGGAGAAGTCAATTAAATGTTTACTTAATTGATAGTCTTATCCAAAAATAGGTTTTGGATAAGTGTCCACCAATTAGTGCCTACCCATGAAATATAATTAAATAATATAAGCTCATCTTAAAATACTAAAATAGTGTATTAGTAATTAAATACACTGACAATATGTAGCATGTCATGTTTCTTCATATTAAAAAAATCACTCTAGGATATTTTGATTTTTTATTGGATGTTTGGATTTTGGTTTCAATGGGATTTTTTTATTTAACTCCATTTTTATTGCAATGGTTAATCCATTTTAAATTTTCCACAAAGATCCTTTTAGAACTATTTTATCAACATCTTGTAATTGTGAGGAATATTCACCACCAATAATATCATCTTGATTAATTTTTATATAAACTTTGCTATAGCCACTTGAGCATCTTTAATTTGCCCAATAAGAGAAACTTGTTTTAATTCCATGAAATAATAGTGACCAAATGGTTTTGTGCATGTACATCCCAATGTGTGTGCCACCTTAGCCAACATTATATTATCTAAAGCTCTGGACTGAATGATGTAATTTTTCAATTAAAATCCTCTAATGAAGAGAGAAACATAGAATGGATCCAGTTTCTCTCCATTTTGAATAGAAGCTACTGTATGATTCTGAGGAGTAGAATCTATAGAAATAGACAATCTCCCTCTAGGAGTTACTTGTAAAGAAACATTGGGTCCATCTCCTCAAATAAATCTAATCATCCTAAAAAACTAATCTACACATGAGGTATCCATCTTGAGTTTTTAATATATTTATTTTATTCACATGATTAATAATATCAAATGAATAAGGACAAACAAAATCTAAATTATCATGATTTGAATCCATGTGTGTAGATGCCATATTTCCCATAATTTTATCTAGCATTATTTTTTAAAACTTGGTAAAGTTCATGCATCTATTGAGGATAACGTTTGAAGAACTTATTTTGGGATCCTTTTACATCTTTTATTTATAATTTTGTTTATTTGTTTCTTTACCCTTCCCAACCACCTTCAATTTTTTATTTTGAGCTCTTGTGAACACAAGATAAGAATTATTGTTCATATATTCCAATCTTTCATCATGATCATCTTCATTGGGTTCATATTCTAAATATCCTATAATGGAGTTGTCATTAGGTTCCTAGAATTTAGGATCAAATGTAACCAAAACACATTCATCTAGTGGTTTTGTCATGGTTCATAATTATAAAAATATCAAATTATCATGATATTTGGAACCACCATGGTCATTATTAACATTCAAAGTACATGAAAATATAATTTATGTGGGACTTACTTCAATAGTAAGTTTTGGATTTGAAGCTAGAAAGTGGGGACACAAAGTGTTGTATGTGGTAAATGGCCTTTGAAGCACATATTGATAAGGTGTATCCAGATGTGAATAACTAATTTATATTTAAAATATCATTTGGTAAATTTTAAACTAGTGGGTTTATTAAAAATTACCCTTTGATTTTGAACATGTCTTTTCTAATATTTTTTTCCATAATCATGTCATCTTCTATCTCAATATATTATCTTTGAGCTTGTTCTAAAATTGACAGATGATTCTTATATAGGAATAGAATTTCTTCCAGTGTTTTTTTAATTAAAAAGAAATGTTTTTGATCTTCGAAGATGGGTAGATATTTCTAAATAATTTTATGGACCAATTTATTAAACTTAGCTATGAACTCTCTCATTGGTTTGTGAGGTTCTTTTCTAATCTATGCCATTTGTTCCAAGAGTTTATTTTCATTTTTAATGGGTTTGAACCGTTCCTCAAATCTAGTTCTCATTTTATTCTAATCTTGGATACAACTAGGTTTAAAATGATGAAATCATTATGTTTCTCCTTCACTTAGGGTTTCAATGAATAGCTAAACCAACACATATTCATGTTCTACACCCAAAATAATATAAGTAGATAGAAATTCCTTTTTGTACTCATTCGAATGGTTTTTACCATCAACATTAATCTTAAGGAAGGTTTTTCTTAAGCTCTTTTAAAATTCATGAAGTTGGGAACCTAGAACCAATGGTCCAATTTATGGAGACCCTTAGGTAATAGTACAACTACCATAATTTAGAAATTTTTGTCTCTAGGTACTAAGATATTGAGAAAAGATAAATATCTAGTTTTAGAAGAATTATTATTATCCTCTCAAGATAAAGTTTAGAATTATACTTTTCTTAAAACTCAAATAATGGGTTTGAGGTGCCTCTATTTTTGTTGGACCTTGTGAAAATTTTTAGCTAAGATGATAGAATCAACCACATAAAATTTATTCTTATTTGTTTAGTACCTCGTGAGTAGGAAGAATACTTCACCTTATAGCCTTTAATGGTTTGTGGGGTGATAGTTTTGGTGGGTTATATAATAATATCTGAACATGCCCATGTTTAGCATTAAAAACTATTAGAAAAATATTTGACACAAGATCAATTATGTCTCTTTCACAACAACAAAGAGGATGAAGTCCCTCCTCTATTCTAATGGGAGACTACCTTTATTGAAAATAAATAAAACTGAAATAAACCTATTTATAATATTTATAGGTAGAATTTGGTATTAGGTTTTATTTCTTTCTGCCTTTAAAATAAAAATGGAAAAGAAGGAAGATGAGGAGTGACACAAGGAAAGTAAAATGTAGACCTTATTCTATGCATGATAATAAATATTATAAATTTAGTTTGATTTTTTGACAATGAAACAAGTATTTCTTGAGAGTTGAGAGATATGTATTAAACATAGTAATAATACACATCTACAAAGAAAACACACAAGACCCAAAGTTATAGAATTTTTTTTGTATTCTCAATGGAAGAGTGAACACAAAGTTTCCTTTTCCTTACTTTCAATAAAAATTACATAGAGCATCAAATAAACTTTATACAATAATCATTTCTCTTATTTATAGATGTGGGAGGGAATGGGTTGACCCTTCACGTTCTCATTTTCATCCTATTCCATTTATATATTTGTTTTTGTTTTTTCCAAAAAAAATTTTAGTAATTTTATAATATTACAAAAAGAAAGGAAAATAAGTCAAAAATATGTAAAAACCTTCTTAAGAGGGTTCCCACAAGGAAGGACCTATACTTGATGGAGTCATTTATTGACAAATAGTCTAACATGTGACACATTGAATATTTTAATTTTTTCACTGCTTCAATAATATAGTTCCCATTAGGAACCATGGTGTTCTTATAAAATATCAACCATTGGTAAGATATCATCATAATCATCACATTTAGGTTTTCTATAAAATCATCCAACCAAGAATTCAACTCCTTCGATAAAATATGATTATTTTTTAGGATATCAATAGGTGGAACATTGAAAGTGTCTTATTTCAATAATTATTATTTGATTTATTTTATGAATTGCTCTTTTATCTCATCTATTGGGTGATGTCTTCAATCATATTCTTTGATCAAATCAAAATGTAAGCTCCTTCTATTTTAGTAAACCTTAGACATCTTTTCCCCTTTCAATATTCCCTCATAGTGAAAAATTCTCAAAACATGATTTGAGTCCTTTTAACCTTGTATCAATGTGATATAATTGAATAAATGAATATTTAAATTATATTTTGATAAATTTTCATCTCTATAGGACCAAATAATAAAACCACCATGCGAGTATAGTATCAACAAGTAGTGTCTCAAATTTTTTTACCCAAATGGGAATTTTAGAGTAATTTATAGGTTGTAGGGGACTTGTCAGTGCACTAGGGCCACTATCAAATCTTGTGCTCAAGTGTTTTACTTCTACCATTAGGTTAATCAGACATCATGAGTGCGATAGACATGATATCTCAACTCAATTTAATTAGGTTAAATATTTGTGTCTATCATACCCATGAGATCGGGTTGGATTGACTGTGTAAGCACAAAGTCATTCCTAAAAACACTAGAAGTATTATTTGTGTTTGAATCACTAGGGAGGTGTGGCTTACATATCCTTTTAGGCATGTAGGGTGTGAAAAAATGTTTTACCTTAATTAAAATAGTTATCTCAAAAAATTATATTCTTTTGATGACTTGTATATTAAATTAAACACTTTATGTTAACACCAAAATTGTGAAAGTTGGACCAATACATTTTTTCAAACAACACATCTAAATTATGTAAATAATCTAGTTTTTTACCTTCAAAGTATGTAAGGTTTTAAAAAAACTTAGTTTATAACCCTTGAATCATTTTGATTTCTACACATCCTTATACTCTTAAAATAGAGGAGGCTAATTAGTTTGCTAGATGGAAAAGATATGATGACCAACATCCTAAAAACACATTAAATATATTTCATCATTTTAGTTTTTACCCAAACTAAACTAGATAGTGATTCCACATAAATATGCAAGATAAACTCCATAGATAATATTATAAATGGATCTAAAGTATTATATGTCCATTATATTAAATTGTTATAAAAATATGAATAAATTTAACATCTTCTAAATGTGAAAAAGGTAGATATAATATCAATAAATTTAAAAATTCATATTCTCACTATAAATGTATCTTAGTTAATGAGTGAGAAATGTCAAAATTTATTAAATTTAAACCTAGATAAAATATAATAATTTATTATGTTATAAGTAGAAAAATAAACCCAAGTCAGGTATAAAATTATTTGACACATGATAAAATAACCTTTAACTGAGAAAAAATTAAAATACCTTGACATCACCACAAAATTCCCCTTTGAATGTTCGTAATGCTTCCACCACATGTAGTGTGCATCCATCCATCAAACATCATCTAAGTCAATCATGGTTGCACTTTCATTCCCCACTACTAATAAATTTCAAAATTATTTCCAAATATAGTCGGACATTAATATAAATTCAGTCTATAAATGTGGAAAATAGAAGAAAAAACATAATGATATATATTGGTGTGTATAACGACACTTAAAGGGACACACCATCAAGCTATAAACATTACATGGAAGTAATTCAACAAATAAATTTATTTACATAGATTTTTTAAAGATAGTTCTTTCACAAATACAATAACTCCCCTTAAAAGATGGGGCATTCACAAGGGTTTTTCATGGAGATCAAGGTATCAGAACGAACTCACAATACAAATTTTTAGTACACAAGCTCAGCTTATAGAAATCAAACTCAGGTAAACATAGTGGGAAACAATGACATAGAGATTAGTATAGTTACATAAAAGTTAGAATAGATAGACATTGTGCCCAAATTTAGACACTACTACCACATGGCACTAATTTCTGAGATATGGCTCTACTATCTAGTAGCCTTAGCTTTAGAAAAAATCTAGATTGGCCAAAAAGTTACAATAGGTACATAGTCCAGGTTTGCACATGTTCAATTATAGATTTACCAATTTTGCTTAGCTTATCTTAGATTCATACTTGTTTAGCCCAAATTCATACCAGTTTACTCAGATTGGGGGCATCATACATGACATAACCAATCTCATTTTTAGTTCAAATAGTTAGTTACATATTATTACAACTCAGTTCAAAATTCATATGCTTAGATATTAGATTTGAGAGAACTTATGTAATATATTATTTTTTTATTCTCACTTAGACACTAGTTGATCAGATTGAATGATAAATTCCAAGTCATTTTCTATGTTTTATACATCAAACATCATTTTCCAAATTGCACACCAATTTCATGCCTTACTCCATCTATAGTGGTTGGTATTCTTGAGTGTCCTAGAGTTGCCTTATATACCCAAGTGGCCACAAAGATGACATTTTTAGTTAGGTATCTCCAGTTAGACATTTCTAGTTACATCTCATAGTTTTAGTTTTAGATACATCTACTACACAAGGGTAGGTAATGATGGATTCATGGTCTACTTGAATTCTTTAGTCACTTACATGAGAGGGATAGACACAACATCAGTCCTATCTAATCTATTCATAGATCATGATCAACTAAGCAAGGGTGGACAATGATAAAGTCAAAACTAGATTGAGTTCTTATGCCACCCACACATGAGGATTGAGTAAGCCATCAATTCAGTCCAAACTATTCACTAACTGATTATTATATGCATGCATGTACGCATGCGCACACGCACATGAGCACGTGCGCACATGCGCACGCACACACACACACACACACACACACACACACACACACACACACACTTTGTCACCAATTTTATGTATTAGTTCATGTATCTAGTGAAGTGTATTCATTTATTTCCTATTTATTTACTTAATTTCTCTTCTTTACTCAGTTTTGTCTTTAATTTTGATATCTTTTAAGTAAGGATTGATTTATTCACATTTAATTTGTAGGATATATAATGAAGCATGCTTCACATACTCAAATACAGAGTCATAAGATTCACCTCTTAGGTAAGTCTAGGTATGCTTATTTTCCCTTTATCCTAGTCATTTTGCTTTGTTGCATTTATATAATAAAGGAGGGCAAATGTAATCACCTAAAAATGACACTTAAGTGTTAAGAGTGTTACTTGAGACCACCTATCCCTAGCTTAGCCTTAAAACTATTCAAGGGCCTATTTTCACACTTATTCAGCCTTATTGTAGGCTAAAAACATCCCTAGTCATCCCAAAGTAGTCATAGATCCTCAGTCTTGTATCCTAACCCTTTGTACCTTAGGTTCTACCACCTAGACACTAGCACCATAATCGAACAATGACACCACATGGTGCTAGTGTCCCAATATTAGCACTACTTTCCTTCCCCTCATTTTTCCATAAATAGATATACATAGACCTCTTTTAACACTTGTACAAACACCATAATAGTATAAATAAATGAATTTTATCCCCTTATCCACTAGATGGAAATCAAATGTAAATTACATATGAAAACTTAGAATAAGTTGTGGAAAATTAAGGTTATCTATCCTTATTCTACCCTACTTATACATACTACCATCTACAACATTCTTAAGCTCAGATTGCTAAAATTTTCAATCAAAAGCACATTTGAAGCACTCAAGTCAACCGTTATACTAGTTTCACATGTACTTGCACCAACATTTAAGTGGGGATAACTACATTGGGCTTGATCCCTCTTCAAAGTATTTTTATATAGGCAACTCTCATCACAATGAGGTGTTGAGGATGTCTAGCCTACCCTACTAACAAACACACTTTTTTGATTGCATCAACTAGATTCCCTAGTAATATAGAAGATTAAGGTTTGATAAATAAATTAATTAAAATAGGCCATCTACAAGGTTTTAAAACTTGTGCATGCAGGAACAGGCTTAACGGACCCAAACACAGAGGCACCCAAAAGCATAGATTAGTCATGCATAGAGGACACTATCACCAAAATAAGGATACTAGTGCCACATGGTGTTATTGTTCAATTAGGGTGCTACTATTTAGGAGGGGTTTTGATACTTAGATCCTCTTTATGACACTCAGACCAACCTTTGCCTTTGTTTTCATCATCTAAATCATCTATCTCAATCATTTTCTAGCTAAGTTCTCATTTACATTATTTATTACTATTTTTAGAAAGGTCAAAATTAATCATTTCTATACAACATTAGTGGTTGTATTTATTGCATATTTCTACCCTAATTTACCATACTTAAATATTGAAAAACATAAGATTTATTTTTATCTAAAACCTAAAAGGTTAAAATATATTGTGACTTGAACTTTTGACCTCTTTATTATAACTATAGAGTTTTACAAACCAATTTATATCAAATTATATATAATTAATTTTAACATGTCATTGATATTTGAACCAAAGTTGATATTTCACTTGACATATCAAATGAATGATATAGATGAGAGTATCAATTTATTTTTTATATCATGGGTAATTGAGGTAGGATGCTAGCAAATACTCAAGCCCCAACATCAAGGCACACCATTGTATGTATGATAGTGCATCCATTACATTGAGTAGTCACAATGCTAATATTATGGCCTTGTATTCAGGAAAAAATAGATAATGAATAATATAGTACATAAAATTAATGTAATTAAGGGAGAGTGACCATTAATTTTTCTTTCAATTACCTGGGAGAAAGGAAAGACATTCTAAAGCAAAAAATCTTTGTATTAATTAATGAAATCTTACAGATTATTCTTTTGGGTACATATTATGATTCGTAAATGATCACTTAATTCCAACCAAGCACCACATCATATCTATTTGGCATGTAACTAAAAACACAGTGACCATAGGGTGTCTTTGAAAAGATTTTAGGCCATGGTCATGTTGTTTCCCCCAAATTTAGATAATTTTTTCCGGTTATTTTAATTTCTTCTTATCAACATAAATGTTAAAGCTCCCTCAATTTAATATTACATAGAAAACCACCAAATAAAAAGTTAATTATGAAAAAACCCATTGAGTGGCATTTTTTTTAATTTTAAATTTTTATATATAATGGTGTTTAAAATTGTGTATGTAATGGATTAGGGAAAATGTAATAGATGTTGAGTACTTTAATTTGGTATTTATGTGGCAATTAAAGGATACTATATTAATACTTTAAAAAATTCTTATAATTAATTTAGTATGTATTTAATATAAAATTTTTATGGCGTTTTATCAATTATAAAGAAAATCATATTTTGAATTGATTTAAAATTATAAATTTAAAATACGTTAAAAAAATGTCAATCCAATATTTATACATGAAATATAAATGTGTTATATATTTAATATCTAATAATTGTCAAACTTATATATTATAACATAATTACTTACACTATTTTAAATAAATATTAAATAATACATTTTTAATTATATATATATAATAAAATTATTCAGTAATTAAAACATGTTAATCCTTTAAAACCTTTTCTTTGCAACAATCAAACCATTAAAACTAACTTTTCAATTGAATTTGATAGATTGCATTTTTTATTTTTTATTTTTTATTTTTTATTTTCTTTTCCTTCTTTCTTAGTTATAAGCTTACCACGTTAAATAGTGTTATGTTTTGTTGAATTCAGACTCGTAAATTGACGTTTGTAACCTGTAAATTTTTATAATCTCTTCATTTTAAACATAAACATAAGTTTCGCTATTGAGATAAAAGCACTCCTAAGATATCTAAATTTAAAACGGTTCGTGGAAAGAAAAAAAATCATAATAATGAGAAGGTAAAGTGAGAGTAAATTTATTAAAATAACATGAAAAATTCTATTGCAATTTCGAGGTTAGTCCTCAGCAAATTCTAAATTAACAGACATATTAAAATCGGATTGGCACACATTATAATTGAGGCCAGCTGAGCTGCAATATATAGAAAGCTACAATACAATACAACAGAAGAGCATAATATCAACATATTCATCAAAGGTAAAACTTGTAAGAAGGTGATGACATACTGTTTGTTGCGAAGCTTCTGATTGGCAAGGTCGACAGAAGTCAAGAAAGTGGCGTGGAAGCCGTAGGGCACTCTCGATGGAAGTTTCGCCGATGCCACGCTCTCCAGCGTGGATGACGCTGCGTCCAAAATTAACAGCTCGGCAGCACCAGTTGCTTCGTTGTGCATAAAGGTGAGAATGTACCCGTCATCCTCTGCCGCTGAGGGATCCATTGTACGCGGTACGAAGAATGGCTCACCACCATAGCATCCCTCATTATACGTCATCCTCGCCACGATACTTTCGTCTGACTTGTCCGCCCACTGCGTTTGCAGATCCACCTTAGCGATGCCCGAAACTTTGGGCCACGGCTCTGTTATGGCTAGATATGCGAATTGGGTTTTTCTCCCCACATACCTCCGGTTTATCTGCTCGGCCTCCAAATTAACGGATGCAATCGCTTTTCTGCTACATGAGCCGGTAGTCATGTTGAGCCGTATTTCGGACAGCACGCTTCTCAGAGCATCGTCCGATTCGTTGAAAACGCTGTCGGGCGGGGTCATGCAGGAACCGATCACCACGATTTCCTCGCTTTCTTCCCACGCGTTCCAGAGATGGAAACAAAAGCAGTCGGGCACCTCGATCCATTTCATCCGTCTCTCGTCGTGATCATATTTCGGCAAAACGCAGAAGCGCGGGACCTTCTCCTTTTCGTATACGACCGGCGATCCTCCCGAGAAGAGCTCCCCGAGGCGGAACACGACATGCTGATCCGGAACGACGATGTAGTTCTTGGTGATGGCGAAATCGTGCATCATCGTCGGCTCCTTGATTGAAATTGCGACGTCTGGACCTTTGGTGCCGTCCGGGTAGACTACAAAATACTTGAGGTAAGGCTTTTTTAAAATGTCGTAACCCAGAGCAAACAGGTCGCCCGTCTCCGGATCAATTTTCGGATGCGGTATCATAGCCGATTTCAGCTGGCCGTGGAAATCAAAACGGCCTAGAGTTTCGAGGTCTCCGTCGTGGGTAACACGGACGGCGTAGGGCAGATCGTCTTCGGACATGGCGAGGAGGCTTCCGTTGAAGAATACAAGACCTGCATTGCCCACTCCCATGCCTTGACGGCCGTCCACCAAACCGAAGACCGACCGCGCATATAACAAGAGCAGCCTGGCGACCCCGGCGTGGCCGTGGAGCTCTCCAATTGCCTTGGGAAACACGGCTCTTCCCATTTTCTGCTCCTCAATAAAGCGTTGGGTTCGAGTGTGGCGGCAGCAGTAGGACGCCACGCCATGCATGAGCCTCACCGCGTGTATCATGCCGTCTCCGTCGAAGAAATTGTGGCCCGCAGACGGCTCGAACTGAGGGTTGGCGCCGTTCCGGACGTACACACCTTCCAGACACGGAGGAATTTGGCCCGTCACGTGGAGCTCGTGCTGGACGGCGCTCTCGCTAACCGGCGCGA
Source organism: Torreya grandis (assembly GCA_037957365.1). Taxonomy (NCBI): domain Eukaryota; kingdom Viridiplantae; phylum Streptophyta; class Pinopsida; order Cupressales; family Taxaceae; genus Torreya; species Torreya grandis. Next base: position 148,298 of record JARHVA010004819.1, on the reverse strand, counting down.
AGTTGCCGGATAATTGAATCCTGGGATCGGTCGTCTTGGACAGAGGACGCTACTTTTCCAGAGGTGCAATCAGGCCTCTTTCTACTGCTTCTAACGCCATTGCCGCCAGCCTTTGGAAGGGATTCCAATCGGCCGGAAATATTCTTGCGATGTGCTTCTTCTCTGTAACCCATTCTCTGGCATCTAACATATTTGAGTGCTCCACATACTCAACTGGTTTATTAAAAATAGAGTTTCTACTGCGCTCTACGAGCGGGGTAGCAACGGACGGGCTAACAGTAAGATGCGCATAAATCTTTGGCAAAAACGGAACTACTTTTTGGCAAGCCAACCTCTCAGTCCGAACGGTAGGACGTGTATTTAATTTCAGAGCTAGTCCTTCCAACAAACAGTTGGTGGCCGGCATTCCAAACACTCACAGAAGATAGTGTATCTCAGCAGGGCCAAGCTTGGAGTGTGAGTGTTATCGGAAAAAAGAAGGGCGAGGAGGGGATTTATAGGGCAGAAAGGAGGTGAAGGGAGGGGGAAATAGGCAGTGGAAAATGACTATACAGCTAGAGTTATCAATTTTGGAGGATGATTGTTGTGGGTAAAGATACGTCCGAGGAGGCGATTTATGGGCAAGACAGCTGAAAGAAACAGAAGAGAAGGCGATTGCGAGGGTTTAGACAGCTACTGGCACTGTTAACACACTAGGCAATGGAATGAGACGTTTGAAAATGTTAGTTTCAGACATAGGACGACTTTTTCTGTTGAAAATAAGCAACGGAATTCGACCGTGAAATTCAACCACCCTAATCTGACGTTTAAGCGCCCCTGCCGAATCCATGACCAACCGCTAGTGCCCGGACTAATGTTTTATATGTCATAGTTTTCTTCCAATGCGGACCCAGCATTAAATTTGATGGTCAACCCCGTCTATCATGAAGTTTTTGGATGATGGTTCTCTATGTCAAGACATTTTGAGATGACGATTCTTTATTCAACAAAGATTGTATATATCTAATTTTTTTAAGTTATTGACAGTCTGTCTAATTTTACCTTACATTTCACAAAAACGGTCATACGGCCATGAAATTTAATGTCTTCGTGTACCTCTTAAAGCCCCTTCCACATGGAATTAGATCTAGGTCAACTTTTACGAGTATATCGTCACGTAAGCAAAAGTTACCTCCCCTAGAGCAAATTTCACACTCTATTCAATAAAAAACATATATCTCACACATTACGCAATTAAGCCAATTTTTTTCTAAATAACTCAAGAAAAAAGGAAGCGAGAATTTTCCTTTTTAGCTATTTCCTTTTTATGGCGTAACAAATTAAGCAACATGCGAGGGATTTGTCATGTGACGTCTCTCTGAAAGTCAAAATTTTCAAGTGCGCGCACATATATATGACAATGGTGATAGTCACAACACCACCTCTATGAAAATAAGGGAACTAAAATAGCAATGATAAAACAAATCATAATTATAATTTCACTTTTCTACGAAAGTTTTCTTGATATCTTTGAACATTTTAATTTGTTTGTCAATTTTCATTATTTGTTGAGCTAATTCTGTGTCATGGGTAAATATTTTTTCAAAGCATTTTGAAAAGAATATGCTTCTTAAAAATGTAGTTAGAATAATTTTTTTGAAAAGAAATTTTAAATCGGATATAATAAAATAATTATTGAGAACATCAATGTATTTATTTTTTAACAAGTAAAGTTGATAATTTATTATCTAAAACACTGAACAATCATATTATAAGAAATATTAAAGTTTAGAATAACTTGTTTTAAAGATAACGAATATGAAAAAGATATGAAAAAGATTATTATGTACAATCGCCCATGTCCTTTTAGCAAACATAAATCTTCAAAAGGTATGTATGTTAGATTCAAGAAGATTGCAAATTGAACACTTAAATGAATTAATAAGAAGAAATAATATGTGGTCATCAATAGGTAGCTTGTAGAAAAGAAGCTTCTGAGCAACGATATGATCCATGGTGTCAAATTTAGACTTTCAAATGACATTTCCAAGGTGTTTTAATTTATCTTCATTGAATTTACATTTCCACTTCGAATTGAGCCTTTGTTCCAAAGACAGTCCCAGAATGAGTTTTTGATAAACAAATTTGAGTATAAAATGGTTTAACCTATTGTCTTTAGACCATCTCTAGTCCTACACAAAGTTGCATTGAACCAAAGTGGACATCTTTACAAGGAATGAATTATCCACTAATTGAAAATTTTCATTTACAATAGTGTTTTCAACATTCCTGTAGGTGAAACAAATTCTTTAAATGATACTAATGTTTCCATTCACTACATGATAAGTTTCATAGATCTCCAAATTGACACATGCCTTTTCTGTAAAAGGTGTCTTCCTTTCAACCTTGATTGAAGAGCAAGGAGTAATCCATTGATTTGAACATGTTTATTCCACCAAATGGAGGAAGTGGGAAAGTTTAGACTGTGTCAAAGGGAGTTCTCTTCTCATTTTAATGGCTCAAATTTTTCTTGCCACAATTTCCACATACTATTAAATGGGTCATATGCCAAGAGTTTAAAGTATTTAGCAAACACCAACTTGTCATGCATATGCATTTCTTTCCATTGGTATTTAAAATTAGTAGTGAAAACCATATGGTGAACATAATTTTCCATAGTTAAAAACCATGAAGTGAACATATGATCCATTTAGAGATAAAACATTTATCTTGCATGAAAGGATCTATGATGCCAAGGCTAGCTTTGTATTTCATCCGAATGCATTGGTTCTAGGATATGCCTTACATATGCTTGCTACCATCCAACATGGCCCGAAATAATTTTTTGATAAGTTTTATGAATTTATTATAGCTTTTTTAATATGGAAACCAATATGAGGATAAATCAACATGATTTGTAAGAAAAATATTGTTAAAAACTTCAATTATATTGAAAAAGGATATTAAATATGGATACTTAACATTCAAGTATTTTTTGAAATTTATATAAAAAATAGATCCACATGTGAAGCAAGAACATCTTTGGTGAACATGTAATCCTACACAACCAATTTTTGAAGCATGTGGATGAGGAAGAACAAGGGCATTGAAGGATGAAATGGAAGTTCAACCAATGAAGTGTACAAAGAAACTCATTTAGTGTACACATGGATGGTGCATTTGATAAAATCAATCTATAAAGTCATGAGATCCATCTAAGCTGATAGTGCAAAGAAGGTAGATTGTTGCCTTAGGAGAGCATGGAGGTTGAGTAAATAGAAGGTTATAATTTTAAGCAAGGCATGGAGTGTAAATTAACCTAGAGACTTGGGGCATGAAAGGGTACACATAGAAAGGATGTTAGTGCTCATCGATAGGACACATGAATGAAGAATAATAAAATATATGTGCAAGTACACAAAAAGGGTCAAGGTACAAAGGATAGTCATGAGACATGGATAGAAACACAACAAAGGAGCATTTAGAATTATCTATTGGTGCACATGGAAGAAAAAAGTAACAAATTAAGAAGGTTGGCATATAGTGTAGACAAGCCCATAAGCTATTAGAAATCAACAAGGTTGAGTTGGATGCCATGTTATCTTGAAAGAATGATAAACCTGCTAAACACATCAACATCAAGGTGTAAAAATCAAATGTTAATGTTGATAGGTGATAAAATGAGGCCAGAGTAGTAATGAGTTTTGGTGAATAACTGAGTGGGAAGAAGCTTCCAGATCTTCCCAAGAAGTCATATAAATAGGGTCATCAACCCTACATTTATGGAGAAGCCAACATAATATAAACTCTTCCAAAATTAAAGGAAAAGCTTGGACAAGAGAGACAATATTCTACCAAATTATAGATAGAGGAGGCAAGGTAGAAATAAGGTCTATAGCCTTAGGTGAGAGTGAGGACAAAGAGTGAGATTCAAGTCTAAGGACCAGATAAAGAGCCATAGAGATCCATTATAAAGGTAAAAAAAATTCCATAAGAGAGCATGGAAGACTAATTTATAGTCCCTTACATTCATCCTACAATTTCTAAATGACCTCCATTAATGACACCATATACTAAATTACATTTCCCAATAAAGTATCAAATTTAAAACATGACAAGTACGATAAATTTTGGGGTGAATTATGGGGCCCCTCAACCTCACAAAATGTATCTACCACATGCTAGGAGCTCAAATGGGTATGTGCTATCTTAATCATTATTCACACTCATTGAGGCATTTTTGGAAGAAGGGTGTCCCCTTGGGATCTCCAATGGCCATTAATGGTCGCATAGAGCTCAAATCCTCAGTCCAAGGTAAGACATAAATTAATATTTTGAAAAATATTTTTAGATATAATTTTAGTTAAAATTTGTGTTATTGTAATGTTTATTTGTAAGGGTTGAAAGGTATCATTCAAAAGCGTAGAGTAGGGAAAATAAAGGGGTCCTAGATATGCCATCTCAATTTAGGAATGAAGACAACTAGGATTTAAACTTGGACCTGACCTTTCTCCTTGTTCATCTCAGTTTGTACAAATCAAGTTTAATTTTAACATAAGAATCACCACTTAAGTGTCACCGATTTAACTCAAAAAGGCCACCATTTTCACTTCAACCACTTTAGATCCTACCACCTTCTTTGACTATGATTTTATTTATCCTTGATATAATCACCCTCAATTTTAGCTTATGGGTGTAGATTCCACCTAAAAGACATTATATAATATTCCAAGGCCAACTGGAAGTAAAAATATAGACCTAATGGCCATTGGTGTGATGGAAATAACCTTGGCCACCTGGATCTACTGATAGTGCCATGGAATAAAACTTAGGTTTGAAAGCCCTCTAATACCCTTAAAAACATTAATTCAATTGTGGATAGATATTTGTTAATCAACCCCTTCCTTTTCATCTAAAAACACACCCTAAACCTTCCTTGAAAGTGTTATATGTTTTGTCTAGTACGTAAACTATTTTTGGGTCTAATATGCCACATATCGAAAATAGTGGGTTCACTAATGGTTTCGTTCTACCAAATTCATAATCTCTTAAAATACTATAATTGAGATAATCTCTCACCCATACATGGGTGGAAAAATGGTGCAAAAGGAGTTTGATGAGGTTACAAAATACAAGGCAATGAAATTATAAATTTAAAATAAAAAATAAATGTCAAAAATTACATATATATATAGAGACAAATATGATATATTTTGGTTTGAGAGAAACTTAAAAAAATTAGTTTGAGATAAACATAAAAACAATGGTTTGATGGCTAGGTCACTATAATTTTAAACTAATAAAGTTGAAGAGATCCAGTGAGTTAATAAGATATTCATGTAGTTACAAAATTTGTGGTAAAATTAATAAAGTTGAAGAGATCAAGTGAATTAATAAGATATTCATGTAGTTACAAAATTTGTGGAAGTATTGCATAAGATCCATAAATTTATAGGTTAGATCTATGTTAAAGTCATGTATGAGTATTTCTATAAGTTCAAAATAAAAGGTTATAAATATTTTTAATAAAATTTATATGTTATTATACAAATTTAGAAAAAGATTTACAAATATGTTTTGAGACATCAAATAATCTATTAGAAAATATTCATTAAGATGATTTTTCCATGTGAAATTCTCCATACTTATCCTCAAACTCTACATTGAAAATCAAAGTTAAAAATTAATTGCTAAAAGAGGTTGATAGTTTGGTAATATATTTTAGCTCCAAAAAACATGCCTAAAATAAGGAGTAATAACAGAGGAAAAAATTATTTAAAAGAAAATGATTCTTGCTCGACAAGACAAGGTTGAGGTTAGAAGTTGTAAAGTCAAAAGATAAATTATAAAACATGAAACCAAGATGTTCACAAGGATGCCAAGTTATCGATCAATCATTCCACTTAGGCACTAAGGTTGATAATATTCAATAAGTGTTAAGGGTGGCCACCAGTATATTGATTTTTACAACTAGAGTCCTATTAATTAAATAAAGTCTAATATTAGCTTACCTATAATTTTTAATAGACATATGAGATGAATAAATATATTTCACAAATGATTTGCACATTATCAACTCCATTTACATCATTAAAATATTTATCTAATTTAAAATTGGTAGAAAATCACCCCAAAAATAATTAACTAATACATATAATAAGTAATAAATCATTTAAATTGATACAAAAGAGTGGACATAAAATCCTAATTACACAATTAAACTCAACATAGCTCCCATCTAAAACAAATCTTAGAATTACACTTGAAGCTCTAGAATGGGGTTATAAGATAGTTATTACCCTTTATTCTTCTCTTATTTTTCAAGAAAACAAATGTGGAGGTGGAGACAAAGGATAAACATAATCCATACTTTTATCTTTCCATCTTACTTTATGTGTAATGATTTATCTTTGCTATATGTGAAGAAGATTTGACAAGACAACATAAAAATCCTAACAGCACTAGTTTCTCAAGACCACTAAATCTAAAAATAAACTATTTCACATGATGATGTTTTCTAAATTATCATTGTAAATATATAATAGAGTTCAAGTTCTACAATTTATGCTACCATGTCTAGTTGAATTTCTAACATGAACAGTTCATCATTTTTCATTAAAACACTTTAAACCCCATGTTTCCGTCTAATCAGAAAACAAAATATCGATTCCGATTTACGTTCTTCAATGATGGCAGTGTTGAACCTAAAACTACATTCTCACACCAATATAAGAGGTTGGAAGAGAAGGGAGGGAGTTTTCATAGGGAAATGCCACCCGTAATAATGTCACCAATACAAGGAAATGCCTCTCGTAATATTTTACGAACTCACTGACATGACGTCAATATTCGAAACAACAGTCGCCGACATGGCGTTAACTGAACCGGCTTTATTTTATTTGGGTTGAATCTCTTTTCGTGATTGTTGTGACCCCAGAAAAGTGAACCGTACGTTGAATTTAGATCGATTTTATAAGTCGCAAATACACATCCCCCAAAAGTAAAGGGAAAGGTACCCGAAGGCCCAGTGAAGTATGCAAATATCTTAAAGGGGGAGAATTGCAAGTCTGGACCACCAACCATGCATTCATATCTATATATGTCCCCTTTTCTCAATTTGCAACGGATAATTGACCATTTAAAAGTGTCAATTGCAGTGACTAATTACAAATTCAGTTAATGGTTGGTTAAGAAGTCAAAATGTTAGTCCGTCTTAGTCTGTACGAATAAGAGTGGAGAGTGACTGACTGTAGGAATCTTTATCAGCGCACTGTAGAGTCGTGTATACACTATGGTTATGGACACAACATATAGTTTCTTTAAGAGTCAAAAACAGTGAATTTTTTGATTCACTGTTTATTTTATTTTATTTTTTTAATTTTTATTTTCAATTTTAATTTTAGAAGTGTAAATAGATTTATTATTCTATTCTGTAATTATGAATTGTCCTCCCAGAAATATGTCAACAATTTAATTTTGGTTATATATATATATATTCTTGCAGTTTTATTAATTTAATATTATTATTATTAGAGATTAATTAGTATAGATATTTTTAAAATATCTATGTAAAATATGTTGAAAAATAGCAATCTTAAGATTTTTATTGTAGATTTTTAATATACCACATCAATTAATAATTTCATTATCTTCTCCATCATTTTTTCGTTGACTAAGGATAAATGACATCATTTAAGCTACACTCTTATGTTAGGATTGAAAAAGTTTTTTTTGAAATAAACCACAATCTTCAAACTCCACTGTATGGCCAAAATATTATAATTTTTCGATTGACTTCTGTAAAAGAAAAAAGGAAAAACTTTTAAGTGAAAGACAAATAATATCAAATTTAAGATTAAATTTTTCTATGACAAGCAAATAGACATCACATGTAAAATCAAACATAATTTTAAACAACTCACTTTATTACAATCCTTTATTACTATTATAAAAAATCTATCTACATAACAAATAGAAATATGTTAAATAAAATTATTTAAAAATATACTAACAAAACTCAGTCTCGAAGTTCTTATCAATCCTTATTTGATTTTAGAGGTAGGCGCTCCAAGGTAAACTACCATCTAAGAAATACAAATCACTAGTGAAACCATACTGATCTTGTCATTTTGATCTTCTGCCATGTCAAACCCACAACAACTCTATGGTAACAATTTCTTCTCATCTGAACGTAAACAAATAACGTGGCATACACAAACCTTATTCAATTTCAGAGGTAGGTGCTCCAAGTTAAACTACCATCCAAGAAATACAAATCACTAGTGAAACCACTACTCATCTTGTCAATTTGATCCTCTGTCATGTCGAACCCACAATAACTCTATGGTAACAATTTCCTCTCATCTGCATGTAAACAAATAATGTGACATACACACTGACTTGTAAATATCAATAATAATTGAAAAAAAAAAAACAAAAAAAAAACAAAAAAATACTGTCGAGCCATAAATCCACTAACTAAATCATATAATCGCATGCCATAAATTCATAGCTTTTAAGGATGACAGATTGAAGAGCTTTACGTGACATTATATTGTTGGTGGATAGTATGTGAAATTGTATTGTTGGTGGATGGTATAGTTTTTTATTATAATTTAAGAGTTGTAAATGTGCATTGTTATTCAATTTAATTTTATCATAATAATCATCATTATTATTATTATTATTATTATTTTTAATTTTTAATTTATTTATTATTTTTTTTGTTTTGTCAATGTAGGGAGATCGAAGTTAGTGATAGAAGTAGAATTAATAATGTTTGTTGGTGTTTGGTTAATATAATGTATAGTTGTATAAATATTTATATATTTTTTATTTTCATAATTAAAAAAAAAAAAAAAAATTGATATCTAATAGTTAATGCTATTGTACATTTATGTAATGTAGTGTATTTTAGTGAATTAGAATGCTATTCAAAATATATCTAAAATTTAATGAGATTCCAAATAAATGAAATATAATATATTAAGATAATAAAAGTTAAATAATTTATCACAATTGTTCAAATATATATAGATTTATTGTTATATAAAAAGGATTAAATATTATATAATATATTAAGACTAATTCCTACTTTTGTTTTGTCATTTATAGTGATTTTGTAATATTAATATTCTAATTTAATATATAAAATACAATAAAATTATTGATACTACAAATATCTTCTTATTATACTATAAATAATTGTTTATATATAAATTAATTTTATAAAATTAAATATTTATGTATATTTAAATAATTCATTTTATATATAAATAATTGTAAATTAACTTTAAGAAAATAATTTAAAATATAAAAATATTTTGTTCAAACCTACAAAACCAAAAAATGATTTGAAATAATTTTTGTTTAATTAATATAAAATTATTAATAAGTCAAATAAAAATATTCAATATAAAACATACCTAATTTTTAAATTCATCATATAATTTTAATTTTTTTTTAATTAAAATATTATATACACAGAGCTGGTGCAGAACCAGTTTTTAGGCGTGCAAGAAAGCAGACATGAAAGACCTTTTTTTGCGGGGGGAAGTAAATACATTCAAAATGATATATGCTATGCAACATAATAGTAAAATCAATAATAACAGAAATATGAGGTTAAATGCTGGGAATGCCAACATTCTATTGGATGTGGTATAAACATACGTGCACAAAGCTGTATACTCGAAGAAGTGAAAATACATACATACATGTGCACAAAACTGTATATAGATGTGTACAAAGTTTAAATTTGTTTAAAGTGTAAGACGCCTTTACATTTGTGTATAAAGGGATTCACACTCTTTTTTTAAAAAAAAACTTCTCCCATTCATCAATATGTATAATGAAATGGTTATGTTAAGATTAAAGTCAGTTTGAAATTAAAACTGTCGCAAAATAATTTCTTGATTGGATGTCGTCAAATTTAAATTAATGTGAAAGTGGCTTCCATGACACTTTAACATTACTGTGCTGCTCTCTTATTTGCATCTCTATTATTACTTTTCACTTCTTTTGAAAGGCATTAGACTCGTTTTGCGTTTTTTCCCAAATAATTTTGGAGTTTACTGTGTGGACGATGCTTTGCTTTTTCCGTGTCATTACAATGGACTGAATTTATTTTATGAGTGGAACGCTATTATAGCTGAGGCGAACACAAATAACTTTGTACTTGAGTATAATTCACGTGGAGGGAGAAGATAATGCAGCCCAGCCATGACAGATGTATGTTTAACAAAGTTCAAGCGTTTGGACCACAACCGTATTGGTACTTCGTTAAATCAACTGAAGCAAAGGTTCCTTTTTTTCTGGTTGAAAGTTGAACCACCCCACGTGCAGAGAATTGTGCAATTAACAAAGCTAATATGGAATTCGATATGACGGCTTGTGATTAAAACCGTATTTCCCCTTTCCATCTCATACGATCATCCGAAAATTTCCTCCGTATTTTATAGTTAAAAATGTGTAAATACGACTATACGATCATCAAATTTAATATTTTAATAATATTGATTATTGATTTTATATATTTGTGAACACATAAGCACAGCATTAAAAATAAGAATAAAGAATCAATTCGATTTAAGAGTATCTAAAAGAACACTACAACAAACATCACACCACAACAAACACCACAATAAGAACAAGATGGTTAACACCTACAAGAAATTCTTGAAGACATTTTTAAATTTCTAAAAACTTAATTGGGACATCCTCCAGGAACAATACACTAACAATTGAAGGAACACTTCTCAATGAATTTATTCAATGACTTAGAAAAGATCACCTTTAAATTGTTGAATATGTTAATTTTAGTATGCCACTAGTGGGAAACCTTCAATGTGCAGTGCAAGAAATACTTTGAGCCTATTGAAATTTGGAGTTCATTTCTTAGCATTATGACAAAGGACTATCCTAGTTTTCTTTAGTGGCGAATCTTCGTTAATTTTTAAATATACCATTTTTCAAAGTTAGCATTTGACGATTTTTGTGGAGTGGTCGACAGGGCGAGATCACCTAAATTTTCAGGGTCAAAATTAATTGTGAGGAGAGGTTCACTTACATTTGAATATAAATTTTCTCATATAAATGTAATTCGTTGGTACCTCGAAAGTCAATCCTGAGGAATTCACCATATACCATCGGATGACTTTATAAATTTTTTAGGTGGTTTATATTTCAGGTCCTAAGAGAGCTTCAAAAATCAATAATTTCCAGCAAGGTATGCAATGATAGCATGCGGGCATTTGACTGCAGTCTGTCACTGCCCAATGGTAGCATGTGGGTGGATGAAGGTCAGCTGCAGGTGGATGTTGATAGTCTATAGACGGATGCTGATAGTCTATGGATGACCATCAGTTGTTTGATATCAAACATTGGTACACTGCCATCGGGAAAGATTGAAAACATAAAATCTTGGAATGTGGTGAAAATGTGGCTCCAACATGTGATCTTAAGATGTTCTAGTAAATAATAATCCCACATGTATAGAAGTATAGTAAATAATAATCACACAGGCATGCCTAGGCACCTTCTCATTAGCGAGAGACACTATAAATACTCTAGCCTCAACCTTTAATATTCTCAAAGTTGCATGGTGAGAATATAGTGTTGGCATCCTTTTACATAGTGCTAGTGACTACTCGTACCATGCTGGCAATCACTAATATGATATGGATTAGTGCCAACACCATATAGATGAATGCCAATGTGATGTAGATGAGAACAGATGATTCGACATCTGTCGACATGTCACTGGTGTCCATTTGCATTACTTAAACGTCTATATGCAAGGTGTCAACATCCACCTGCACCATCCTGACATTTACTTGCATGAGGTTGGCATTTGCTCACACCATGCCGACATTCAGTTGTATTATGCAAGCGTCCATCTGCATAGTACTAGCATCCATCTACGTCATGTCGGTATTCATTTGCCTTGTATTGTCACTTACCTGAGTTGCATAAAGGTTTACCTGCATGCCACTATTATTCGTCTATATCAAACTAGCATTTCCCTATGATATGTCAGCATTCACTTGTGTCATGTGTTTGTTCATCTGTGAGGGTCAGATAAACTTGGTAGGCCTTGTGTGATTCTCCACTTGGTGTCACATGATTCATTTGTGCAATGATATGCCTTCTAAATTGATTTTGCCACCATTACAAATCTGATTCACCTCGAGACCTCCACAGATTTTTTTATATGGCCCACTAAAATGAACCCTAAGGAGTATTAACATACTCAAGTGCTATGAGAATGAGTGTGTGAAATTTTAGCTTATTTTCACCAACATAAGGAGTAGTTGATCTAAAGTTACATAGATGAATCTCATAACTACATTGTACATCTATGCAAGAACACAACAAAGCCACATAAGGTGTTGAAGTTTATTAATGGAGTCTTAAACCTTATATCTATGCCAAGATGGATATGTTGAACTCTGCCACTTGGGGAAAATCATATTACAACACCGATAATATAGAGACAAAATAAAATATATAAGCATAAGTTCTTTTCATCATCTAGTGCCACATGCAAGAGCTAACCCATGTCTTGTACACCATTAAAACTTCATCTGTATGAGTAGAACATGTCACATAAATGAGATTAGCAAAAATCAACTACACAACAACATAAGACTCCAGTGCCTTTCACATCAAACAAATAAAAGAAGAATCAAGGTGACAAGTGTGCCACTAGCACCACATGAACTCATACATTGATGTTGAATGATGCAAACATTATTATTTAATTTTGTAATATATATCAGGGTGTGCACAATAAGAAGTTACTAACCGAAATGTTACTTTCTTGAGTACCAATAACACTACCATCGACACTTCAAAGGAATATGAACACCTCTTCCACATAATGTGTTAGGTCAATAATTAACATATTCATGTTATCATCGATGATGGGAGCCAAAATAAATTAATCATGCAAGATGGAGTCATGTGCCTAGGTATTTATACTAAAGCTCATCATTGGCCATACTCTCTAAGAAGGCTACGAAAAGGGGAATATATTAAGGTATAATCATAATTCAATTTCAAGTATGCAGTCATGCCTATGGAGGACACAATCAATTGTGATATCACATCATTAGAAGTTAAAAACATCTTAATTGGAAGGCTATTTGTGTTCAACCATGATGGTACCTATTATTTTAGCCATCAATTGACCATCCATCTCAAATGCTACATTTTCAACATTTTGGAGTCACCTCAAATGACCAAAATCACTTTTATCTCTAACAAAGAATATTATAAGGTCATTTCTCACTCATATATAATTGTGCTACTCATAATTCATCCCAAGATAATAACAATTTAATAAACAAGAATTCATTGGTAGTGCATTATGTTGTAAAATAACCGCATCAATAATAAATTGAAAAGTTACTATAACAATATAAATATGTCTTTGAATAAATAAAAGAGCTTCCGACACATTATGTGGTAAATCATTAGATCAATATTTTCCTTATATCCCCTCTTATGGACACTCCACTATACCATAGGTTTATTTGTGAGAATAATGAAATATGTTGTTTGATCCAAGAGATTATTTGTCAAAGAAAGATGGGGCCAAGGTCTTCCCCTTGTGGTAGCCCAATTTAACAAGACAGTGGTGCCTTTGGAAAATTATAATCTTAATGGGTTATAAATGTAGCCCTTAAGACCACAACCTTCACTCCTCAAACAACACATTGGTGCCACTATAATGTTATAATCTTAGTGGGTTACAGTCATAACCCTTACGATCAAAACCCTAACTTCTCAAACATAAATCAAGGTGTAAACACTCAAATATGGTATTAATAATTGAATAATGACAATCTTGACATACATGTACCACATATGACTTGTGCACACAAATATGGTCCTAAATTTCCATCTCACCCTATCCTAGTGATTTTTATGGGTCTGATCATTCTTTTATGCTATCACATACCTATAATAACCTTAGTTTCTATTTCAAACTTGTATATTTTCCTTCACAAACATGCCTATATGTTTAGTTTAGTCCTCTTGTGTATGGGCCACTACCATCAAACATGGTCAGTATTGGCAGTCGATAATGACTTGAGCCTGATTGTACTAATTCTCTTCCAACAATGATCAATTTTCAAATCTAAGACATTCTTATGTGTTGTCCTGTGTGTTTTAAAATGCCACAACTACATCCTTTTGGTAATATGATGAAACCACAACCAACTAATTAAAAATAAAAATGAGGGATATGTCAATGTAGATAATATTAAAATGAATCAAAGGCTCTAATGAATCTAAAACAACATCCTTATACTATTTGAGTATTACATTCTTATATGCATATATATTTTTCACCTATTACACAACTAAATATGATTCACTCTTCACAATGAGCCTCCTAATACCAAAAGCAAAAACATTGTGATGGTTTTAGGACTAGAATGTTGAGAATTCAAACTATTAAAAAATTGATACTTGGCCATCATCAGAGCCTATACAACATACCCTAACCTATTTTATATCCCTGCATCCATGTAGATCTACAAGCCACATAATATTAGAGGATAGTAGAATCCAATGATTCCATATTGTCAAACAAAATAATATTATAAAAATAATTGAAAAATAGCCAATTATTTATGTTATTCAGAGGATAGATCCTACCTTGATCTAATTCTAACGCCCATTGGAACTTTTCCATGTAATTTCCCACAAAACACATTCACTAAAAATGTAAAATAGATTTAAAAAATCCCCAGTCTAAAATCTTGAATCAAACTTTCTCTCAACACAATATCAAACCTACTCTCATAGATGACAAGCACATTATAGATTATACTTTTTCAATCCATACATACACATTAAAATCTAGCATAACAATACTAATGGTTCCTAACATAGGAAAAATAAATATTTGTATATCCCACTTGCCAAATTACCCTTCCATATCTGTAGCTTTGTCATTAGTAGACCAACATATCCTTATTGGTAGGCTTTCATCCATAAAATACAAACCAACTAGGCTATGCCACTCATAAAAAGTAGGTAAATACAATTATATTCATCTTCCAACTTCTAATGTGCACTGTCGATCATGTATGGAATAGAAGGCTCATTTTGGCAGGTGAATACCTATCAACATAATAAAATTATAAATACAAAACCCTCCATAAAATTATTTATACATATCTAATTGTAGTTAAATAATATGACATCCAATTATTATTTTTTCCCAAGTAATAAAGCCTTTTAAAATATAACATTTATTGAGTTGTTAACATAAACATATTCACAATTTATTTAAGATATTCTAAATATAATTATATCCTCAAACACTTTGCCTCTTATCTATAATTTTATACATGTCTTATTCTACATAATTGATATAGCATAACATTCAACACACACTTGAAACCTTTCATTATGTGCATCCAAGAGATTATGTTGGATGTCATGATACATAATATGGGTCTAAAGTCTCCACGAGTTTGGTGGAAATATTAGAGATGGAACTCTAAAACTCACTTTAATAATTACACTCCAAGTCTTCTATATCAAGTTGTGAGTCCTTTCTCTCCTCCATTGGATAAGTTTATCATGCGATGGAATTATAATTACTCACTTAGGACCTAGATTATAGTACTTAAAAAAAATTAAAATACAAAGCTTAAGCCAAAGATTTCTCACTTTATTTAGTGCTTGATTTACAATGGTCTTCCTCTCATGGAGCATCCCCTTCATATTGGGATTTCTCAACCCAACTGTCTTGCTTGTTCTAGACCAAAATCCCTCAAACATCTCTTTTGGACTTTCCCCAAAACACAATCTATTTTGCACTAGATCTTTAACCTCTTTCAACCCTTTAAGCTAAAACCAATATGTTGGTGAATGGCCTTCTTTGGAGATAATGCTCAGTGGCTGACGTATATAACTCTTTTATGAAATTTCTCTAGGGCTATCATACTATTTCAATTATAGAGAGCTAGAACTCAAGTTAATTTAATAATGAAGAAGCATCTTGTCTCTTTTCTATTAATGATAAGGGTGTTATTATCTCTTCAGATTTTATGAAAATACAAGCACAAGTAGAGAATGTGGCTATGAAACTCTAACACTTGCAAGAGTTGCTTTACCATTGAGGGAGTGTTCCCTGCACTATGAACTAAATCCCCCCAAACACCAAACATATAGATCTCCTCCCTCAATTCTTTATCACTAGAGATTTTATTCGCATAGTCACATCTACTTCTTCGGTCCTCATCCTCATCAATGGGGTGTATTATGTCACCATTGTATGAGAAGTCTAATTCTGGTTCATCTCAATGGATCTCCCCTATGCAAGGGAGTGGTCCAGTTGGCAGTGTTGTTTAGCCACCTCCTAGTTAGGGAATTATTATATCTTTATCTTTCTTAGATCTTATTTTGGATGGTTGGATGGCACCATATCCTTCTTCAGGTGAGCCTTCCTCTTGGAATTCCCAACCATCTAAGGATGATCTACCACCGCCACCTTCTAGGGCAGTGGATTATGCCTAGTTATTTATATTTTTTTGTTTATTTTATTTGTTTGGTTCTCTCATCGCCATGTGTTTTCCAACATTTTTATTGATGTGATCTGGTTTCTTTTGACCAACATCGAAAGTGGGTTGTGACCTTTTTTTGGCCACTATATTATTGTAACCATTTTATATTATTATTTTTTGAGTAATAATAGTTATATTGATGCATTCTAATAGTAAAACATATTTGAAAATAAAATCAATGTTAATAGACTAGGCAACATAAACAAGTATGCTCATCCCACAAGTACAATCACCATTTATTAGTACATATGACAAACATCAAATTTACTCAAACCTAATCAACTTCTCACTCTATATCATCTTATCCCTCCAAATATTGCTCCTAACCTATCTTTCGATTAATCATGTTACTTTATCCTTTGTTGTTGAAATGCATTAACTCTACAAGATTTTCCAATATGAGGAATGGCTATCGAGTGTACATAATGCATTGTTTTACTATTATGTATGTTACAGACATACATTATCATCCTACAAGCTGGGTATAGACATATATACATACCATCTTACCAACTGGAAACATAAAGTGGTTTTTAAACAAATCAAACTCCTGCGACTCAACACAATATTGTGACTTGAACATGTGACCTCTTTGTTATGACTATAGATATTTACAACCGATCTACATCGAATTATATGCAAGTAATATAAACATATAATTAATATTTGAAATAAATTTGATATTTGCCATGACATGTCAAATAAGATAACATGTATAATAATGTCATATTGACATCATATGTATAATGTTGCATCCACTAAACTAGATAGTCTCACCCTAACCTTGTTTTCATAGAGAAATAGATAATGAAACAATATAGTACATAAAATTGATGGGATATAAAGGGAGGGGCCATTTTTTTTCAATTGCTTAGTGGAAACAAAATAAATGCCGAAGCCAAAACACTTTGTATCATAACATTAATGAAACCCTAAAAATTATTATTTTAGGTACATATTACGATTCACTGGGGATCACTTATTCCCAAGCAAGTACTGCATCATATCTATTTTGTATACAAGTAAAAATATGGTGACCACAGATGGTACCTAAAAAGATTAGGGCCATGGTCATGCTCAAACTGCTCTTATCTCTCTTCATTGACATAAATGCTAAAGCTCTATTTTAAGAGGTCAACACACGAAACAAAAAGTTGATTATGAGAAAACCAATAAATTAACATTTTTAATTTTTAAAAAAATATGCCCAACTAATTTATTTTTAATTTAAGATTATATATACAATAGTGTCCAAAACTCTTTATATAATTTACCACGCAAGTTGAATGGAATTTTATTTTTAATTTTTAACAATTCATAATTCATAGATATCTAAATATATAATACTGTTAGTATTTATGGCAAAAAAAAACAAAAAAAATAGAAAAATATATCAAGTAATGAGAAGGTAAAGTGTGAGTAAATCTACTAAAATAACATGAAAATTTCTATTGCTTTTTAGAGGTTAGTCCTCAGTAAATTCTAAATTAACAGACAAATAAAATCGGAATGGCACATATTATAAGCTTCTAATTTTAGAGCAAAGAAATAAATGAGACCAGCTGAGCTGCAATATATAGAAAGCTACAATACAACAGGAGCATAATATTAACATGTTCAGCAAAAGGGAGACAACCTCTTGTACATCTTAAGGTAAAACTTGTAAGAAGGTGATGACGTACTATTTGTCGCGAAGCTTGTGATTTGCAAGGTCGACAGAAGACTAGAAAGTGGCGTGGAGGATTCTGTGTCCAAAATTAACAGCTTGGAAGCACCAGTTGATTCGTTGTGCATAAAGGTGAGAATGTACCCGTCATCCTCTGCCGCTGAGGGAACCATTGTGCGCGGTACGAAGAATGGCTCTCCACCATAGCTTCCCTCCTTATACGTCATCCCCGCCATGATATTTTCGTCTGACATGTTCGCCGACTGCGTTTGCAGATCCACCTTAGCGATGCCCGAAACTTTGGGCCACGGCTCTGTTATGGCCAAATATGCAAATTAGGTTTTTCTCCCCACATACCTCCGGTTAATTTGCCCGGCCTCTAAATTAAGTGATGCGATCTGTCTTCTGCTACACGACCCGCTAGTCAGGTTGAGCCGTATTTCGGACAGCATGCTTCTGAGTGATTCTTTCGATTAGTTGAAAACGATGTCGGGTGGACTCGTGGAGGAACCGATCACCACGATTTCCTCGCCTTCTTCCCACGCGTTCCAGAGATGGAAACAAAAGCAGTCGAGCACCTCGATCCATTTTATCAGTCTCTCGTCGTGATCATATTTCGGCAAAACACAGAAGCGTGGGACCTTCTCCTGAGAAGAGCTCGCCAGGGCGGAACACGACCTCCTGATCCAGAACGACGATATAGTTTTCGGTGATAGCGAAATCGTGCATCATCGTCAGCTCCTTGATTGAAATTGCGGCATCTGGACCTTTGGTGCTGTCCGGGTAGACTACAAAATTCTTGAGATAAGGCTTCTTTAAGATGTCGTAACCCAGAGCAAACTGTTCATCCGTCTGCGAATCAATTTTCGGGTGCGCTATCATAGCAGATTTCCGCTGGCTGTCGAAATCAAAACGGCCGAGAGTTTAGAGGTCTCTGTAGAATTTTAAATAAAATTAAATCACAGCCAAATATATGCAATATTCATAATATAGAAGAAACAAGAATTGCAAAAATAAAAAATACTTCTTCAAAAACTTGGAATCATTCTCCTCCTTGAAAATAAAAATCAATTACAATGTATTAATAGAATTGCATGTGAACATGCTTTTCTAATTATTGAATAAAATATTTTTAATTTATCTAAATAATAATTTGCATGTAATATCAACCAAAACTAACTCTAGCCTTTTCAAGGCTTTATATTTTCTAAAAAATATATTAACTAAAAATTCATCACTGTCTAAATTTAACTCCCCAAAAACTGTTCATGCAAATTAAATTTACACTAATAGTCTAAAAATAGAACTAAGTGAATTGCACTTTAACATCAGTTTTCAACATACTCCCCCTCGATGCTGAGCGGGCTCATAATTTGATCTATGAGTGTCAAAAAATGATATGTTGCAACTGCTTTCATGAAGATATTTGCCAATTGTTCTTTAGTGTCGATGTATTTCAATTCTACTACCTTCATCTGCACTAAATCTCAGATAAAATGATGCTTTAAATCAAAATGTTTTGTCTTATTGTGATGGACTAGATTCTTGCCCAATTTAATAGCACTAATGTTATCACAAAAAATAACTGTGGACTGAGTTTGAATCTCTCCAATTTCTTCAAGAAGTTTTCTAAGCCATAATGCTTGTGTACCTGCTGAAGTGACTGCAACATACTCTGCTTCTGTAGAAGAAAGGGCAACTATACTTTGCTTCTTTGAGCTCCAAGTAATCAAACCAAAACCAAAAGAAAAATAATTCCCAGATGTTGACTTTCGGTCATCCAAACTACCTCCCCTATAATAATCATTAAAACCAACAAGATTGAACCTTTTAGAAGTGTAGTAATGAATACCAAAATCTAGAGTGCCTTTCACATAATTCAAAATTCTCTTGGCTGCCTTCATATATATTTCTGATGGTTCTGCCATGTACCCTGAAACAAGTGAAACTGAATAAGCAATATCATGTCTTGTATGAGTTAGAAACATTAAGCTTCCAACAATACTTCAATACGCTGTCTCATCAACTCTTTCAGCACCATCATTTCTACACAACACAACTCCATGAACAACTAGAGTGGAGACTAGTTTACAATCAACCATATCAAATTTTTTCAACATATCTTTAGCATACTTTGTTTGAAAAATAAAATTTTTATTCTCCCTTTGATAAACCTCCATTCCTAAAAAATATTTCATGAAGCCTAAATCTTTCATCTCAAATTCATTCATCATGAAAACTTTAAATTCATCCTTCATCATGGAACTGCTAATGAAATCAACATTCTAATGGTCTCTTGTCTTGCTACTAGTGTAAATGTCTCTTCATAATCAATTCCATACTTCTGTGTGAAGCCTTTAGCAACTAATCTCACCTTATGCCTTTCAACACTTCCATCACTGTTACACTTAGTCTAGTAGACCCATTTGGTGCCAATCTTCTTCTTGTCATGTGGAAGCTTTGTAAGCTCCCAAGTGTCATTCCTATGAATAGAATCCTTCTCTTCTTTCATTGCTTGCATCCAAACCTCATTAGTATATGCATCTTCAAAACATGATGGTTCAAAATCAGCGTTGGTAAGTAAAGCAAAATTCAATGTCTCACCTCTCAGATTTTTTTTATGTGCTTGATTTGAACTCCTTTGGTAAATGTCTCTCAATCTTCTTACCTTCCTTGTACAACTAGGACTTGAATCTGGACTTACACTTGGAATTGAATAACTAGATGAGGGGTTACTTGGTGGATTTGTAGTACTTGGAACATAAATATTAGTGTGCTGCCCATGATCAATATCATCCATAATAACTTCATCTAAAACAGATTTTGACTTCTCCATATGACCTTTTTGATGACCATAAACTCCCCCTTCATCAAAAATCACATCTTTTGACACAATAAGCCTATTAGTGAGAGGATTATATAACCTATAAGCCTTACTTTCCTAACTATATCCAACAAAAATACATGACTCATTTTTGGGATCTAAATTTTGCCTCTTTTGATTAGGAACATGAACATAGGCTAAGCAACCAAAAACTTTGAAATAATTAACATTTGGCTTTTTCTCATACTAGGCTTCATATGGAGTCATCCTGTCAAGTGCACTAGTGGGACTTTGATTGAGAATATATACTGCTATAGCAGCTACATCTCCCCAAAAATAATTGTTTAATCCCTTTGTTTGTAGCATGCTTCGTGCCATCTATACCACTATACGATTCTTCCTTTCAGCTACACCATTTTGTTGAGGTTTGTATGTAGTGGTTAGTTGTCTTCTAATGCCATGCATATCAAAATAACCTTGAAAGGCTTTTAAACAAAATTCTCATCCATGATCAGTGTTTAAGCATTTGATTTTTCACCCTTTGTCATTTTCTACAAGGGCTCTAAACCTCTTGAATGTCTCAAGAGATTCACCTTTGGTCTTCAAAAAAGAAACCCAACACTGTCGTGAGTAATCATCAATAAAAGTAATGAAATATGATGAATTACCCAAACTTTTTACCTGCATAGGACCACAAATGTCTGAATGAACTAACTGGAGTGGATAATGAGCCCTCCATACATTGCCTTTTGGAAATTTCTCTCTTGCATGTTTTCCTTTAGCACATCCTTCACAAACTTCCTTGTGCTCTTCAATCTTAGGTAAACTAGAAACTAATGCTTTTGATGTTAGAATTTTTAAACTATGAAAATTTAAATGCCCATACCTGAGATGCCACAACCAACTTGTATCCTCATATGCCATCTTGACAAGGTTCTTGTTATGTTCACCAAACTTCAATGGGAACATCCTATTCTTTGTCATAGGCACAATTGTTACCACCCTATTTCCATGATTCTTATCATAAATTATACATTGTTGATTTTCAAATACAACTTTATAATTCTTCTCACATAATTTTCCAACACTCAACAAATTATGCTTTAACTTTGGAGTGTAATAAATGTCTTTAACACTCTTCATACCTTCTTTTGTCTAGACTTCCATAGCTCCTTTTGCAGCAACCTCCAGTAATTTTTCATCACCAAGCTTGATCATGGATTTAAAACTTTCATCCATTATAGAAAAAAAATTTCATTCCCTGACATGTGGTTAGAACCTCTCGAATCTAAATAGCAAACATCTTTAGAAACATTTTTAGCTTTGTCATAAGATAAAAATAAATTATCTGGAGGATTCTCATCACCTTCTTGAGCATAATGAACACTTTTACCATTATTACCTTATTTTAATCTACACTCATAATTAAAGTGGCCATACCTATTACAATGATAACATTGGATATTTCTTTTATCAAATCAACCTCTACCTCTTCCTCTGAAACCACCTCTTCCTCGAAAACCACCTCTGCCTCTATTTTCTCTTGAGTAATTCTGATTTTGACCTCTACCTTGGTCTTGATTAATTTTGATGCTACTATTGGCATATTCATTCTTTGTGATTTGTAATTTGGAGGAAAAAGCTTTCTCATCACTTTCTCCAAATGAATTTCTCAATGTTTCTTCATGAGACATCAAAGATCCAACTAGATGATCAAATTGAAGGGTAGACAAATTCTTGCTTTCTTATATGATTATGGAAACATGGTTCCACCTTGGTGTGAGAGTCTTCAACACCTTTTTGATCACAACCTCATTGTTCAGAATTTCACCAAGTGTAGCCATCTTACTGACCACATCTTTTACTCTCACACAATAGGTACTTACACTTTCAGCTTCTTACATCTTTAAATTCTTGAATTCTCTCTTCAATGTCTATAACTTGACAACTTTGACTTGATCACTACCTTGGTAAGCTTCTTTTAGAGTCTTCCAAGCATCCTCTGCTATCTTTGCTCCTATAATTCATGGAAATAGGCTCTTATCTAGAGCTATTTGAATATAAAATAAGGCTTGAGCATTCTTCTTCTTAGCCTCCTTCTTATCTATTTTATCATTTACTGTGAGGGCATTCCAATCAGCTGGCTTTGCATAAATTGATTCAATAATCTCCCACAAATATTTTTCTATCAAAAAAGTCATCATTTTGATACACCAATAATCATACTCATTTCCATCAAATTCTAGAACGGGCAAGGAGTTAGAATTTGACATGATAAATTTTTTGGCAAAATTCCAACTACTATATCTTTAACCCAAAAGAAAAATACCTGCTCTGATACCAAATTTAGAATTTTTAAATAAAATTAAATCATAGCCAAATATATGCAATATTCATAATACAGAAGAGATAAGATTTGTAAAAAAAAAAAAAAAATACTTCTTCTTCAAAAAATTGGTATCATTCTCCTTCTTGAAAACAAAGATCAATTACAATGTATTAATAGAATTGCATGTGAACATGCTTTTCTAATTATTGAATAAAATATTTTAAATTTATCTAGATAATAATTTGCATGTAATAGCAACTAAAACTAACTCTATCCTTTCTAAGGCTTTATTTTTTTCTAAAAAATATATTAACTAAAAATTAACTATCTAAATGTAGCTCCACAAAAAATTGTTCATGTAAACTAAATTTACACTAATAATCTAAAAATAGAACTAAGTGAACTACACTTTAGAATCACTTTTCAACAGTAATCACCTTTTAAATCTCTAAAAAGTTAAAGGCTTTTCATGAGTTGCTAAGCATGTTGTGATTGTAATAACAAATTTATAAACCATTTCATGGTCAACCATGAAATTCAACCCCTTGGTCATGTGGATAATTTTGCTGAGCTGACAAATAGACTAATATGACGTTTAAGCACCCCTACCAAATCCATGACCAACCACTAGTGCGTCATAGTTTTCTTTAAATGTGGACCCAGCATTAAATTTGAGGGTCAACCCCACTTTTCATGAACTTTTTGGGTGATGATTCTTTATTTCAAGACATTTTGATATGACGATTCTTTATTCAACATTGATATCATTTCCCGTATAGGAATGAAATATTAAAGATTGTATATATCTAATTTTTTTAAGTTATTAACAGTCTGTCTAATTTTACCTTACATTTCACAAATATGGTCTTATAACAATGAAATTTAATCTCTACGTGGACCTCTTAAATCCCCTTCCACATGGAATTAGAACTAGGTCAACTTTTATTAGTATATCGTCACCCAAGCAAAAGATAACTCCCCTAGAGAAAATTTCACACTCTATTGAATAAAAAACATATATCTCACACATTAAACAATTAAGCGTTGTCTAGTAAATTTTTTGTAAATAACTTAAAAAAATGAAGCGAGAATTTTCCTTTTTAGCCTTTTCCGTTTTATGGCCTAACAAATTACACAATATGTGAAGGATTTATCATGTGATATTTATGTGAAAGTCAAAATTTACAAATGCGTGCGTGCACATATATATGATAATGATGATAGTCATAACACCACCTCTATGAAAATAAGGGAACTAAAATAGCAATGACAAAATAACTCATAATTATAATTTCACTTTTCTATGAAAGTTTTCTTTATATCTTTGAACATTTTAATTTGTTTCTCAATTTTCATTATTTGTTGAGCTAATTCTGTGTCATGGGTAAATTCTTTTTTAGAGCATTTTGAAAAGAATGTGATTCTTAAAAATGTAGTTAGCATATATTTTTTTAATAGAAAATTTAAATCGGATATAATAAAATAATTATTGAGAACATCAATATATTAATTTTTTTACAAGTAAAGTTGATGATTTATTATCTAAAACACTGAACAATCATATTATAAGAAATATTAAAGTTTAGAATAACTTGTTTTAAAGATAAAAAATATCTAAAGATATAAAAAGATCATTATGTACAATCACTCATATTCTTTTATCAAACATAAATCTTCAAAAGGTATGTATGATAGATTCAAGAAGATTGCAAATTGAACACTTAAAGGAATTAATAACAAGAAACAATATGTGGTCATCAATATGTAGCTTGTAGAAAAGAAGCTTCCGAGCAATGATATTGTCCATGGTGTCAACTTTGGACTTTCAAATGACATTTCTAAGGTGTTCCCATTTATCTTCATTGAATTTACATTTCCAATTCGAATTGAGCCTTTGTTCCAAAGACAGTCCTAGAATGAGTTTTTGATAAACAAATTTGAGTAGAAAATGGTTTAACCTATTGTCTTTAGACCACCTCTAGTCCTACAAAAAGTTGCATTGAACCAAATTGGACATCTTTACAAGGAATGAATTATCCAATAATTGAAAATTTTCAATTACAACAGTCTTTTCAACATTCCTATAGGTGAAACAAATTCTTTAAATGATACTAATGTTTCCATTCACTACATGATAAGTTTCATAGATCTCCAAATTGACACATGCCTTTTCTATAAGAGGTGTCTTCCTTTCAACCTTGATTGAAGAGCAAGGAGTAATCCATTGATTTGAACATGTTTATTCCACCAAATGGAGGAAATGGGAAAGGTTAGACTGTGTCAAAGGGAGTTCTCTTCCCATTTCAATGGCTCAATTTTTTCTTGCCACACTTTCCACATACTATTAAATGGGGCATATTCCAAGAGTTTAAAGTATTTAGCAAACACCAACTTGTCATACATATGCACTTCTTTCCATTGATCTTTAAAAGTAGTAGTGAAAACCCTATGGTGAACGTAATTTTCCATAGTTTAAAACCATGAAGAGAACATATGATCCATTTAGAGATAGAAAATTTATCTTGCATGCAAGGATCCATGATGACAAGGCTAGCTTTTTATTTCATCTGAATGCGTTGGTTCTAGGATATGCCTTACATATGCTTGCTACCATCCAACATGGCCCAAAATAATTTTTTGATATGTTTTATGAATTTATTGTAGCATGTTTTATATGGAAACCAACATGAGGAGCAATAAACATGATTTGTAAGAAAAATATTGTTAGAAACTTCAATTATATTGAAAAAGGATATTAAATATGGATACTTAACATTCAAGTATTTTTTGAAATTTATTAAAAAAATAGATCCACATGTGATACAAGAGCATCTTAGGCGAACATGTAATAATACACAACCAATTTTTGAAGCATGTGGATGAGGAAGAACAAGGGAATTGAAGGGTGAAATGGAATTTTGACCAAGGAAGTGTACAAGGAAATTAGTTGAGTGTACACATGGATGGTGCATTCAATAAAATCAATCTATAAAGTCATGAGATCCATCTAATTTGATAGTGAAAATAACGTAGATTGTTTCCTTAGGAGAGCATGGAGGTCGAGTAAATAAAAGGTTATAATTTGAAGCAAGGCATGGAGTGTAAAATAACCTAGAGACTTGGGGCATGAAAGGGTGCACATAGAAAGGATTTTAGTGCTCATCGATAGGACACATGAATGAAGAAGAATAAAATATATGTTCAAGTACACAAAAAGGTCAAGGTACAAAGGACAATCATGAGACATGGACAGGCACACAACAAAGGAGCCTTTATAATTATCTATTGGTGCACATGGGAGAAAAAAGTAACAAATTAAGAAGGTTGGCATAGAGTGTAGACAAGCCCATAAGCTATTATAAATCAACAAGGTTGACTTGGATGCCATGTTATCTTGATATAATGGCAAACCTGCTAAAAACATCAACATCAAGGTGTAAAAATCAAATGTTAATGTTGATAGGTGATAAAATGAGGCCAGAGTAGTAATGAGTGTTAGTGAATAACTGAGTGGGAAGAAGCTTCCAGATCTTCCCAAGAATTCATATAAATAGGGTCATCAACCCTACATTTATGGAGAAGCCAACATAATATAAACTCTTCCAAAATTAAAGGAAAAGCTTAGCCAAGAGAGATAATCCTCTACCAGATTATAGATAGAGGGGGCAAGGTAGAAATAAAGTCTATATCCTTAGGTGAGAGTGAGGACAAAGAGTGAGATTCAAGTTTAAGGACTGGATAAAGAGCCATAGAGATCCATTATAAAGCATAAAAAATTTTCTTTAAGAGAGCATGGATGACTAATTTATAGTCCCTTACATTCATCCTCCAAATTCTAAAGCACCTCCATTAATGACACCATATACTAAATTACATTTCCCAATAAAGTATCAAATTTAAAACATGACAAGTACAAGAAATTTTGGGGTGAATTATGGGGCCCCTCAACCTCACAAAATGTATCTACAACATGCTAGGAGCTCAAATGGGTATGTACTATATTAAGCATTATTCACACTCATTGAGGCATTTTTTGAATAAGGGTGTCCCCTTGGGATCTCCAATGGCCATTAATGGTCACATAGAGCTCAAATCCTATGTCCAAGGTAAGACATAAATTAATATTTTGAAAAATAATTTTAGGTATAATTTTAGTTAAAATTTGTGTTATTGTAATGTTTTGTTGTTAGGTAACATTCAAAAGAGTAGAGTAGGGAAAATAAAGGGGTGCTAGATATGCCATCTCAATTTAGGAATGAAGACAACTAGGATTTAAACTTGGGCTTGACCTTTCTCCTTTCTCATTTCAGTTCATACAAATCAAGTTTACTTTTAACATAAGAATCACCACCTAAGTGTCATCAATTTAACTCAAAAAGGTCACCATTTTCACTTCAACCACCTTAGATCCTACCACCTTCTTTGACTATGATTTTTTTTATCCTTGACACAATCACCCTAAATTTTACCTTGGCCATTGATGTGATGGAAATAATCTTGGCCACTTGGATCTACTGATAGTGCCATGGAAGAAAACTTAGGTTTGAAAGCCCTCTAATGCCCTTACAAACATTAATTCAATTGTGGATAGATATTTGTTGATCAACCCCTTCCTTTTCATCTAAAAGCACACCCTAAATCTTCCTTGAAAGTGTTATATGTTCAGTCTAGTACGTAAGCTATTTTTGGGTCTAATATGCCACATATCGATCATAGTGGAGTCACTCATGGTTTCATTCTACTAGATTCACAATCTCCTAAAATCCTAAAATTGAGATAATATCACACCCATACATCGGTGGAAAAATGGTGAAAAAGGAGTTTGATGAGGTTACAAAATACAAGGCAATGAAATTACAAATTTAAAATAAAAAATAAATGTAAAAAATTACATATATATGGAGACAAATATGATATCTTTTGGTTTGAGAGAAAATTTAAAAAAATAGTTAGAGAGAAACATAAAAACAATGGTTGGATGGCTAAGTCACTATAATTTTAAACTAATAAAGTTGAAGAGATCAAGTGAATTAATAAGATATTCATGTAGTTACAAAATTTGTGGAATTATTGCATAAGAGCCATAAATTTATAGGCTAGATCTATGTTAAAGTTATGTATGAGTATTTCTATAAGTTCAAAAAAAAGGTTATAAATATTTATAATAAAATTAATAATTTATTATACAAATTTAGAAAAATATTTACAAATATTTTTTGAGACATCAAATAATCTATGAGAGAATATTCATTAAGATGATTTTTCCATGTGAAGTTCTCCCTACTCATCCTCAAACTCTTCATTGAAAACCAAAGTTAAAAATTAATTGCTAAAAGAGGTTGATAGTTTGGTAATATATTTTAGCACCATAAAACAATGCCTAAAATAAGGAGTAATAACATGGGGAAAAATTATTTAAAAGAAAATGATTCTTGCTCGACAAGTCAAGGTTGAGGTTAGAAGTTGTAAAGTCAAAAGATAAATTATAAACCATGAAACGAAGGTGTTCACAAGGATGCCAAGATATTGATCAATCATTCCACTTAAGCACTAAGGTTGATAATATTCAATAAGTGTTAAGGGTGGACACGAGTATATTGATTTTTACAACTAGAGTCCTATTAATTGAATAAAGTCTAATCTTAACTTACCTATAATTTTTAATAGACATATGAGATGAATAAATATATTTGACAAATGACTTGCACATTATCAACTCTACTTACATCATTAAAATATTTATCTAATTTAAAATTGGTAGAAAATCACCTTAAAAATAATTTATATATAGTAAATCATTTAAATTGATAAAATTAATAAATTTAATTATAATACATCAAAAGAGTGGAGATAGAATCCTAACTACAAGATTAAACTCAACATAACTCCCATCTAAAACAAACCTTAGGATTACACTTGAAGCTCTAGGATGGGGTTATAAGATAGTTATTACCCTTTATTCTTCTCTTATTTTTCAAGAAAACAAATGTGGAGGTGGAGAGAAAGGATAAGCATGATCCATACTTTTATCTTTCCATCTTACTTTATGTGTAATGATTTATCTTTGCTATATGTGAAGAAGATTTGACAAGACAACATAAAAATCCTAACAGCACTAGTTTCTCAAGACCACTAAATCTAAAATAAACTATTTCATATGAAGATGTTTTCTAAATTCTGATTGTGCTAATATATAATAGAGTTCAAGTTCTACAATTTATGCTACCATGTTTAGTTGAATTTCTAACATGAACACTTTAAACCCCGTGTTTCCATCTAATCAGAAAACAAAATATCGATTCCGATTTACGCTCTTCAATGATGGCAGTGTTGAACGTAAAACTACATTCTCACACCAATATAAGGAAATGCCACCCGTAATAATGGCAGTGTTGAACGTAATGATGGAAGAGAAGGGAGGGCGTTTT
Source organism: Torreya grandis (assembly GCA_037957365.1). NCBI lineage: Eukaryota > Viridiplantae > Streptophyta > Pinopsida > Cupressales > Taxaceae > Torreya > Torreya grandis. The sequence continues at coordinate 118,486 of JARHVA010004819.1, read as the reverse complement.
CATAGGGAAATGCCACCCGTAATAATGTCACCAATATAAGGAAATGCCTCTCGTAATATTTTACGAACTCAATGTCATGACGTCAATATTCGGAACAGCAGTCGCCGACATGGCGTTAACTGAACCGGCTTTATTTTATTTGGGTTGAATCTCTTTTCATGATTGTTGTGACCCCACAAAAGTGAACCGTACGTTGAATTCAGATCGATTTTATATGTCGCAAGTACACATCCCCCAAAAGTTAACGGGAAAGGTACCCGCAGGCCCAGTGGAGTATGCAAATATCTTAAAGGGGGAGAATTGCAAGTCTGGACCACCAGCCATGCATTCATATCTATATATGTCGCCTTTTCTCAATTTGCAACGGATAATTGACCATTTAAAAGTGTCAATTGCAGTGACTAATTACAAATTCAGTTAATGGTTGGTTAAGAAGTCAAAATGTTAGTCCGTCTTAGTCTGTACGAACAAGAGGGGAGAGTGAATGACTGTAGGAATCTTTATCAGCGCACTGTAGAGTCGTGTATACACTATGGTTATGTTATGGACACAACATATAGTTTCTTTAAGAGTCTTTTGCACAATTTTTTGATTCACTGTTTATTTTTATTTTTAGATTTTTTTTTTTTCAATTTTTTTTAAAGAAGTGTAAATATATTTATTATTCTATTTTGTAATTATGAATTGTCGTCTCAGAAATATGTCAACAACTTTATATATATATATATATATATATATATATATATATATATATTCTAGTTTTATTAATTTAATATGATTATTATTAGAGATTAATTAGTATAGATATTTTAAAAATATTTATGTAAAATGTGTTGAGAAATATCAATCTTAAGATTTTTATTCTAGATTTTTGATATACCACATCAATTAATAATTTCGTTATCTTCTCCATCAATTTTTCGTTGACTAAGGATAAATGACATCATTTAAGCTAAACTCTTATGTTAGCATTGAAAAAGTCTTTTTGAAAATAACAATAGGCTTTAAACTCCATTGTATAGCCAAAATATTATAATTTTTCGATTGACTTCTCTAAAAGAAAAAAGAAAAAACTTTTAAGTGAAAGACAAATAATATCAAATTTAAGATTAAATTTTTCTATGACAAGCAAATAGACATCACATTTAAAATCAAACATAATTATAAACAACGCACTTCATTACAATCTTTTATTACTATTATAGAACATCTATCTACATAACAAATATAAAAATGTTAAATAAATTTATTTAAAAATATACTAAAAAACTCAGTCTCGAAGTTCTTATCAATCCTTATTCGATTTCAGAGGTAGGCGCTCCAAGTTAAACTACCATCTAAGAAATACAAATCACTAGTGAAACCACTACTGATCTTGTCATTATGATCTTTTGCCATGTCGAACCCACAACAACTCTATGGTAACAATTTCTTCTCATCTGCATGTAAACAAATAACGTGGCATACACAAACCTTATTCAATTTCAGAGGTAGGTGCTCCAAGTTAAACTACCATCCAAGAAATACAAATCACTAGTGAAACCACTAGTCATCTTGTAAATCTGATCTTCTGCCATGTCAAACCCACAATAACTCTATGGTAACAATTTCCTCTCATCTACATGTAAACAAATAACGCGGCATACACACTGACTTGTAAATATCAATAATAATTGAAAAAAAAAAAACTGTCGAGCCATTAATCCACTAACTAAATCATATAATTGCATGATATAAATTCATAACTTTTAAGGATGACAGATTGAAGAGCTTTATGTGACATTATATTGTTGGTGGATGGTATGTGAAATTATATTGTTGGTGGATGGTATAGCTTTTTATTATAATTTAAGAGTAGTAGATGTGCATTGTTATTCAATTTAATTTTATCATAATAATCATCATTGTTATTGTTTTTTTTTTTTTTGTTAATATAAGAAGATCGAAGTTAGTGATAGAAGTAGAATTAATAATGGTTGTTGGTGTTTGGTTAATATAATGTATTTTGTTTGGTAGTTGTATAAATATTTATATATATTTTATTTTCATAATTTTTTTTAAAAAGAATTGATATCTAATAGTTAATGCTATTGTACATTTATGTAATGTAGTGTATTTTAGTGAATTAGAATGATATTCAAAATATATCTAAAATTTAATGAGATTCCAAACAAATGAAATATAATATATTAAGATAATAAAAATTAAATAATTTATCACAATTTTTCATATATATATAGATTTATTGTTATATAAAAAGGATTAAATATTATATAATATATTAAGACTAATTCCTACTTTTGTTTTGTCATTTATAGTGATTTTATAATATTAATTTAATATATAAAATACAATAAAATTATTGATATTACAAATATCTTCTTATTATATTATAAATAATTGTTTATATATAAATTAATTTTATAAAATTAATTATTTATGTATATTTAAATAATTCATTTTATATATAAATAATTGTAAATTAACTTTAAAAAAGTAATTTAAAATATAAAAATATTTTGTTCAAGCCTACAAAACCAAAAAATGATTTGAAATAATTTTTGTTTAATTAATATAAAATTATTAATAAGTTAAATAAAAATATTCAATATGAAACATACCTTATTTTTAAATTCATCATATAATTTTATTTTATTTTAAATTAAAATATTATATACACAGAGCTGGTGCAGAACCAGTTTTTAGGCGTGTAAGAAAGGAGACATGAAAGACAATTTTTTGCGGGGGGAAGTAAATACATTCAAAATGATATATGCTATGCAACAACAATAGTAAAATCAATAATAACAGAAATATGGGGTTAAATGCTGGGAATGCCAACATTCTATTGGATGTGGTATAAACATACGTGCACAAAGCTGTATACATAAATGTGCACAAAAATGTATATACATGTCAAAGTTTAAATTTAATGTGAAAGTGGCTTCCATGACACTTATAACATTACTGTGCTGCTCTCTTATTTGCATCTCTATTTTTACTTTTCATTTCTCTTGAAAGGCATTAGACTCGTTTTTTGTTTTTTCCCAAATAATTTTGGAGTTTACTGTGTGGACGATGCTTTACTTTTTCCGTGTCATTACGATGGATTGAATTTATTTTATGAGTGGAACGCTATTATAGCTGAGGCGAACACAAATAACTTTGTACTTCAGTATAATTCACGTGGAAGGAGAAGATAATGCAGCCCAGCCATGACAGATGTATGTTTAACAAAGTTCAAGCGTTTGGACCACAACCGTATTGGTACTTCGTTAAATCAACTGAAGCAAAGGTTCCTTTTTCTCTGGTTGAAAGTTGAACCACCCCACGTGCAGAGAATTGTGCAATTAACAAAGCTAGGATGGAATTCGATGTGATGGCTTGTGATTAAAACCGTATTTTCCCCTTTCCATCTCATACGATCATCCAAAAATTTCCACCGTATTTTATAGTTAAAATGTGTAAATACGATTATACGATTATTAAATTTAACATTTTTATAGTTTTATAGTATTGATTATTGATTTTATATATTTGTGAACACATAAGCACAACATTAGAAATAAGGATAAATATTTAATTCGATTTAAGAGTATCTGAAAGAACACTAAAACAAACATCACACCACAACAAACACCACAATAAGAACAAGATGGTAAACACCTACAAGAAATTCTTGAAGATATTTTTAAATTTTTAGAAACTTATTTGGGACGTCCTCCAGGAACAATACACTAACAATTGAAGGCACACTTCTCAATGAACTTATTCAATGACTTAGAAAATATCACCTTTAAATTGTTGAATATGTTAATTTTAGTATGCCACTAGTGGGAAACCTTCAACGTGTAGTGCAAGAAATACTTTGAGCCTATTGAAATTTGGAGTTCATTTCTTAGCATTATGACAAAGGAGTATCATGGTTTTTTTAGTGGTGAATCTTCATTAATTTACAAATATTTCATTTTTCAAAGTCGGCATTTGACTATTTTTTTGGAGTGGTCGACAGGGCGAGATCACCTAAATTTTCAGGGTCAAAATTAATTTCAAGGAGAGGTTCACTTACATTTGAATATAATTTTTCTCAAATAAATGTAATTCGTTGGTACCTTGAAAGTTAATCCTGAGGAATTCACCATATACCGTCAGACGAATTTATAAATTTTTTAGGTGGTTTGTATTTCAGGTCCTAAGAGAGCTTCAAGAATCAACAATTTCCAGCAAGGTATGCAATGATAACATGCAGGCATTTGACTGTAGTCTTTCATTGCCCAATGGTAGCATGTGGGCGGATGACGATCGGTTGGAGGTGGACGTCGATAGTCTATAGACAGACGTTGATAGTCTATGGATGACCATTGGTTGTTTGATATCAAACATTGGTACACTGCCATTGGGAAAGATTGAAAACATAAAATCTTGGAATGTGGTGAAAACGTGGCTCGAACATGTGATCTTAAGATGTTCTAGTAAATAATAATCCCAAATGTACAGCAGTATAGTAGATAATAATCACACATGCATGCCTAGGCACCTTCTCATAAGTGAGAGACACTATAAATACTCTAGCCTCAACCTTTAATATTCTCAAAGTTTCATGGTGAGAATATGGTGTTGGCATCCTTCTGCATAGTGTTGGTGACTACACGTACCATGCTGGAAATCACTAATATGATATGGATGAGTGTTAACACCATATACATGAATGCCAATGTGATGTCAATGAGCATAGATGATTCGACATCTGTTGACATGTCACTGGTGTCCATTTGCATTACACAAACGTCTATATGCATGGTGCCAACATCCACCTGCACCATCTTGACATTCACTATCATGAGGTTGGCATCTACTCACACCATGTTGACATTCAGTTGTATTATGCAAGCGTCCATTTGCATAGTACTAGCATCCATCTACATCATGTCGGTATTCATCTGCCCTATATTATCACTTACCTGAGTTACATAAAGGTTTACCTACATGCCACTATTATTCATCTATATCAAACTGGCATTTCCCTATGATATGCCAACATTCATCTATGTCATGTGTTTGTTCATCTGTGAGGGTCAGAGAAACTTGGTAGGCCTTGTGTGATTCTCCACTTGGCATCACATGATTCATTTGTGCAATGATATGCCTTCTAAACTGATTTTTCCACCATTACAAATTTGATTCACCTCGAGAGCTCCACATATTTTTTTATATGGCCCACTAAAATGAACCTTGAGGAGTATTAACATGCTCAAGTGCTATGAGGATAAGTGTGTGAAATTTTAGCTTACTTGTACCAACATAAGGAGTAGTTGGTCTAAAGTTACATAAATGAATTTCATAACTACATTGTACATCTATGCAAGAACACAACAAAGCCACATAAGGTGTTGAAGTTTATTAATGGAGTCTTAAACCTTATATCTATGCGAAGATGGATATTTTAACCTCTACCACTTAGGGAAAATCATATTACAACACCAATAATATAGAAACAAAATAATATATATAAGCATAAGTTCTCTTCATCATCTAGTGCCACATGTAAGAGCCAACCTATGTCTTGTACACCATTAAAAATTAATCTGTAGGAGTAGAACATGTCACATAAAGGAGATTATCAAAAATCAACTACACAACAACATAAGACTCCAATGCCTTTCACAGCAAACAACTAAAAGAAGAATCAAGGTCACAAGTGGTGCCACTAGCACCACATGAACTCATACAGTTGAATGATGTAAAAATTATTATTTGATTTTGTAATATACATCAGGGTGTGCATAATAAGAAGTTACTAACCCAAATGTTACTTTCCTAAGTACCAAGAACACTACCATCGACACTTCAAAGGAATATGAACACCTCTTCCACATAACATGTTGGGTCAATAATTAACATATTCATGTTATAATCAATAATGGGAGCCAAAATAAATTAATCATTCAAGATGGAGTCATGTGCCTACATATTTATACTAAAGCTCATCATTGACCATACTCTCTAGGAAGGCTACAAAAAGGGGAATATATTAAGGTATAATCATAATTCAATTTCAAGTATGCAGTCATGCCTATGGAGGACAAAATCAATTGTGATATCAAATCATTATAAGTTAAAAACATCTTATTTGGAAGGCTATTTGTGTTCAACCATGATGGTACTTATTATCTAAGCCATCAATTAACCATCCATCTCAAATGCTACATCTTCAACATTTTGGAGTCATCTCCAATGACCAAAATCACTTTTGTCTCTAACAAAGAATATTATAAGCTCATTTCTCACTCATATAAAATTGTGCTACTCATAATTCATCCCAAGATAATAACAATTTATTAAACAAGAATTCATTGGTTGTGCATTATGTTGTAAAATAACCACATCAACAATAAATTGAAAAGTTATTATAACAATATAAAGATGTATTTGAATAAATATAAGAGTTTCCAACACATTATGTGGTAAATCATTAGATGAATATTGTCCTTAGATCCCCTCTTATGGACACTCCACTGTACCATAGGTTTATTTGTGAGAATAATGAAATATGTTATTTGATCCAAGAGATTATTTGTCAAGGAAAGATGAGGCCAAGGTCTTCCCCTTGTGGTAACCCAATTTAATCAAAAAGTGGTGCCTTTGGAAAATTATAATCTTAATGGGTTATAAATGTAGCCCTTAAGACCACAACCTTGACTCCTCAAACAACACATTGGTGCCACTATAATGTTATAATCTTAGTGGGTTACAGTCGTAACCCTTACGATAAAAAACCTAACTCCTCAAACATAAATCAAGGTGTAAACACTAAAATATGGTATTAATAATTGAATAATGACAATCTTGACATACATGTACCACATATGACTTGTGCACACAAATATGGTCCTAAATTTCCATCTCACCCTATCCTAGTGATTTTTATGGGTCCAATCATTCTTTTATGATATCACATACCTATAATAACCTTAGTGTCTATTTCAAACCTGTATATTATCCTTCACAAACATGCCTATATGTTCAGTTTAGTCCTCTTGTGCATGGGCCACTACCATCAAACATTGTCAGTATTGGTAGTCAATAAAGACTTGAACATGATGGTACTGATTCTCTTCCAATAATGATCAATTTTCAATTCTAAGACATTCTTATGTGTTATCCTATGTGTTTTAAAATGGTGTAACTACATCCTTTTGGTAATGAGATGCAACCACAACCAAGTAATTAAAAATAAAAATGAGGGATATGTAAATGTAGATAATATTAAAATGAATCAAAGGATGCAATGAATCTAAAACAATATCCTTATATTATTTGAGTATTAAATTCTTATATGCATATATTTTTTCACTTATTACACAACTAAATATGAATCAATCTTCACAATGAGCCTCCTAATGCCAAAAGCAAAAAAATTGTGATGGTTTTAGGACTAAAATGTTGAGAATTCAAACTATTAAAAAATTGATACTTGGCCATCGTGAGAGCCTATACAACATACCCTAACCTATTTTATATCCCTACATCCATATAGATCTACAAGCCACATAATATTAGAGGATAGTAGAATCCAATGATTCGATATTGTCAAACAAAATAATATTATAAAAATAATTGAAAAATAGCCAATTATTTATGTTATTCAGAGGATAGATCCTACCTTGATCTAATTCTAACCCCCGTTGGAACTTTTCCATGTAATTTCCCACAAAACACATTCTCTAAAAATGTAAAATAGATTAAAAAAATTCCCAGTCTAAAATCTTAAATCAAACTTTCTCTCAACATAATATCAAACCTGCTCTCATAGATGACAAGCACATTATAGATTATACTTTTTCAATCCATACATACACATTAAAATCTAACATAACAATACTAATAGTTCCTAACATATGAATAATAAATATTTGTATATCCCACTTGTCAAATTACCCTTCCATATATATAACTTTGTCATTAGTAGACCAACATATCCTTATTGGTAGGCTTTTGGCCATAAAATACAAACCAACTAGGCTATGCCACTTGTAAAAAGTAGGTAAATACAATTGTATTCATCTTCCAGCTTCTAATGTGCACTATCGATCATGTATGGAATATAAAGCTCATTTTGGCAGGTGAATACCTATCAGCATAATAAAATTATAAATACAAAAACCTCCATAAAATTATTTATACATAACTAATTGTAGTTAAACAATATGACATCCAATTATTATTTTTTTCCAAGTAATAAATCCTTTTAAAATATAACATTTATTGAGTTGTTAACATAAACATATTCACAATTTATTTAAGATATTCTAAATATAATTATATCCTCAAACACTTTGCATCTTATCTATAATTTAATACACATCTTGTTATACATAATTGATATAGCATAACATTCAAAACACACTTGAAACCTTTCATTATGTGCATCCTAGAGATTATGTTGGATGTCATGATACATAATATGGGTCTAAAGTCTCCACGAGTTTGGTGGGAATATTAGAGATGGAACTCTAAAATGCACTTTAATAATTACTATCCAAGTCTTCTATATCAAGTTGTGAGTCCTTTCTCTCCACCATTAGATAAGTTAATCATGCGATGGAATTATAATTACTCACTTAGGACCTAGATTATAGTACTTAAAAAAAATTAAAATACAAAACTTAAGCCAAAGCTTGCTCTCTATATTTAGTGCTTGATTTACCATGGTCTTCCTCTCAAGGAGCATCCCCTTCATATTGGGATTTCTCAACCCAACTGTCTTGTTTGTTCCAGACCAAAATCCCTCAAACATCTCTTTTGGACTTTCCCCAAAACCCAATTTGCTTTGCACTAGATCTTTAACCTCTTTCATCCCTTTAAGCTAAAACCAATATGTTGGTGAATGTCCTTATTTGGAGATAATGCTCAATGGCTGACGTATATAACTCTTTTATGAAATTTCTCTAGGGCTATCAGAGTATTTCAATTATAGAGAGCTAGAAACTCAAGTTAATTTAATAATGAAGAAGCATCTTGTCTCTTTTCTATTAATGATAAGGGGGTTATTATCTCTTCAAATTTTATGCAAATACAAGCACAAGTATAGAATGTGGATATGAAATTCTAACACTTGCGAGAGTTACTTTACCATTAAGGGAGTGTTCCCTGCACTATGAGCTACATCCCCCCAACCACCTAACATATAGATCTCCTCCCTCAATAATTTATCACTAGAGAATTCATTTGAATAGTCACATATAGTTCTTCACTCCTCATCCTCATTAATGGGGTGTATTATGTCACCATTATATGGAAAGTCTAATTCTAGTTCATCTCAATGGATCTCCCCTATGCAAGAGTGGTCCAGTTGACAGTGTTGTTTAGCCACCTCCTGGTTAGGGAATTATTATATCTTTATCTTTTCTAGATCTTATTTTGGATGGTTGGATGGCACCATATCCTTCTTCAGGTGAGCCTTCCTCTTGGAATTCCCAACCATCTAACGACGATCTACCACTGCCACCTTCTAGAGCAGTGGTTTATGCCTAGTTATTTATATTTTTTGTTTATTTTAGTTGTTTGGTTCTCTCATTGCCATCTATTTTCCAACATTTTTATTGATGTGATCTAGTTTCTTTTGACCAACATCGAAAGTGGGTTGTGACCTTTTTTTGGCCACTGTATTATTGTAACCATTTTATTTTATTATTTTTTGAGTAATAATAGTTATATTTATGCATTCTAATAGTAAAACATATTTGAAAATAAAATCAATGTTAATGGACTAGGAAACATAGACATGTATGCTCATCCCATATGTACAATAACCATTTATTAGTACATATGAAAAAAATCAAATTTACTCAAACCTGTTAGAAATATTATCATTGATGTCAAAGGTCTAGCATTATTGGTGATAAAGGCCCCATTGCATTTAATGTTGTTTGTAATAGATATATCTTGGATAATGTGATTTAATATTTATTTAATATTAATGAATATATTTTTGGTTGCATATGAGACAAAAGAAGGGCCCATGGAGAAGTCAAAGAGTCACAAGGTAAAGACAAAAGAAGGATGGGATGCATTTTCCCATGAAGAGTCATCTTGGGGAATTCCAAGAGTAACCAAGTGAAGACAAAAGAGTAAGGGCACAATTTCTCATGAAGGGACACTTTGAGGAATACAAAAAGTCACCAAGATAAGGACAAAAGTGGGAAGGAAATTTTTGTTTGGTGCCATTTTTCATGAGGATTGAAGGGTCACAAATGGGGAAGGCCAAAGGTCATTTGGAAAGCTATAAATAAAGGCTTGAGAAGCCATTTGTAATATGAGAGATAGAGGTTGATTTGATATTATAATATCTAGCTTAAAAGATCAATTGTGATAGATGAATATGATTTGTATTTGTTATATCTAGCTTAGAAGAGAAAAGGTGAGAGAGAGAGGAAAGAGATGTTGTATTGAACTATCATTTGTTGAGATAGCAACATTGAGAGATAGGTGTGTGGTATACAGAAAGGGGTTGGTGCTCATTCATATACTTGAGATTGTTCTTTGTGGTTTTTCCCACATTGGGTTTCCACGTTATATCTGTGTCTCTCTATCTTGTGTGGTGTTTATTGTTTGAGGTTTATTGCATATCTTGAATGTTTGATTAAGTGAAATTTGGTTAAGGGAAAGTTGTATAAGATATATGATATACTGATTCACCCCCCCCTCTTAGTATATCCTGTACTTAACAATTGGTATTAGAGTAGGTTCCTTTTTGAAAAGTTTTACAGCTTGAAGGTAGATTGGGAAAGCACGATGGCTGGGTCACATGAAGGATTTTCTACAAATAAGGCACCTTTGTTTGATGGGATGAATTATGCTTTTTGGAGCATGAGAATGAAGGTTTATTTGATGGCCCTTGGATTCGACATATGGAAAGTAGTGGTGGAGAAATATGAAGAGGCACAGACATCTGCAATTACTCCAGCAGAAAAGAAGGCAAGTGAATGTAATGCTAAAGCTTTAAATGCTATTTTATGTGGTTTATGTGAATCTAAATTTGTTAAAGTTATGCAATGTAAATCTGCTCATGAAACTTGGGCAAAACTTGAGAATATTTACAAAGGTGATGGAAAGGTTTAGCAAGCTAAGCTTCAGACTTTTAGAAGGCAGTTTGAAAGTTTGAAGATGGAAGAAGAAAAAGATATAATAATTTATCTCTTGCGAGTTGATCAAATAGTAAATTAGATTCAAGGTCTTAGAGAAACATTGGAAGAGTCAACGGTGGTGCAAAAGGTTTTGAGATCTCTACCAATGAGATATGATGCAAAGGTTTTAGCAATCGAGGAGATGAAGAATTTAGCCAAGATAAAGATGGATGAGCTTCATGGTATGCTCACGACATTTGAGATGCAGACATAACAAGCTAAACCCTCAAAGAGAGAAGCGACTTTCAAGACATCAAAGAAAGAGAAAGCTAAGATTCAAGAATCAAGTGATAGTTCTAGTAATGATGAAGATGACAATGGAGCACTTTTCATTTGCAAACTGAAAAGAGGAATAGGTAAATATCAAGAAAAGTTACCTTTTAAATGTCTTAATTGTGGAAAGATTGGATATTTTTTAGCTAGATGCCCAGATAAGGTTAATGATGATGAAGAAGAAAAGCCTACATACAAGAATAATTTCAAAGGCAAATATAAGAAGGGATTCGAGAAGAAGAGCCTGTATTTTAAGGATCCTAGGTCAATTGAAGATAGAGGAGTTAGTGATTCAGAAGAAGAAGGGATTCTATTCATGGCCATACATGAAGATGATCAATAAGAAGAAGAGGAGCAAGCTGAAGTGAATATGGAAGGAGAAATCATTTGTGCCCTAGAAGAGTTAAAAGCTGTTGAGAAGAAGAATCAAAGTTTAAAGTGCCAGATAGAGAAAAATGAATAGAAATCAAAGGAAATGATTGAAGATCTACAAGCACACTTTGAAGAAGCCAAGAAGAATGAAGATCTCACAGCATAGTTGGAAATAACAAGAAAAGAATGTGAAAGGTATGTTACTGAAATTGCCTCTTTAAAAGAAGATATTAAGAAAGCAGTCAATGATAAAGTAGTCAGTGATTCAAAATTTGAGGATAGCACTAAGATGCTGAATAAGATATTGGAAAGTCAAAAAAAAAATTCAAACAAGACAGGGATTGGATTTGAAAAGAAAAAGAGCTATGCTGAAGCTCTTACAAAAGAGGAAACAAAAAGGGGAGAAATGAAGAATATAGAGGACATTTCAAGCAAAGAAGGCTGGAAGGAACAAAGCTACAAAAGGCAATCAGGTCAGAGATATACAGACATGTCTTATTTTTATGGCTATTATTTTTACTGTAATGGATATGGTCACAAGAAATTAGAATGTAGAAAAAGAGCTAACAATTTCAGAAATAAGGAGAAGGAAAGTCAAGTAGAGTCAAGCAGAAACCACAACTATTTTGTTTCTCTATCAAACTTTGATGAAGAGACCATAGTATGTTACAAGTGCAAGAACTTCAGACACATAGCTCGGTATTATAGAAGCGTGTTTGAGTCAGTCAAGAAGGATCAGTTTTTCAAAGCTCTATTCATTAAGAAGAAGGTTCAGACATGTTCATGGTAGAAGAAATAACCTGTAGATTCTATGATGGTGTAGACAGCTTTGCATGTGAGAAATAAAGATCAGCCATGGTTAATTGATAGTGGATGTTCAAGGCATATGACAAGAGATAAAAGTAAGTTTATATCTCTAAAAAAGATCAATGATGGTACAGTGAGATTTAGAGATAAAACCACTGCTAGGATAGCCGAAAAAGGTATTTTGAGTTTGGATTATGGTAGAACTAAGACTAAGAATTTTTTATATGTAAAAGGTCTTAAGCATAATCTATTAAGTGTTAGTCAAATATGTGATCAAGGATACACATTAAAGTTTCATAAAGAAGGTTGTGAGATTAGAAGAAAAGATTCAAAAGAGTTGATTGCAGATGCTTAAAGGACATGAAACAATGTATATGTATTGTTAGATATCTTCTCAAAGGCATGATCAAAGGACACATTCAAAGATATACAAGAGGAGTTGGGAGTAATTTCTATTACTTCTTGCCATTGATGTTCAGCATAAATCGAGGGCGAGCTAAGTGTTAGCTCCAGGTAAGCCCTTTGCCATTGATGTCAAAGGGGGAGAGTAATAGGTATAGGTACATGTGCAAAAATAGTTACAAGAAATAGAGATAGGTTGCTACAGTGAGGGGGAGTTACTATATGTTTTCAGATGATAGTATGTGCAAGTGACAGGATGTGGCAGTTTCAGGATTGAGGTTGACATCAATGACAAAGGCAGAGATTGCTGGAAATATTGTCATTGATGTCAAAGGTCTACCATTATTGGTGATAAAGGCCCCATTGCATTTAATGTTATTTGTAATAGATATATCTTGGCTAATGTGAGTTAATATTTATTTAATATTAATGAATATATTTTTGGTTGCATATGAGACAAAAGAAAGGCCCATGGAGAAGTCAAAGAGCCACGGGGTAAAGACAAAAGAAGGATGGGACACATTTTCCCATGAAGTGTCATCTTGGGGAATTTCAAGAGTCACCAAGTGAAGACAAAAGAGTAAGGGCGCAATTTCTCATGAAGGGACACTTTGAGGAATACTAAAAGTCACCAAGATAAGGACAAAAGTGGGAAGGACGTTTTTGTTTGGTGCCATTTTCCATGAAGATTGAAAGGTCACAAAGGGGGAAGGCCAAAGGTCATTTGGAAAGTTATAAATAAAGGCTTGAGAAGCCATTGTAATATGAGAGAGAGAGGTTGATTTGATATTGTAATATCTAGCTTAGAAGAGCAATTGTGAGAGATGAATATGATTTGTATTTGTTATATCTAGCTTAGAAGAGCAAAGGTGAGAGAGAGAGAGAGAGGAAAGAGATGTTGTATTGAACTATCATTTGTTTAGATAGTAACATTGAGAGATAGGTGTGTGGTATACACAAAGGGGTTGGTTCTCCTGCAAGTTGGTGTTCATGAATTGTTGCTGGGTTGGTGCTCAACAAAGGGGTTGGTGCTCCTGTGGGTTGGTGCTCACAAATTGTTGCTAGGTTGGTGCTCGGCAAAGGGGTTGGTGCTCCTATGGGTTGGTACTCACGAATAGTTGTTGGGTTGGTGTTCAGCAAAGGGGTTGGTGCTCTTGCAAGTTGGTGCTTGCGAATACTGTTTGGGTTGGTGCTCATTCATATACTTGAGATTGTTCTCCATGGTTTTTCCCAGATTGGGTTTCCACATTATATCTGGTGTCTCTCTCTATCTTGTGTGGTGTTTATTGCTTGAGTTTTATTGCATATCTTGAATGTTTGATTAAGTGGAATTTGGTGAAGGGTAAGTGTTATAAGATATATGATATACTGATTCACACTACCCCCCCCCCTCTCAGTATATCCCGTGCTTAACAAAACCTAATCAACTTCTCACTCTATATCATCTTATCCCTCCAAATATTACTCCTAACTTATCTTCCCATTAATCATGTTACTTTATCCTTTGTTGTTGAAATGCATTAACTTATACAAGATCTTCCAATATGAAGAATGGCTATCGAGTGTCCATAATGCATTGTTTTACTATTATGTATGTTACAGACATACATTATCATCCTACTAGCTGGGTATAGACATATATACATACCATCTTACCAACTGGAAACATAATGTGGTTTTTAAACAAATCAGACTCTTATGACTCAACACAATATTGTGACTTGAACATGTGACCTCTTTGTTATGACTATAGATATTTACAACCGATCTACATCGAATTATATGCAAATAATTTTAACATATCATTAATATTTGAAATAAATTTGATATTTGCCATGACATGTCAAATGAGATAATATGTATAATAGTGTCATATTGACATTATATGTATAATGTTACATCCACTAAACTAGATAGTCTCACCCCAACCTTGTTTTCATAGAGAAATAGATAATGAAACAATATAGTACATAAAATTGATGGAAAATAAAAGGAGGGACCATTTTTTTTCAATTGCTTAGTGGAAACAAAATAAACGCCAAAGCCAAAACTCTTTGTATCATAACATTAAAGAAATCCTGAAAATTATTATTTTAGGTACATATTACGATTCACTAGTTATCACTTATTCCCAAGCAAGTATTGAATCATATCTATTTTCTATACAAGTAAAAAATATGGTGACCACAGATTGTACCTAAAAGGATTAGGGCCATGGTCATGCTCAAACTGCACTTATCTCTCTTTATTGACATAAATGCTAAAGCTCTATATCAAGAGGTCAACACACCAATCAAAAAGTTGATTATGAGAAAACCAATAAATTAACATTTTTAATTTTTTTAAAAATATGCCCAACTAATTTATTTTTAATTTAAAATTATATATACAATGGTGTCCAAAACTCTTTATGTAATATACCACGCAAGTTGAATGGAATTTTATTTTTAATTTTTAACAATTCATAATTCATAGATATCTAAATATATAAGACTGTTAGTATTTATGACGCAAAAAAAAGAAAAATATATCAAGTAATGAGAAGGTAAAAGTGTAAGTAAATTTACTAAAATAACATGAAAATTTCTATTGCTTTTTAGAGGTTAGTCCTCAGCAAATTCTAAATTAACAGACAAATAAAATCGGAATGGCACATATTATAAGCTTCTAATTTTACAGCAAAGAAATAAATGAGACCAGCTGAGCTGCAATATATAGAAAGCTACAATACAACAGGAGCATAATATCAACATGTTCAGCAAAGGGAGATAACCTCTTATACATATTAAGGTAAAACTTGTAAGAAGGTGATGACGTACTATTTGTCGCGAAGCTTCTGATTTGCATGGTCGACAGAAGACAAGAAAGTGGCGTGGAAGCCGTAGGGCACTCTCTACGGCAGCTTAACTGATGCCACCGTTTCCAGCGTGGAGGATGCTGTGTCCAAAGTTAACAGCTTGGAAGCACCAGTTGATTCGTTGTGCATAAAGGTGAGAATGTACCCGTCATCCTCTGCCGCTGAGGGAGCCATTGTGCGCGGTACGAAGAATGGCTCTCCACCATACCTTCCCTCCTTATACGTCATCCCCGCCATGATATTTTCGTCTGACATGTTCGCCGACTGCGTTTGCAGATCCACCTTAGCGATGCCCGAAACTTTGGACCACGGCTCTGTTATGGCCAAATATGCAAATTTGGTTTTTCTCCCCACATACCTCCGGTTAATTTGCCCGGCCTCTAAATTAGTGATGCGATCTCTCTTCTGCTACACGACCCGCTAGTCAGGTTGAGCCGTATTTCGGACAGCATGCTTCTGAGTGCTTCGTTCGATTATTTGAAAACGATGGCGGGTGGACTCGTGGAGGAACCGATCACCACGATTTCCTCGACTTCTTCCCACGCGTTTCAGAGATGGAAACAAAAGTAGTCGAGCACCTCGACCCATTTCATCCGTCTCTCGTCGTGATCATATTTCGGCAAACACAGAAGCGTGGGACCTTCTCTTGAGAAGAGCTCGCCAGGGCGGAACACGACCTCCTGATCCGGAACGACGATGTAGTTTTCGGTGATAGCGAAATCGTGCATCATCGTCGGCTCCTTGATTGAAATTGCGGCGTCTGGACCTTTGGTGCCGTCCGGGTAGACTACAAAATACTTGAGATAAGGCTTCTTTAAGATGTCTTAACCCAGAGCAAACAGTTCATCCGTCTGCGAATCAGTTTTCGGGTGCGCTATCATAGCAGATTCAGCTGGCCGTCGAAATGAAAACGGCCGAGAGTTTCGAGGTCTCCGTCGGGGGTAACACGGACGGCGTAGGGCAGATCGTCTTCGGACATGGCGAGGAGGATTCCGTTGAAGAATACCAGACATGCATTTGCCACTCCCATGCCGTGGCGGTCGTCCACCAATGCGAAGAGCGACCGGACGTAGAACAAGAGCAGCCTGGCGACTCCGGCATGGCCGTGGAGCTCTCCAATTGCCTTGGGAAACACGGCTCTTCCCATTTTCTGCTCCTCATTAAAGCGATGCGTTCGAGTGTAACGACAGCCGTAGGAAGCCACGCCATAACTGAGGCTCACCGTGTGCATCATGCCGTCGCCGTCGAGGAAATGGTGCCCCGCGGATTGACGCCGTTCCCGACGTACACGCCTTCGAGACACACAGGATTTTGGACGGCGCTCTCGCTTACCGGCGCGAAGTTTCCGGACAATTGAATCGTGGGATCGGTCGTCTTGACAGAGGACGCTGCTTTTCCAGACGCGTAACCAGGCCTCTTTCTGCTGCTTCTAACGCCATTGCCGCCAGCGTTTGGAAGAGATTCCAATCGGCCGGAAATATTCTTGCCATGTGCTTCTTCTGTGTAACCCATTCTTTGGCATCTAACATGTTAAAGTGCTCGACATAAAAAAAAAAAAACCGTAGATGCCAAGGATCTAATAAAACATGGGAATATTGAATATTTTTGTATTTTTTGAATTATTTGAATGTTTGTGCATTTTCTTGAATATTTAATTTTGTTGATATTATGGAATATTTAATATAATTTAAAAAGGAACTTTATAGAATGGAAAAGTGCCAATAGAAACCAATGTAATCATCAAGGGGTTGCCTCAGTGAAGGTTTTGTATCATGTGTATCATATCCATTTGTTGCATAATCAGTATCTTTGAGATCTTACTAATATTTTGTATTATTAGGGTAATAATTATCAATGTAATAATTATTTTAGGAGACATGTAACCTTTTATGTTATTATTGAATTTGTGATATATTATTTTGATCATTTGTGTATGAAAAGCCCATTGCACTATAGATTGGAGTTTCTTTCTTAAAACTTTGTTTTTCTTGAATATGTTCATCATTGTCAAAATGTTGCATCTCAATATGGAATAGAGAAGAGGCATGCATCTTTCCCTGAACACTAGGAAAAGATGTAATTTGTGCCTTGACTTATTATTCCTCAAGGCATGAAATGTATATGATGTTTGGGTCTGTAGCAACCATATTTGTATCATTTGAGTTTGTAGGCATGTTTTGATTTGAATATTCCTTTGTTAGAAACCCACTTTTTATAATTATTTGCTTATCTAGAGATTAATTTAATAACTTTTATTCTTGCTCTAAGTTTTGCCTTTGTAAATTTTTTTGTTCTAAATTAATCTTTGGTACCCATATTTGTTATTTTGGAACTTGTGTTTTAGGAGAGGTACACATAATGTGACTGTGTTGCTTGATTGGTGTATCAATGATATGATTACCACTATCATTTATCTTTTGTATTTTGTTCTTCAAGGTAAAACAATAATTTTTATGATGTTTATGCATTCTATAATATGCACAATAGTATTATGATCTCTTTATAGAATGTACAGGAGGTAATTAAATCACTTTGTTATGAATATTTTTTATTGAGATATCAATTGGAATCTTATTAGTCTTTTATTCACTTTTTAGATCAATTTTTTAGATTCATTATGTTTTAGATGAAATGATATACCCAATAAAAATGTCAAGATCAAGGTGGGAAACTCAAATTTGAATGGTGATAGGAGGGGAATGGATGCTAGAACATTAATGAGGTTTGGTAAACCACTTGGCAGGAAAAAGCTTCTAGTTCTTCCCAAGAGTTCATATAATTAACTAATTCAACCAAAAATTTAAGGAGAATCCATCAGAAGAGTAAATCTACCAAAATTAAGGGTGAATCTTGACCAAAAAATAAAATACTCTACCAAGTTATAGACAAAGGAGGTGAGGTAGAAAGAACAATTGTAGCCTTAGGAGAGAGTGAGGACAGAGAGTGAGATTCAAGTTTGATGACTGGTTAAAGAGCCATAAAGATCTATTTTAAAGTTCAAGATCTTTAAATACTTTGTAATCTAAGAGGTAAATGGATAAAAGATGAGGATTATAAGTTACATTATGTGTGTGTAGGTCCTTATCATTTATGTGGCATAATACACCCCTTAGGTAGGAACCTGCCATGATTGCATCAGTGGTATCAGAGCCAAGTTGAGTACCTTCAGAGAAAATAGGTAAATAAAAAACATGATATTAGAAGTATAAAAAGAGAGTGTTATAGTGGTAAACCTTTGTATATGTTGACCATGAGGCAATCAATGGAAAGTGAACAAGTGGAAGAAGCTAAGAAGAAATCTTGGAAGATAAGCTATGTAGGGTCATGAATGAAATTTCATGGAAGTAGTTAATGAAGTCCAAATCACCTATGTAGGATCATAATAGAGGGGAATAATAAAAGGAAGCATGAGAGTTATGGTAGATAAATAACCCACATCGACCAAGTAAGAAGAGTGATGCCCAATAAGAAGGGTGTGGATGATATACAAAGGACACATGAGGGTATCACCAAAAAGTGTATGAGATTGGAGGTAGGTATATAAATTTAGTGCATTCTAGGCAAAGAGTGACACATCTTACAACTAAAATCATTGGGTATAAGGTGAAAATTATTGCTTTTCATTGAGTTTAATGTATAGAACATAAGGATTAAAGAGGATGCCAATGCATAATGCCAAAGGAAGGATTTATTTCGATGTCACAACTCATGGATATGCTATAGGAGTTGGTTCTTGGAGTAAAGACATTGCATAAAAGATAAATATATGCTAAGAATAATGTTTTGATGAAGAATCTCAAGAAGAATAGGGAAGTACCCTATAGAGAGGAGGAACACAGAGAACCCCCTTAGTGCTTGGAAGCATTAAGTTGTGTGATAGGTTAGGTAGAAGAAGAATCACCTATTTTTTCAAGAGAATAAGGCCCTAAAGGGCTAATAACATGGGTGTTGGGTTAGGAGTACATATTTGCATTGAGAGACATTAAAAAATTTAGGAAGGTGGAGTTCACACAGAATGGTTGGGTGGGATAACAATAGAAGGTTGGATATATCTCTAATAGAGAAATAGATGGCATGGGATGCAAAAATTAAAGAGTTGGGATTGGATGGTCTCAAATTTGTTAGACCATATAATACATCTATAAGAGAGTATCCTGGGTGGAGGAGAAGACTTTATGACTTAATGCGTAAGAGTGTAGAAGAGGATCATATTACATTAAAGGGCATATTGTAAGAGGAGATGATAGTGCAACACCATGATAATGTTCTCAAGAAAAATAAGGATGAAGAGGTTCATGTGAGAGCCTTAGACAAGGAAATCCTCTCAAAGGATTGAGTCAATAATATAGTCAATGAGACTAAATAAGGATATGTCTTAGATGATTTTTGGCCTAGAGAGGATATTTCCCTAGAGGAAGCATGAATGGAGGAGGCAACTTGAGAAGCTTTAGATGAAGAGTGAAGTGGGAGATTTGCCTTATGATCAACTAGAAGCTGGAAGAGCAAGGAATAAAAGGTAGTGGGAAGAGGCATAAGAGTCTAATGATGTCCCAGAAGAGGAAGACATGGACCCAGTACCATTCAAGGAGAAATATGCACAAGATCATAGCACAATTAAAGGAAGAGCAAAGGAAAGGTGCCCAGTAGAAGGCATCAAGGAGAAAGGAGAAGATAAGGTTATTTCACAACTATACCAAGGTTATCTGAAGGATAATGAAGTGACACGTCAGTAAGCATGATACATTATTGGAGGGTCATGAGATGTAAGAGCTACTTGCATGTGTATTGAGGAAATGCAAAGACATCAACCTAAAGTCTATGATAACGGAGACTCAATAATGATTATATAAATATTGAAGAATTAGAGGAAGAAGGAAGGAGATAATATGGGATTAGATGGATTTGATAGATATGTGAATTTTGTCAAAGGTATCCAATAAGAAAAAGAAAAGAAGGATGAAGGCAACAAGATTAACACAAAAGAGATGGAGGAAGATAATGGGGTGACTACAATGAGGTGTCTAGATGAAGAAACATGGCTAAAGAAAGAGAAAATATAATGATTTTCGAAAGATGGGGAGAATGAAAAAAGAAGGGAAAAAGTGCACAAGGAAATCTGGATGGAAGCATATAATAAGGGTGATGAAGAAGATCATTGGTAGTGGTGTATAAAAGTAGGTGGATATAGATCCACAAGAGAATTAGGTGAGAAAAAATGCATGGGATAAAATAGAGG
Source organism: Torreya grandis (assembly GCA_037957365.1). Taxonomy (NCBI): domain Eukaryota; kingdom Viridiplantae; phylum Streptophyta; class Pinopsida; order Cupressales; family Taxaceae; genus Torreya; species Torreya grandis. The sequence continues at coordinate 97,353 of JARHVA010004819.1, read as the reverse complement.
TGGGCATAAACTCATTAGAGAAAGGAGGAAAGGATATAAATTGAATCATATAAATCAATGTTGTATGGCATGTGCATAAGTATAAGTGTTGAAAGCACTAGGTGGAGGTGGATGGTCAAAGGTGGGAATAAACCCATGAAAAGAAGAATCATAGGAAGAAAAAGGATAAATAAGAGAGAAAATAAGAAGATGAAGGGAAGAAATAAGAAGATGATGAAGAAGAGGAGAATTTAGAGAAGAGGTATTGGATCTAGGCAAAGGAGGATGATTTATTATGCTAAGAGGGTTTAGATGAGGAATAATTATAGAATGAGTGTGTAGAGGATGTAAAATAGGTGTTAAGGAGAACCATGGTCTAGGAACCTCACCAAAAATGTGGTTGTACCACCTAAACCCTAATTTTAAGTAGGATATTACATTTTATTTTCCTAGGGAGTATGTTGTATGAGAATCCCAAGCAAACCTACAATCTGGCATAACCGAGTTTTGAAGCAAAAGTAGATGAGGGATAAAAGGGGCACTAAAGGATAAAATGGATGGATAACTAAGGATTTACACATAGAAATTTATTGAGAATATATGTGTAAGGAACATAATATAAAACCTACCCTTGGTTCTCGAGAGACATCTAAGTAGACTATGCAAATAAGGTAGATGCTTACATCATGAGAGTGCAAAGGTCAAGTATATAAAGGGATAAAATATTAACTAAGGCATGAAATTTATGAAAAATCAAAGACTTAGGGCATGCAAGTGTGCTCATTGATAGGGCACATGAAGGAATAAGAGTAAACTAGATGCATGATAGGTGAGTGAGTGCATAGAAAGGTTCAAGGCATAAAGGATAGTCATGAGAAATGAGCAAGCACACAAGATCCCTCAAAAACATTTGGTGGCACACACATAATTACGAAGGGGAGAGTAAATGAACAAATCGATAAGGTTGGCACATAACAAAAATAAGCCTCAAATTTGCTAGAAGCCAACAAGGTTGACTCAGATGCCATGTCATCCTAACAGAATGACAAACCTATCAAAAATATCAACACAAAGGTGAGAAAATGTCAACACTAAGGCAAGAAACTTTTTGATTGTACGTCTAATTTCATAATATAAGGGTATAAATATTTTGATTAGAAATTTACAAATTATTATAAGAACCCATAGAAAAAAAATAAAGATGCCCGCTTTTAATCAAGATATTAACGAGCAAGAAAGAAGTTGCACCTTCATCTATCATTTTTTAGTTTTCCTTATAAGAATAATGGGGATGTCATACCATTGATGATAAGATAAGGGGTCACGATGAGAATAATTTGTCTGGAAAGGATATGAATAAAAAGGAAAAGAGAGAAATTTCAAAGATCCCACATAATCAAATATTATGATTGAGAAGATCCTGAGTGATGGGAGGAAAATAAGTAGATTCAATAAATATGAAGACCAAGCCTGTGTAAATAATTGTTGGAAAAAATTTAAAGGTAGACCTAAGTAGTGGTGAATAATAATAAACATTTTAAACTGAATAAAAATGACAAAAAGATACAATAAGATTAGGGGATGAATTAATTTAAAGAAGTGTGATGTCATATACAAAGCAGAATATTAGGTTTTATGATCCATAATTATGTTAGTTATTTTTGCTAGTTTTTATATCTTATGAATCTCATTTATGAGACAACCCCATTAGAGATAAAAAGTCAATAATCTTAATTAATTATAATAAGTTAGTTATTTAGGTAGTTGACTACTAGTTTGGGTGAAAAATGTTTGTTGGTCTGAGGGTTGTTGGATTTCATATATGTAAAAGATTTGTTATTTAGGATAGAACATGTTGTCATAAAAAAAAAAAAAAATGAAAGAAACAACAACAAAATTATTTTTTTAGAATTTATAATGCATAAAAAAGAGACTGTAATGCTCCATATGTCAACTGATGCATGCCACATGAAACAATAAGTGTGGTTATTAACATGCATGTAGTCACATGGTCATCACAACACCCATACCAACCTCAATTGCACTAATTCAAAACTTGGTTCAAAATGAATGATAAATATCACCTTCATGAGTTTGATGAGCCCTATAGTCCATGCAAAATTGGTTCAAAATAAAAAATAATGCAATCAAGATTATGATTTGGTCTAGGATCAAATGACCCACTCATGTGTTCAATGGGGTTCAAATGGAACCCCAAACAATTATAGATAATTAGATTGTTTGAGCGCATAATTTAAGTCACAATTATAATCTAATTACATGTTGAATTGCTTTTCTAAAAAGGGTCAAAGGAAAATTAAATTAATTTTCATGTAACCTCAAAAAGTGCCTACAATATTCTAGGCAAGCCTTTAGTGAGTGGACAATCTAATCTCCACCATTGGGTCTTGATTGTCCCATCCTTCAGATCGTGTCAGATTAAACAAGCCTTAATAATCCTTATAAGTTCCTATAAAGGGCCAAAAAAAATAAATTATTTGATAAACAATCAAATTAAAATAGGACTTGAGGTTATATAATGGATGATTATCTTATAATCCCTCACATTCATCTCCCAAGTCTAATAGCATCATGTGCTAAAGTGCGTTTCCCAAAAATGTATCAGTTTCAAGACCTAACAAGTGTAATAAATTTTATGGTGAATTATGGGGCCCCTCAACCTCATAAAATGTCTCTACATCTCTCTAGGAGCTTAAATGTGTATATACAATCTTAAGCATTATTCAGACTCATTGAGACATTTGGGGAAGAAGGGTGTCCCCCTAGGATGTCCAATGGCCATTAATGGTCACGTAGAGATCAAATCCTATGTCTAAGGTAATACATCAATTAATATTTTGAAAAATATTTTTAATTTTAATTTTAGATAGAATTTGTTTTATTGTAATATTTTGTTGTATGGGTTGAAAGACAACATTCAAAAGAAAAGAGTAGGAAAAGAAGGGAATCCTAGAGACCTTATCTCAGTTTAGGATAAATTATAGCTAGGTTTTAAAACTGGGTCAAACTATTTTCCTTATTCAACTCAGTTTGTAAAAATAAAGTTTACTTTCAACACAAGAATCACAACCTAAGTTTCATAAATCGACCTCAAAAAAGTCACCACTTGTATTCCACCACCTTAGATCCTGCCACCTTCAACGTATATGAAAAACATTGAATCCCAACACAATCACTCCAAATTTTACCTTATAGGTATAGATTCCACCTAAAAAACATTTAATTATCCCAAGGCTAACTGGAAGTAACTGATCTAGACCCTAATGGCCATTGGTGAAAGGGAAATAATATTGGCCAACAAGATCTATGGATGGTGCTATGGAATAAAGCTCAGGCTTAAAGTCCCTCCAATGTCCTTACAAACATTGATTCAACTATGACTAGATCTCTATTTATCCACCCATTCCTTTTTCACCTAAAATCGTACCTTAAACCTTCCATGTAAGTGGTAGGTCTCCTCTCTTGTATGTTAGCTATTTATGGCTCCCATATGCCACATATTAATCATAGTGGCTTCACTCATGGATTTTTCGTACTAGATTCACAAACTCTTGAAATCTTAGAATTAAAATAATTTCTGACCTATGCATGTGTGTATTAATGGTCCAAAGGGAGGTTTGATGAGGTCAAAGAATACAAGGTAATGAAATTAAAATGTTAGAATAGAAAATAAATGTAAAAAATTACATATATATGGAGTTAAATATGACGTCAACCAAGATATTCACAAGGGTGCTAGGTTATCGACCAATTATTCCACTTAATTACAAAGGCCGATAAAAATAAATGGGGTGTCAAGGGTGGCCATGACTATGTGGGTTTTACAATTGAAGTTCCATTAATTAAATAAAGCCTAATACTAACATATATTTTTAAAGAGTTATATGGAATAAATAAATATATTTGACAAGTAAATTGCACCTTATCAACTCCACTTAAATCATTAAAATATTTATCTAATTTAACATTAATAAAAATTTATTTAAAAAATAAATAACTAATATAAATAATAAATAATAAATCATCATCTAAATCATTAAAATATTTATTCAATTTAACATTAATAAAATTTCATTTAAAAAATAATTAACTAATATAAAGAATAAACCATTAAAAACTCAAAAATAAAATTACAATAAATTTAAAAAATGGAGGTGAAATTCTAGTCACATGATTAAACTCAACTCAGCCCTCCATCTAAAACAAATCTTAAGATCACACTTAACCTTTAAGATAGGACTATAAGATAATTACTACCCTTATTCTTCTCTCATTTTTTATGAAAATAGATTTGGAGACGGAGAGGAGCATAAGCATAATCTATGCCTTTATCCTCTCATTTTACTCATGTGTAATGGTTTATTTTTATATAAGATGCCACTTACAAATCTAGTCTTTTATATTATTATCTAGTTCTTTGTTATTTTATTTTCAATTTAAACTCATTTTTAAGCTAAGATAATATGTTTTATTAATTTATTTTCTTAAAATAAAATAGTTATTAGAATGAATTATAAATATTTTTTTGTTTATTAATATAAATAAAATATGAGAAGGTTATGAAAATTGATTTATTTCCATAATTTTTCTTTGTTTTCTTCTTTGTAAGATAGGTTAATAGTTTCTTAACATCAATAAATTGAAAATAATTTATATAACTATTATTTTATTGTATATTTTAAAAACAAATTTCTAAATTTATTTTAACACCATTCTTATTGTTGTCTAAGGCCATTTAAATAGACTTAACACACCCTATTACTGAATTTAACGCAAAAAAAATCTTTAAAAATCTTATAATTATTGTATGTAAAGCAGATTAACAAAACAACATAAAAACATAATAAAACAAGTTTCTAAAAACACCAAATCTACAAATAAACTATTTAACCTGAAGATGTTTGCTAAATTATAATTGTGCATAATATAAATAAAATTCTTAAAATTTATTCTACCACGTTTAATTGAATTTCTAACATGAACGGTTCAACATTTTTCATCGCCATCCAAAATTGAAAAACACTTTAAACCCCTTGTTTCCGTCTAACCAAAAAACAAAATATCAATTTCTATTTGGGGTTCTTCAATGATGCCAGTCTTGAACGGAAAACTACATTCTTACACCAACATAAGAGGTGGAAGAGAAGGAAGGGCGTTTTCATAGCGAAATGCCTCCATTGTGTGTATATATATATATATATATATACTTTTTAACTTTTATTTTTTAAATTGATATTTATAATAGTTAATATTATTATACATTTATGAACTGCAATGTATTTTAATGAATTAGAATGTTATTTAAAAGATTTTCAAAATCGAATAATATTACAAACAAACAAAATATAATATGTTAAAATAATAAAAGTTAAATAACCCTCTCATAATTATTCAAAATTATGTAGATTTATAAAAAGGGTTTAAAGTTGTATAATATATTGAGATTAATTTATAATAATTTTATAATATTAATATTCTAATTTAATATAAAAATAAAATTATTATTGATACTAGAAATATCTTCCTATTATAAATTATATTATAAATAATTGTTTATATTAATCTTTAAAAAATAATTATTTATATATATTTAAATTGTTGATTTAATAGTTGAATAATTCTAAATTAATATTAATAAAAAAATATAAAATATAAAATATAAAAATATTTTACCTAAACCTACAAAACAATAAAATGATTTGTGGTAAATTTTGTTTAATTAATAAAATTATTAATCGGTTAAATAGAAATATTCAATACAAAGCATACTTAATTTCTATTTTTGAATGGCTATTGTGATGCAATTTTAATTTTTTTATTAAAATATTAAATATATAACCAAGAATGCATTTTTCTCAAACTAAAAATACAAAGAGGTGGTACAAAACCCATTTTTAGGTATACAAGAAAGTAGATACAAGACTTTTTTTTTCGGGTGGGGGACAGGGGGTAAATATGTTCAAAGTGATATATACCATGAAACAACTATATTAAAATCAGAGAATTTACTTCCTTTTGCCATTTATGGTGTAATTTAATGGAAAGTTTTTGGAAAAATTATGACTCTATCCAAGACTTTTTTGTGAATCAGATATGATCTTCTTCGAAGCTAAAATATCGCAATTTGTTGTACGATATTGGACATAGTTTAATATATTGAAATATTTGGTGGGAATGAAATCAAAATATTTTTAATGGTACAACCAAACATATAAGTCAATTTTGGGGTAGAAGAATTACCATTTAAAAGAAACTTGTAAAGTTCGGGTTCCAAATATTTCAAGCTGGTTCTTAGTGGGAATTCAGTCTTAATGAAACTTGGCATCTCCCTCTTTTGCCTCTTTGAACAGCTGTCAACATCATCAACCCATTAAATGGGTTCATCTTCCTCGTGGTTTAGTTAAAGCTAATGTTGATGGAGCTTCAAAAGATAATCCTAAAAATGATGGTATGAGAAGTTTTTATCGTAATCATATGGTAGTATTACGTTTTGCTTTGATGCTAGTCTTGGTATTATTTCTAATAACTATGTTGAGATTATGGCTATTGGCCAAGCTCTTCTAATAGCTAAGTCAAAGCACATTAAACTAATATTATTTTAGAATCCAATTCTAAAATTGTCATTCTTCATTTCAACAAAAAGTTTTCTCAATTTTAATAGTGACAACTGAATGAATGTAAGAAAGACATCAACATCTTCATTCAAGGTTTTAACCATGTTCAATAGAACCATACTAGAAGGGAAGGAAACTAGGTTGCTGAATTTTTGACCAAATTAATCTCTAATTGGCATAACATCGAGCTAGATAATGGATTTAATCAAAAAGGACCTATTTAAAATCTGAACAAAGGTTTTAAAGAAATTGTGAATACTAACTTAATTGTTTCTATGGAGTCTTTACCATTATTTGTCGTTCTTTGACATTTCTCTATATATGTTTGGTAGGAGATCAAATACTTATACCTTATATATAAATATAAAAGATTATTCCTCATATACTGTTTTTATTTTTTAATCTTTTCTGATTTTCTTTTTCTTTTGAATTAATTTTTCAAATATATTTTTGAGACTAACCCCCTTTAAAATATAATATTATTTTAATATATTGTTTACCTTTTATTTTGAAAAAGGATGAGAATGCCAACATTCTATTTAATATCATTTGAAATAATTTTACATATGAAAATTGTGAAATATTAGAGTATTGTGGAAGTCTGAACATACATGTGGATAAAGAAGAGGAAACTGATACATGTGGATAAAGAAGAGGAAATTGCATACATTTGCACAAAACTGTATATACGTGTACAAAGTTTACATTTGTTTTAAGTGGAAGATACTTTTAAATGTATAAAACGATTCCCACTTTCTTTTTCTGGTTTTTTAATGAATACCCTTCACAAAGCTAGTAGATTAGTGAAACCTTTCCTATTCATCGATATGTGTAATGAAATGGTTACGTTAAAGGATTAAAGTCAATTTGGAATTAAAACTGTCACAAAATAATTTCTTGATTGGATGCCGTCAAGTTTAAACCCCTGTGAAAGTGGCTTCTTTGAACCTTCCTTATATTACCGTACTGTTCTCTTTTTTGCATCTTTATTATTACTTTTCATTTCTATTCACAGATATTATTATTACGATGGATTGAATTTATTTTATAAACACCACGTCATTGGATCTGAGAGAAAATAGAAAATTGGTTTGGGTGGTTCGATTAATACTATTATTTGTAATCAAGAAAAGGTGAAGAGATCAAGTAAATCGAGAAGATATTCATGCTGTGACAAAATTTAGGGATTTAGTGCACAAGAGTATAAATTTATATGCCAGATCTACGTTAAACGTCTCTATGTGTATGCCTCTAAGTTCACAATAGAAGGTTATAAATATTTTGATTATAAATTTTAAGATTTTTATAAGAACCCATGGAAAATTTTCCACAGAGACTCCCTCTTTCAATCAAGATATTAACGACTGAGAAAGAAGTTGAAACTTCACCATTTTGGAGTTTTCGTTATAAGAAGAATGGGGATGTAGTACCATTGATGATAAGATAAGGGATATGAAGAAAAAGTTAAAGAAAGAAATTGCAAAGATCACACATCATGAAATATTATGCTTGAAAAGATCCTAAGCGATGGGAGGAAAATAAGTAGATTCAATAAATATGAAGACCAAGATAATGGAAAATAATTGTTAAAAAATATGGAAAGTTAGATCTAAGTAGTGATGAATAAGAAGAAACATTTTAAATGGAAAAAAAAGGACAAATATAAGAAGATTAAGGGATGAGTCAATTTGAAGAAGTGTGAAGTTGTATATAAAGTAAAATATCAGGTTTTATGATTTAAATTTATGTTAGTTATTGGTGTTAGTTTGTATGTCTCATGTATTTTTTTTATGAGACACTCGATTAGATTTAGAAAGTTAATAATGTTAATTAATGATAGTAAGTTGGTATGTTAGGTAGTTGATTACTAGTTTAGGTGAAATATGTTTGTTGGTTGTAGGATAGTTGGATTTTAAATATAAAATATTTGTTATTTAGGCTTGTAGGTATTGACATGTAAAATAGTTTATAAAATAAATAACGAAAAAACTAAGTAATTTTTTAGAATGTATAATGAAAAAAAAAAAAAGTGATCTCAATGTTCCATTCCTCAACTAGTGCATGCCATGTAGAACGAATGTGGTTATTAACGTACAAGTAGTCATAGGGTCATCAAAAAAACCATGAAAACCTCATTTTCACCAATTTAATCATTGTGACTTGAATGAAAAATAACACCTTCATGTGTTTAGTGAGTCCCATAGTCCTCACAGACTTGGTTCACTCACAACTAATGCAGAGAAGATTCTGATTTGGTCTATGATCAAATTACCTGCGCATGTGCTTAGTGGGGTTCAAACATGATCCCAAATAATTTTAATTAATTAGCGGGAGGGGAAGGGGGGGGGGGGTGGGGTCGGGGCAGAGGCGAATGCATACTTTAAGTTACAACTATAATCTAATTCCAAGTTGAATTGATTTTTTGAAAAGGGTCAAAGGAAAATTAAATTAAGTCTCATGTGACCTCAAAAGGTGCCTAAAATGTTTTAGGCAAGCCTTTAGTAGATGGACAATCTAATATCTACCACTAGATATAGCCTATCCCATCCTTCATATCATGTTAGATTCGACAAGCCCTCATAATCATTATAGGTTCCTATAAAGGACTAAAATACATAAATAAGGTGATAAAAAAAACAAAGGAAAATAGGACTTGAGGTTATAGAATGGAGGACTAGCTTATAGTCCCTCACGTTCATCCTCCAAGTTCCAAATGACCTCCATTAATGATGCCATGTGCTAAAATGAATTTAACAAAAATGTATTATATTTAAGACCTAACAAGTGCAATAATTTTTGGGGTGAATTATGGGGGCCCTCAACCTCATAAAATGTCTCTACATCTCGCTAGGAGCATAAATGGGTATACATAATCTTAATCATTATTCACACACATTGAGGCATTTAGGGAAGAAGGGTGTCCCCTTGGGATCTTCAATGGGCCTACATGGTCGCTTGAAGCTCAAATCCTATGACTAAGTTAATATATCAATAAATGTTTTGAACAATATTTTAAGTTTTAATTTTAGATAAAACTTGTGTTATTGTAATGTTTTGTTGTAAGGGTTGAAAGGAAACATTCAAAAGGAAGGAGTGGGGAAAATATGGGGTCCTAGAGACCCCGTCATAGCTTAGGATAAAATACATCCATGATTTAAACATGGACCTGACCCTTCTCCTTGTTCAACTCAATTTGTACAAATCAAGTTTACTTTCAACACATGAATCACCACCTCATTGTCATCAATCAACCTCAAAAATTACACCACCTTAGATCCTACCACCTTTACTGACTATGAATTTTTTTGAATCCCAACAAAGTCACACTAAAGTTTACCTTAGATGTATATATTCCAAATAAAAGACATTCTACACTATCCCAAGGCCCATTAGAAACAAAAGATATAGACCCTAATGGTCACTGGTGTGAGGGAAAGAATCTTGGACACCATGATTTTCCAATAGTTCCATGGAAAAAATATCAAGCTTGAAAGCCCTCTAATGCCCTTACAAACATTTATTCAACCGTGGCTAGATCTCTATTGATCCACCCCTTCCTTTCCACCTCAAATCAGACACTAAACCTTCCTAGCAATTATTAGTTCTCCTCTCTAGGATGTAAGCTATGTATGGCTCCCATATGCCACATACTGATCATAATGGCTTCAATCATGGTTTTGTTGTACCAAATTCACAAACTCTTGAAATCATATAATCGAGATAAATTCTAACCTATACATGGGTGGATAAATGGTTCAAAGGGAGGTTTGATGAGGTTACATAATATGAGGCAATGAAATTACAATTATAGAACAAAAACTAAATATCAAAAATTACATATATATGGAGACAAATCTGATATATTTTGGTTTGAGAGAAACTAAAAAAGTGGTTTGGATGGTTAGATCTCTATTGTTTTAAACTAAGAAAAGGTGAAGAGTTTAAGTGAATTGATAATATATTCATGTGGTTACAAAAGTTGGGAAATTAGTGTACAAGAGTCAAAAATTTATAGGTTAGATCAACATAAAACTTATTTATGGATGTTTTTATAAATTTAAAACAAAATTTTATAAATATTTTTAATGCAAATTTATATTTTATTATAGGAACTTATGGAAAATTTTATGCAAAGAATCTTTGAGGCCTCATACATTATATAAGATAATATTCATGAAGATGAGTTTTCTATGTGAAGTTCTCCTTTCTCATCTTCAAACCCTTCCTCAAAAATCAAAGATAAAAATTATCTTCTAAAAGAGGTTGATGGTTTTGTAAAATATTTTAGTGCCATTAAACAATTCCTAAAGCAAGAAATAATAATAGGTAATTTTTTTTTAATGAAAATGATTCTTGCTCGACAAGTCAAGCTAGAGGTTAGAAGTCATTGGGTTAAAAGGTAAAATATAAACCATGGAACCAATATTTTCACAAGGGTACCAAGTTATCAACCAACTATTCCACTTAGGCACTAAGGCCAATACAAGTCAACGTGGTGTTAAGGGTGACCATGACTATGTTAGATTTTATAAATTGGGTCCCACTAATTAAATAAAGTCTAATACTAACTTTCCTATAGTTATTAAGAGACATATGGGGTGAGTAAATCTATATTCCATTTATCAACTCCACTTAAGTCATTAATATATTTATCCAGTTTAACATTTATAAAAATCTACCTCAAAAAACAAGTAACTAATGTATATAATAAATAATCAACAATAGATCACCCAAAAAATTAAAACAAAAGCAAGATAAAATTAATAAAAATAAATTATAATAATTTAAAAGAGAGGAAGTGGGATCCTATCCATAGGATTAAACTCAATTTGACCTTCCATATTTAAAAAATAAAAACACACACACACACTAGAAACTCTAAGATGGGGCTATAAGATAGTTACTACTCCTTATTCTTCTCAATTTTTCAGGAAAATGAATGTGGAGATGAAGAGAGGAGGTTAAACCTAATCCATGTCTTTATATTTTCATCTTACTCCGTGTACAATGGTTTAGCCTTCTATGGAGTTCCACTTACAAATCTAATCTTGTATATCACTAGCTAGTTCTTTGTTCTTTTGTTTTCTATTTAGACTTATTTTACAAGTTAAAGTAGTAGTATTATTTTATTTTTTTAAGAATAAATTAGTCATTAGAATAAAATTATAATTATTATTTTTGGTTATATAAATGAAACATGTGAAGATCATGAGAATCGATTTATCTTCATAAATTTCACTTAATTTCCTCTTAACAAGATAGGTTGATGGTTTCTTGACATCAATAAGTTAAAGAAGATTTACATAATTATTACCTTGTTATTTACTTTTTAGACAAGTTTCTAAACTTAATTTAAAATATTATTCTTATTGTCTACAACAATAATCCTGATACACTAGTCAAAGAACATTTAAATAGACCTAATCTACCCTATTATCAGTTTTAATGAAATTAAACCTTAAAAATTTAGTAATCAATGTATGTGAAGTAGATTGACAAGACAACATAAAATATCAAAATTGAAAAAAACTTTAAACCTTGTGTTTTTGTCTAATTAGAACACGAAATATCAATTTGAATTTGGGGTTCTTCAATGATGATGGTTTTGAATGCAAAACCACATTCATACATCAATATAAGAAGTGGAAGAGAAGGAAGGGCATTTTTATAGGGAAATGCCTCCCATGATAATGTCACCAATATAAGCTAAGTTAGAAATCCCGTGCACATGATTTATTTTATTGGAAGTTTGGAGTGCGCCCAAGCTCATGTCAATAGGATTTTATTAGTGGACTTTGCACATGGAGGAAATTAAGTAGGTGTGCTCCAACTACTAGCATCAAGAATTTTAAAACAATGATTTTGTTATCTACTGTATTTTTTTTGTTATTTATGGTAGCAGATAATACCAAGGATTAATTTTTAGCATGATTATATTAAATTAATCATTTAATTTATTGTCAAGGATAAGTTAACACTCATTAACTATAGTTTATTATAAAATTTTGTGCCTTGACCTAGGCATCAAGGAGATTTATTGTGGGGCCTGGTATGGATAGGCCCAGGGTGGCCTTGGGCATGCTTAGAACCCATCGTATATGTACATGTGTATGGCATTAAAAACCTTGTGTAAATGAAAAATAAAGTGAGAGGTCAACACGATCAAAATGAACATAGTAAAGTACAATGAACATATATTTCACCCATATATCTATACATATGCACTTCAAAATTCACCCATGGTTCAGTACACATGGCACCATTATATTTATGAAGAGTAAAAAAAAAATTCAAAATTGTCAAAAAAACCTTCAAAAACAACTAAGCCTTTGTTAAAGCTAAGAAGAAATATAGATTTCTACAAGGTTCATACTATCACAGGGGCAATTCTCTGGAGAACTAGCCCCATGAAAGTTGGTATCAGAGCACACAATTTGTGTTTTATGTGATTGTGTTTGCCAGAGTCAAACGGTCTTGTGCCTTCCCCTATCGAGTCAGTCCAGTGTGTGTCTGGTGTGTTTGAGTTAGTATGGCAGGAGATCTATCTAAGAGGATGTTGCTCAAGGAAGTGGCTAGTAAGGGTTAAGAGTAGGGTCAGGGAAAAAGTGAAGGTGTAGGTGGTGGCAGTTGCCATGTTGGTAAGTCAAGAGTTGTTGCCAGAGTGGATGAAGGCCTTGTTGAGTGAGTTGGTACCTAGTTCCAAGTGATGGGGGACTGTGTGGGTACAAGATTCAGTGAGCTTGAGGAGAAGGTGACTCCCAAGGGGCCGATGATTGTGGAACTTACTGGTAGGCTAGAGAAGGGTTTGGTGTTCGATCAATGGTATCAGGTTTGGTGAAAGCATCAGGGTCTAGTTCTTCTTTAGCCATTAGACTCCCCAAGTTGAAAGAACTAGAGTGTTATGATGGTGAGAGATATGGCCATCTTCTGAATCATGGAGGAGTTATTGGTAGGGTTAGGAGGTCTATCAGGTGCATAGGAGGTGCACACTATAGAAAGGTACCTCATGGGTATGGCAAAGGTTTGGTATAGAACCTTGGGTAATGACATTACATCAAGGAGTTCAGTGAGGAGGTTGGCCTCTTGGGAGGATCTAAAGGAAGCACTTGGGGTTCAATTTTGACCTGGGAATGCAACATGGTTGGCTTGAACCAAGTTGAGTCACTTGAAGTAAGTGGGGGAGATGGGCGAGTTTATCCATGCTTTCCAAAGCCTTTTGTTGGAGGCCACCAACATGTTAGAGGCAGATAAATTATTTCAGTTTACTCATGGTCTTCAGCCATGGGCTCAGGGGGAGCTCTATCACCAGGATGTGTCTAATGTTAACATAGTAATTAATGTAGTAGACCATCTCTTGGATTGTAAAGAGGCTTATTCATCTAGAAACACCTTGGGCCCTTGCACACCTAGGTGAGGTGGCATTGGTAAGGGTTGAGTAAGTCTTCAGGGAAGTCAGTAGGTGACCAAGGGAAGGAAGGCTAATGTAGAGTAATTAGAGGGATCTTTTAAGTCTTGGATCACTTTCATGGGTGGCGAGATGAAGTCACTAGTTGGAGAGTCAAGCGGGAAGCAATTCTATTTGAGGTGTTGGACGTGTGGTGGGCATCACTATAAGTGAGATTGTCTAAAGAGATAGGGGTGTTTGTAGTTCAGAAGGGGAGATACAGATGAACGGTGTGAGTAGATGGTGTGTGTACTTATGGGAGCTCAATGCTGAAGGAAATCTTGGGTTTAGAGGTGGTTTTGGTGTAACTTGCTAGATTGATTATTGTGGAAGGAGGCTCACAGACTTGTGTGTTCTATAATTGGAAGTCAATCAGTTTAGCCTTAGAAACTTGGCCTCCATACCTCTGGGGGTTCGAGTAGGCTTAGATAAGTTACAAGCCATCCATGTTGTACTGAGGTAGGATTTACCCAAGGTTGGGTAAGGTGACAATTTTTCTCTATCTCATAGTTCTCTTGTGTTTAGATCCGTTGTAGATGTGTAGGATGAAGATTGTGTAGAGGAGTGGGATTGGGAAGATGAAAGTGGTGTTAGGTTAAGTATGCAAAAGAGTGAAAGAATTGGTGAGGAGTCAATGGATCTTGTATTGCTTGGTGGTAGTTGGGATGTTGAGAAGGGGCAACAGGTTCCTTTTTCTCATTGTTGTGGGGTGGATTCTTCACATCCATTGGTATGCTCAAGGAAACATCATCTTGTTGTGTCATAGTTGGAAGATAATTGATCATAGTACATCACGTGGGTTCCAGAGGAGTGGTCTCGAGAAGGACTTCATTTTTACAAATGGGCCTCGCGTGTTTGATTTGAAGAGTTATCTTTGCCTATTATACTCTTGTTGGAAGTTTCAGTACTATTTTGGGGAAAGTTGGATGGGGTCACTTAGGATGCTAGGGTTACAAAGTCTTGAAGAGGTGGGTCATTAGGAGCCATTTTTCTCCACCCCAAGTTTGGGGGTTGGCAAGATCAAGGTGATCTTGTGAAGTTGCATTGGTTTGGTGTAGCTTGTGTAGGCAAGCTTTGTCTACGTGTAGAAGTTGCCATAGATTTAGTGTGTTTCTCAGTTTTTTAGCCAATTGGATTCCTTAGTTTGGGGTAAAGATAGTGGGTTACTTGGTAGTTTGAAGTAGAGGGAGTTTTTAGTGGTATTAGAATGGTTTTTATTAATAACCTGTGAGTAGTTGGAAGCCTTCAAAGGTAAGGTCGTGGAGTTTCCCTTGGTCCCTTAACTCAGAATGGAGCCTGAATAAGGGATGTGTTTTTTCTTGGCTTTGGGTTTGAAAAGGAGGCATGTAAATCTCTTGACTCTGAAGAAAGCTTGAAAAGGGGATGTGTTTCTCTTAGCTTTGGGTCTGGAAAGGGGTTGTGTTAATCTCTTGACTCTTGAAGAGCTTGAAAAGGGGATGTGTTTCTCTTAGCTTTGGGTCTAGAAAGGGGTTGTTTTAATCTCTTGACTCTGAAGAGAGCCTGAAAAGGAGTGTGGTGATCTCTTGGCTTTGGGTCTAAAAATGGGGATGTTTTGGTCTTTTGACTCTAAAGGAAGCTTGGTAAGGGGATGTGTTTATCTCTTAGCTTTAGGTTTAAAGAGGGGATGTGGTGGTCTCTTGACTCTGGAATTCTAGATAGAGCCTAGAAAGGGAAAGTGTTGGCCTCTTGGCTTGGAATGGGTCTAAAGAAGGGATGGGTTAATATTTTGGCTCTAGATTGAGCCTGAATAGAAGATTGTTGCCCTCATGGGTTCCTACCATTGGGGTCATGCCAACATCGAGGACGTCGCCAATTTTTAAGTGGGGGAGTCTATGAGGGATGTGTTGCTTCAACATCTCAAGCTTCATTCATAGGTTTGGTCCATCCTAATCAAATGAATGACGACCTTTCTTTGCACAGTGATTTGGGTGAATGCAGGTTTGGAACTGTCAAAGTGGTGAAAAGTGAATCATTGTGAAGCTAGTGTGTTAGTCCCAAATTTATGTGGATCGTGGGCATGTGTCCATGCAAGCCTTGTGTGGGTGTTTGTGAGTAGTTCTATGGTATCAAATTTCATGAAGTAGGGGTGAGTTTTTCCTAGGTAGAGAGTGATCAGACCTGGGGAGGGAATTTTTCATTGTAATCATTCGAGTGGTTTTGAGCATTATCGACTGAGCCCGACTCAGTGGTCGTTGTGTATGTTGGCCAATTGGCCTATTTATTATAATTTGGACTAGATTTTCATAAAGAGTTAATAAAATACAAGTTACTCCCAATTTTCTTGCATTGTGTGAATGCTCATGTGTGTTGGGCCAATTTCCTAATCTTTGCAAGTGTGTGTTTGTCTTTCCACTGCTAATCTTTTATTTATACAAGTTATTGTCCACTATGTTTATGGGTTGCTTGTGTAGGTAAACACTGAAGGCATAGTCTGTAGTTCCTATGAATTCCATCACAATGAGGGAGTCTCAGTTGGAACAAGCGATGTCACACACTCTGGCCAGCTCCGAAGAGTTGGCCTCATGACACATACGAAGAGTTGAGTTGCATCCTTAAATGTGCTAAGAAAAAGGGTATATAATATGGCATCATGGCATTTCTCACCACATATTATATGAACTCAATTTCATGCCATTAATATTTATAACAATAGTCACTGACACGGAGTTAACTAAACTAGCTTTATTTGATTTAGGTCGAAGAAGTTTTTAAGATTGTGACACTAAAAAGTGAACCATACGATGAAATCAGATCGATTTTATTAGTCGTGAGTACACCATAAATTAATGGGAAAGGTACCTGTGGGCCTTAGGCCCAATGGAGTAAGAAAATATATTAAATGAGGAGAATTGCAAGTCTCGACCACCACCCATGCATTCCCTGATTAGTTCCCACTTTTTTATATTTTCTATATATATTTTATGTTTTATATTTTATATTTTTTCTCAGCTTCATGTTCTTTTTTTATTTTTATTTTTACAATATCATTAATCTAATACAATTTTTATTGTAGATTAACTAGTATAGATATTTTAAATACATCTATTTGAAATATACTAAGAGATATTGATCTTAAGATTTGTATCGTGGGTTTTTTACATACCATATCAATTAATAATTTCATTACCTTCTCTACCAATTTCTCACTGACTAAGGACAAATGACATCATTTAGGTTACACCACTCTATTGAAAAAATCTTTTCGGAAAAAAAAGCAGGCTCTAAATTCTATTGTATGGTTAAAATATTACAATTGTTTTCATTGAACTCTCCAAGCAAAAGAAAAAAGAAAAAAATCTCTAAATAAAAAACAAATGACTATCAAATTTGAAGTTAAAATTTTCTTATAAAAATCAAATAGATGTTAAATTTAAAATCTAATATAATTATAAAAAACTCCCCTATTACATTCCCTCACCATCATTGTAGAACATCTATGTACAAAACAAATTTAAATATATTAAAAAAATTTATTTGAAATTATGATAACAAAATCAATTTCAAGATTCTTATCAATCCTCATTCAATTTTAGAGGTAGGTGCTTGACACTGAGTTACCATCGAAGAAATAGAAATTGCTAATTAAACCACTACCAATAGACTTGTCTTTTTGATCTTCTACCATATTGAGCCCGAAATAACTCTATAGTAACAAATTCCTCTCTTTTGAATGTAAAAAAAAAGAGGCGTATACTACGATGTGTAAATATCAATTTAAAAAAAAACACAAAATTGTCAACCGTTAACCACATGGCACAAGTCCATAACTTGTAAGGATGAGAGGTTGACCCTATTGAGATAGTTCATGGATGGGATTGTAAATTTTTTATTTTCTGATTATAATTGAAAATTTGTAAATTTGTAATGTGATTCAATCTAATTTAATTATAATGATTATTGTTGTTGTCATATTTTATGTTATTTTTTGGATTTGTTTATTTGTTTGTTCAAGAGAACGATATTAGTGATAGAAGTAGAAGTAGTTGTATTTGTCCCTGTTTTGATAACATACCATGTTTTGTTTGATAGTTGTATAAGTATTTATATATTTTTCATTTCTATAATTTTGTTTTTTAATTGACATTCATAATAATTAATATTATTGAACATTTATGTATTGTAGTGTATTTTAGTGAATTAGAAATGCATTCAAAAGTTATCCAAAATTGAATGAGATCACAAACAAGCAAAATAAAATATGTTAAAATAATAAAGGTTACGTAACTCTAATATAATTATTCAAAAATATATAGATTTATTATTATATAAAAAGGATTAAAAATTGTGTAATATATTGAGACCAATTCATATTTTTTTTACAATCTATATTAGTTTTATAATAATATTCTAATCTAATATTAAAAATAAAATTATTATTAATGTTACACGTATCTTTCTATTAAAAATAATTGTTTATATATAAATTAATTTTATATATAAAGTTTCCTTTTTTCTAGTTGAAAGTTGAACCCCAACTGCAGAGAATTGTGTAATTAACAAAGCTGGGATGGAATTCGATGTGATGGCTTATGACAGTCCACCCATATTTTCACTTTTCTATCTCATACGATGATGCCAAGAATTTCCTCCGTATTTTATAATTAAAATGTGAAGATATGTTTATACTACCATTAAATTTAATTCCATTTTGGGTTTATAGTATTGATCATTAATTTTAAAACAATATATTGCCTATACTTGTAAACATAGAAGCACAACATAAAAATTGAGGATAAACATTTAATTCTATTTCAGAGTATTCAAAATAACACCATAACAAGAACAAGATGGCTAACACACACAAGAAATTCTTGAAAATATTCTTATATTTTTAGAAATTTATTTGGGATGCCCTCAAAGAACAATAGACTAACAATTGAAGGCACACTTTTTGGTGAACTTCTTCAGTGACTCAGGGAAGATCACTTTTAAATTATTGAAGGTGTGAATTTTAGTGTGCAACTACTGGAAAACCTCCAATGTACAATGAGAGAAATACTTCAAGCCTATTAAAATTTGGAGTTCATTTATTAGCGCTATGTGAAAGGAGTATTGCCTCCTCAAGCACTATGAAAATGAGTACATGAAATTTGAGATCACTTATATTGACATAAGGAGCAACCAGTCTAAAATTACATAAACAAGTTTAATAACTACATTGTGCATCTACACAAGGACATAACACATCAACATAAGGTGTTGAAGTTTATCAATAGAGTTTTAAACCTTATATCAATGGCAAGATGGTGATTTTGACCTCAACTACATTGGGTAAATCATATTGTAACATTGATAAGATCAAGGCCAATTAAAAGATAGAAGCATAAATTCTCCTCATCATCTTGTGCCATGTGCAAGATCAAGCTTGTGTCTCATGCACCATTAGAACGTCATCCATAGGAGTAGAACATGTCACACAAAGGAGATTAGAAGAAATAAACTAAACAAAAACATAAGGTTATAATGCCTTCAACATCAAAAAGAAAATAAGAATCAAGGTAAAAAGTGGTGGCACTAACCTTGCATGAGCTCACAAAATGATGCTTAATGATGCACACATTAATATTTGATAATGTAATACACATAAGGGCCCACATAATAAGAAGTCATTGACCCAAATGCTACTTAACAAAGTTCCAATACCATTACCACTGACACTTCAGAG
This sequence comes from Torreya grandis, assembly GCA_037957365.1. Lineage (NCBI taxonomy): Eukaryota > Viridiplantae > Streptophyta > Pinopsida > Cupressales > Taxaceae > Torreya > Torreya grandis. The sequence goes on along the minus strand of JARHVA010004819.1, from coordinate 77,609 downwards.
GAATGAGAACACCTCTTCCACACAAGGTGTTAGGTCAAGAGTTAGCCTTATGATGTCATCATCAATAATGGAAGACAAATTAAATTCATCACACAATATGGAGTCATGCACCTAGGAATTTGTACTAAAGCACATCCTTGAGTTTAATCTCTAAGATGGTTTCAAAAGGGAAATAAAATAAGTTTTGATGATAATGCACTTTCATGTGTGTAGTGAAGTCTATGGAGAACACAATCACTTATGACATCACATTAAATATAAGTTCACAACATCATATTTGGAAGTCATTTATGTTTAAACACCATGGTACCTATCAAATTAGCCACATGAATTGACCATCCATGTCAAAAACTACATGTTTAACATTTTGTAGTCACCTCCAATGACAAATATCACTTTCATATCAACCAAATAATGTCTTAAGCTCATTTCTCATTCATATAAGTTTGTGCTACTCATAGTTCATCCTAAGATAACAACAAAACGAAGTAATATTTCATTAGTGCACTATGTTCTAAAATCAATCCCTCAATAATAAATTAATATAGTATTGTAATATTTTGAAGACATATCTAAATCACTAAAAGTTCTTCCAACATATTATGCGGTAAAGAATCAGGTCAATTTTGTCCCTAGATCCTCTCTTATGGACACTCCATTGTACCATAGGTTTGTTTGGGAGAATAATGAAATATGATGTTTGATCCAAGAGACTATTTATCAAGGCAAGATGAGGCCAAGATATTTTTCTTGTGGTAACCCAATAACAACACATTGGTGCCACTAGACAATTACAGTCTTAACGGGTTACAACCCTAACCTTTCCAAACACAATCTTGAATCCTCAAACAACATGTTGATACCAATATATAGTTATAATTTTAATGGGTTATAACATTAACCCTTAGGACCACAACCCTAACTCCTCAAACATAAATAAAGGTCTAGAAACTAAAATAAGGTATTAAGTACTTAACGATGAAAAGATTGGTATACATGCACCACATATAACTTATTCACATAAATATGGTTCTAAATTTCCATCTCACTTTACCGTAGTTATTTTTGTTGGTCTAACCTTCTATTATATTATTTCACACCTATAGGAACCTCAATGTTTATTTCAAAACTACGTATTATCCTACACATACATGCTTAGATACTCAGTTTAGTCCTCTTATACATAGGTCACTACCATCAAACTAGTTTAATATCACCATTTGATATTAACTTGAGCTTGATGGTATCGATTCTCTCCTAAAAATGATAAATGTTCAAATCTAAAACATTCTTATGGGTCAGCTAGTATGTTTGAGATAGTGTCAAGGTTAAGGTGAAAGGTGAAAAAGAAAGGAGGTCATTTTCATAGGGAAATGCCTCCCATAATAATGCCATTCATATAAGCCAAGTCAAAGAAAAGGGTTTATCAATATGGCATCATGGCATCTCCCAAAACATATTCTATGAATTCAATGACATGACGTTAATATTTGGAATAATAGTCACGAACATGACATTAACTAAACTTTCTTAATTTTATTTGGGTTGGATCTCTTGTCTTGATTGTGACCTCCAAAAGTGAGCAGTAAGATAAATTCAGATATATTTATTAATCAAAACTACACATCCCCCAAAAGTATGCAAATATATTAAACAAGGAGAAGTGTAAGTTTGGTCCCCCACCCATGCATTACCTAAGTAGTCCCCACACTCTACTATTTTCTATACAAAAGCATAGATTCTTCCCATGACCCACAATGCATTCAGATCCATGTATTTCACCTTTCTCAAATTACAATGGATAATTGACCATTTAAAGAGTTCATTGGAATGTCTGGTGGGAAAATAAGACCAAATGTTAGTTTTTCTTAGTCTGTACTATGGTTATGAATGTGACATATAATTTTATTAAGAGTCCTTGGTACAATTTTATGATTCACTAGTTTTTTGGTTTTTTTTGTCAATTTTAAATTTAGAGCGGTAAATAGATTTATTATTATATCACATAATTATGAGTTGTTGCATCGGAAAGATTTCAACATCCTAATTTTTGTATTTTATGTTTTATATATTATTTCTCTTGTACATTTTTATTTAAAATATATTTTTCTTATAATTTTATTAACTTAATATGATTATTATTAGAGATTAATTACTATAGATATCTTAAAAACATCTATGTGAAATACACCAAGAGATACCAATTGATTTATAATTTTATTATCTTCTCTATTAATTTCTCGTTGGCTAGGAATAAATGACATCATTTAAGCTACACCACTGTGTCAGGGTAAAAATTATTTCTGGGAAAAATTGGGCTCCAAACTCCACCATATGGCCAAGATATTACTATTTTATAATTTAATTCTATAAAACAAAAAAAACTCTAAGTGAAATACAAATGGACGTCAAGATTAAGGTTAAAATTTTATTATGACAACCAAATGAATGTCAAATTTAAGGTTGAACATAATTATAAAAAACTCATTCCATTACACTCCCTTATTGCTATTGTAGATCACCTATCAAAATAACTAGTACATATATGCTAAATATATCTATTTGAAATATAATAAATAATATAAAGGTTTTTATCTTGGATTTTTTCTATATTAAATTCATTAATAATTCTAATACATGACCTTGGAGACCTAGTTTTCCATGTACAAGACCGAATCTGGGTACTACATTTCTTCTATTAATAAAGATGGAGGGGGGATGCTGGGGCATTTTGTGATGAAGAGGTCTGAACCTACATTCCTTTCTTCACTATCTTTGCTTCTATGCTTTCTCTTATTTATCTTTTAGTTCTTTCCCTCAAGACTTTTGCACACTACACTTCTTCTGGTCTTTCTTTTAGGTCTCTTAAAACCTCTTCTCTTATATGGAACCAAGCTCCTACGCTCACCTCTTCCTCCTTTGGTATGATTAGAATATTTTAAATTCTCTTGGCCTTTTTCTTTAGTTGTATTACACTCTATGTGCTCAAAGGTTAACCCATGGTAGTCCCATGTTTCTAAAAGAGTTCGTGGTGGTGATCCAACTTGCCTCTACTCTTGAGCTTCATGCTTCAACAATGGCAAGCCTATAACCTGCAACTCTAAAGAAACCTATTCCAATACACCAATCCAAACTCAAAAACCTCTCATCTTCACCTAGAAATAATTGTCATGTCTTTTTCAACTTTGTAATCACTGTACTCTGTAACAAATTTAGTTTCATCAATCTCTAGTTCTCTAGTTCATTGTTTGCACTTAGCTCTCGAAGATTTAAGCAAGGTAAAGTTTAAAATGACTTCATAAAATTTATTTACAGGCCCTTCATGGGGGTTTAACCTCCATTAATTCCTTCCCTCCCCTTGTCACTTCTATCCATAAATGCATATATTTTAATGACCTTTGTACTTTGAATATTGTATCTAACATTTAATATCTTAGAAAATTCATCCCATAATTCTACTCGCATTCTTCTCACCATAACTAACCTTGTCACATTAATTTTCCATCCCTTCTCACACCTTTCTTGAGAGTGGATCACAATTGTGTCCCAAATTTTTGGTGAAGTGGAAGACAACTATCACCCAAATGGTTGGAACCTTCAAAAATGTTTTTGAGTGCATTGAATGACTCTCATGCCCTTAATCACTTACGTTCCATAGATGAATCTCATGCCCTTAATCACTTACATGTCATAGATGAATATCACACCTTATTCTCCTTGTGCACCCACTTATCTTATGTCTTGTATACATATGCATGCCTTACCCCACACTAAATGTGTTTGTGGTCCTCCACAAAAATAATCTAGGAACAGGAACTCATAAATACATAAAAGAGTCACATGCCTCAAGGGCAGCACTTTTTATTAAAAGTATTAAATTCTAACCTAATGGCCTCAAGAATTATTTATTACAAAATTTGAACTAAATAGAATCACAATACAGTTGAAGCTGACTCCCATTATAGTGTCCAAGAAGGAATTATCCATCTATTCACTTTAGCTGACAAGATTTGGTAGGTTGAATGTTATGAACTATAAACGGTCCATCCAAATGGATACAAAGCTTCCCAAGGTGACACATGAACATGGAATCATATATTAGAGCTTTCATACCTAGAGAGAATACTTTATTATTTAGATGGTGATCATGCCATGCTTTCTGTTTACATTTCTCAACATCCTTACTCCAGTGGGCAAGAAACCATGTCTCATCTAATTTCATCAAATAATCAAGCTAAGATTTTAAAGAGGAATCATTATTCAAGTTTATCATACATGTTATCTAAAGAGATGGAACCAGGAACTCCACTGGTATGATCGCTTCCTTTCCATTTACTAGGTTGAATAGTGTACTTTTGTTGAGGTGCTTATATGTAGTTTGATAGGCCTAAAGTATTATAGATACTTTGTCATCCCAATCAGTTCGACCATCATTGATATGTTTTCTCAAAGTGGTATCAATGATCTTATTAAAGTCTTTAGCTATTCCATTGGCCATGTGGGTGGTATGGTGTCATCTTATGGTGCACAATCATGAACTCAGTCAACAAGATATAAATTGTCTCATTCAAGAATTGGGTGTCATGATCACTGGTGAGGCTTAGGAGACATCCAAATAATGTTATAGTGTTTTCCTAGATGAATCACATGGTAGTTATTATAGTAAAAAAAATTGTTGGCATTATCAGCGTAGTGTGTGAGGTAGTCAGTTGTTGTAATTATGTACCGAGAGCCCATTTGTCATCCTATTAGAGTGATAGGCCCCACAAAGTCAATAGATCATTTTAAAAATGGTTCTTGAGAAGGAATAGGGTGCAATGACATAAAAACTCTTCTATTTGGTTTTCCTACACGCTGGTAGCACCACATTGTCTAACATTAGCCTTTGCATTTTTGAATAAAGTTGACCACTAGAGTCCAGTGAGTAACACCTTTCATGTGGTAGCCTCTCCAACATAATGTCCTCTAGAAATAACTTCGTGGACTTCTCATAACACCTCAAGTCACTCTTTTTACATCACACAATGATGAAGCACCTCATCATGATCCATTTTATATAGATCACCTACTATGAGTTGATAAGGTGCAGTGTGGACTACAAGTTGCTTTTTCTTGTATGTAGTGAGGGAGTCAGGGGTGAAACTAGTGTTAAAAAATGCTGCAATATCCTCTACTTCTTTAGGTACCTTAGTAAATTAAAAGAACTATACATCAATAAGATCATCTTCTATTGCATGTAGGGGTTCTCTATTTTCAATTCAGGATAAATGACCAAGTCCATAGTTGGTCTTGTCAAACTTCACTATTATAGAAAAATAGAATACTTGGAAGAGAAAAATCTAGTTCAAAATCTTTCATGTAGGACTAGCTCATTGACAAGATATTTTAAGGATTCATGGTCTATATAGAATATAATTGGAGTGGCTAGAAGGTATTGCCTAAATTTTTTTAGAGCCTATATCATAGACAAAGCTTTGTGCTTGGTTGTGGTGTAGTTCCTTTTAACCGCTATCAGTTTCCTACTTGAAAAATAAATTAGGTGATCCATGTTTCCTTCACCTGGTTTTACAAGTATCAAATTGACTACCATTCTAGATGCATCAACATGGACATGAAAAGACTTTGTCTAATAAGAGGATTACAAGATAAGAGTGGTAATTAACCTTTATTTGAGTGTTTTTAATGCTCCTTTACAAGAATTAGTCCATATAAAACATTCATTATGATTTGAAATCTCTACTAGGGGTGTGGTGATCTTGGCATAGACCTAAATAAAATTTCTATAATAGCCTGTGTGTTCTAAGAAGGCATGGACCTTGTGTTAAGTCTTGGGCACTGAATGACGGAGAATAATAGAGACCATAGCTACATCTACCAAGAGTCCCTCCTTAAAAATGATATGCCCAAAAAGTACATGAAAAGGTGTCATAAATAGGCACTTCTTCAAATTTAGGAATATTTACAACACTTGATAGCAGTCAAGCATGAGGATCAAATTAGCACAGTGGTCCTTGACCAACCCGTACATAGTCTAGTCATCTAAGTAGACTTGGAAAAACTTATGGATAAAATCTTTGAAATCCTTAATTATTATTCATGAGAACATCACCCGGGTATTTTTTAACTAGAAAGACATGATGGTATAGGCAAAATATCTCCATTCAATAGCAACATTAGTCTTGGATCAGTCTTCTTTAGCTATTGGACTGGTGGTACCCTGAGAACCCATCCATGAAAGAGTATACTTCACAACTGGTAACACCTAATAGGATTTCCTCCATGAAAGGTGTTAGAAAAGGATTTGTCACACAAGATGCATTTATAACATGGTAATCCAAAAAGATCTAGATACACTCATCCTTTTTGATATTGATTACCATGGTACTCACCCATTCAGATTCATCAATGGGAGTAACTACTCTAGCACAGAGCATGTTATCAATATCCTCTTTTACACATTTCTGGAGGTTAGGATTCATCCTATATGGATGTTTCTTTATGGGGAAATCATTTTCAATAAACTTTGTGCATCTTCCCTAAAGAAGGGTGAACCCCTTTTATTTTAGTATAATTATTTAGAAATACATCCTGACACTCTTTTGGCAACTCAAAAATCTATGAGATTTCTATCTTAGTCCAATAATTTCTAATTCTAACCATCTTAGGCTCTTGCTCCAAGCCAATGTTACATTGGATAGTTTGAAAGGGCCCATGATAAGGGTTGTTTATTAGAGAACTCGTGTCCCAAATAGTTCATGAACCAATACTTGTAGGGATATTGAGATGGTTGGTCAAGGGGTTAAGTGAGGTAGATCCTTCACCTTCGTATACTTCAAAGATGAGTTTATGCTTTCTTAAGAAGATTTATTCATGGTGTTTTTCATTAATAACTATCAATGGTGAAGGAACTGATTATCTGAGAGGCTTAGTGAATAAATGTCAGGGTTCTTCAGGTTCCTGATGAATATGGCATAGGCAGTCTTCGATGGGACTTGGATCTCCAATCATTACTTTATGCATGGATTTAAGGGTGAGGTCCAAGTTCATCCTTGGTAAAAAGTAAGAAAGTACCTTGTTCCCATGTGCCTTCATGAATGTACCAAGCCTGTGCCCAAGTGCACAAAGTCCTATAGAAATCATGGACCTAGAGGTACTCAGGTAGGAATGTTTCCTCAACTCACCATAGTGTTTGACATGCCAAAAAATGAGGTTTAGGTGCTTACACACCATTATAACTTAGTGTGCCTCTAATATTATTATCTTGATGAAATCTATGATGTAGAGTAACTCACACTTGATTCTAATATAAAAGGTGTTCTTTACGAGTATGCCACCATCTAGCACTAGTTCCATAAAAAATGTGATCTAATGACTTCATCTGTTCATTCTTGATATCATAGAACTCTTCCAACATTTGAAAAAGTCACACAACTCTATGTCTTTGGAACCATGGAGCTTCATCATGTCTCTCTAGTGGTGGTCCTTCCAGTAAACCTCTCATTACAAAACTAATGCGGTGTACAAACTTGTGATGTTTAAGAAGCTGGCACATAATACTTTTTCCACTATCTACGGTGCTACACAATATTCTAGTGAGATTATAGTTACCATGAGCCCAACAGTTTCGAGCATTACTTGTAGTATCTAAGATAAACTAGTTGTTCATCCATCAAATAATACCATCTAGTGTTGGATCATGCTACTCATAATTTCAAGTAGTCACATTATACAAGTTGTTGATGTCTTCATCAGTGTTCATGGGCTCGATATATGAAGGTTCCCGTGCTTGGTCTAAAGTTATTAATATGCACTAATCAATATTCTCAAAGATAATGTACCAATTTTTAAATCTCAAATTTATAAGATTCTCATAGTACCAAGGCCTTCTCCATAAGGCTGGATAGTCATCAATTTCTTCCAATATGAAAACCTCAAAATTTACTTTGAAGGGAACCCCAAGTATGTCAATGATGGAATTTTAAAGGACTCCAATAAAATGTGCTTGAGTCTTATTCACAATGTACAAGATATGAGGAGAGGGATATAGGGATGGACTAGACATTTTTTACCAAGTATCTTTAGTGAGAATATTAACTTCCATGTTAGTATCCATTAGAATATCTCAGATTACCAATCTATTGATAACAACATTAACTAATATCTCTCCATTGTCTGGGGAAGAGGAACTAGGACTTTCTTGATGTTGGGCATGATTTAAATAGTAATCTTCACTTTGTTGACTAAGGTGAGGGTGGAATTCATTTGGTAGGTAGGCTTGACCTTTAAGCTAAGAATTGAGCAAGGGAATGATGTCTTCATCGAGCATACATTTTCATATTTCTTGAAAATTGTCTTGCACCACTGGAGGTTCAACTTCCCTTTGCACTATGATGCATTGTGTGACATCCTTATCCTTAAGGTATTGAATATTCCTTAGATCTCTCACAAAAGTGCCATTGTATCCTGAAAGACATCATTTTTGTTTTTGTGCATCAGGGTACTTCCTTGCCTTTGGTTCTTATTGATGTACCTTCTCGATCGGGTTAGCTGTGGATTGAGTTTCACCCCCAATACGAGTGGTCATATTTACTTGCTACACTATGGGGATGATCGATCATTCATGACATTATGATTTGTCTATGCTAATCATATTGATACCTTTTTCATTGTCATATTTAGTGATGACTAAATATAGATCAAGATAATCTTCCAACATTACTTGTAGTATCTGAGATAAACTAGTTGTTCATCCATCAAATAATACCATCTAGTGTTGGATCATGCTACTCATAATTTCAAGTAGTCACATTATACAAGTTGTTGATGTCTTCATCAGTGCTCATGGGCTCGATATATGAAGGTTCCTGTGCTTGGTCCAAAGTTATTATTATGCACTGATCAGTATTCTCAAAGATAATGTATCAATTTTTAAAGATCAAATCTACATGATTCTCATAGTACCAAGGCCTTCTCCATAAGGTTGGATAGTCATCAATTTTTTCCAAAACTAAAACCTCAAAATTTACTTTGAAGGGAACCCCAAGTATGTCAATGATGGCATTTTTGAGGACTCCAATAAAATGTGCTTGAGTCTTATTCACAATGTACAAGATATGAGGAGAGGGCTGTAGGGATGGACTAGACATTTTTTACTAAGTATCTTTAGTGAGAACATTAACTTCCATGTTAGTATGCACTATAATATCTCAGATTACCAATCTATTGATAACAACATTAACTAATATCTCTCCATTATCTGAGGAAGAGGAACTAGGACTTTCTTGATGTTGGGAATGATTTAAATAGTGATCTTCACTTTACTGACTGAGGTGAGGGTGGAATTAATTTGGTAGGTAGGCTTGACCTTTAAGCTAAGAATTGAGCTGGAGAATGATGTCTTCATCGAGCATACATTTGCATATTTCTTGAAAATTGTCTTGCACCATTGGAGGTTCAACTTCCCTTTACACTATGATGCATTGTGTGACATCCTTATCGTTAAGGTATTGAATATTGCCTTAGAGCTCTCACACAAGTTCCATTGTATCCTGAAAGACATCATTTTTGTTTTTGTGCATCAGGGTACTTCTTTGCCTTTGGTTCTTATTGATGTACCTTCTCGCTCGGGTTAGCTGTGGATTGAGTTTCACCCCCACTACGAGTGGTCATATTTACTTGCTACACTATGGGGATGGTCGATCATGCATGACATTATGATTTGTCTAAGCTAATCATATCGATACCTTTTTCATTGTGGTATTTAGTGATGGCTACATATAGATCAAGATACTCTTCCAACATTTCTTATAGTATTTGAGATAAAATAGTTATTCATCCATCAAATAATACCATCTAGTGTTGGATCATGCTACTCATAATTTCAAGTAGTCACATTATATAAGTTGTTGATGTCTTCATCAGTGTTCATGGGCGCAATATATGAAGGTTCCTGTGCTTGGTCTAAAGTTATTATTATGCACTTATCAGTATTCTCAAAGATAATGTATCAATTTTTAAAGCTCAAATCTACATGATTCTCATAGTACCAAGGCCTTCTCCATAAGGCTGGATAGTCATGAATTTCTTCCAACACTAAAACCTCGAAATTTACTTTGAAGGGAACCCCAAGTATGTCAATGATGGCATTTTTGAGGACTCCAATAAAATATGCTTGAGTCTTATTCACAATGTACAAGATATGAGGAGATGGATATAAGGATGGACTAGACATTTTATACTAAGTATCTTTAGTGAGAACATTAACTTCCATGTTAGTATCCACTACAATATCTCAGATTACCAATCTATTGATAACAACATTAACTAATATCTGTCCATTGTCTGAGGAAGAGGAACTAGGACTTTCTTGATGTTGGGCATGATTTAAATAGTGATCTTCACTTTGCTGACTGAGGTGAGGGTGGAATTCATTTGGTAGGTAGGCTTGACCTTTAAGCTAAGAATTGAGCTAGGGAATGATGTCTTTATTGAGCATACATTTTCATATTTCTTGAAAATTGTCTTGAACCATTGGAGGTTCAACTTCCCTTTGCACTATGATGCATTGTGTGACATACTTATCCTTAAGGTATTGAATATTGCCTTAGAGCTCTCACACAAGTGCCATTGTATCTTGAAATACATCATTTTTGTTTTTGTGCATTAGGGTACTTCCTTGTCTTTGGTTCTTATTGATGTACCTTCTCGATCGGGTTAGTTGTGGATTGAGTTTCACCCCCACTATGAGTGGTCATATTTACTTGCTACACTATGGGGATGGTTGATCATGCATGACATTATGATTTGTCTATGCTAATCATATCGATACCTTTTTAATTGTGGTATTTAGTGATGGCTACATATAGATCAAGATACTCTTCCAGTCGATAGGCCTTTTTGTAAATGTCCAAGTTGGGTACTCTAGGTAACCCCTTTGATAGTGGTATGGTGAGCCACATTTTTTATATGTTCTTGGTGGAAATTGACCGCCACCTCATCTTCATCATCTCCCTCACCCATGATAGCCAGCAGTGTCGAGTATTGGTGACCAAGGTTTGGCACATATTGCATGCTTGAGATTCATAAATATCAATGATCAATCATCAATCATTGGTGTCATGTGTATAGGCATCACAAATATTACAATAATCAGATACGTTAGTGTTTTTATCCCATTTTAAAAATATACATGAACACACATCATGTTCTTTATGACAGATCTCAAAAGTTTGTTTCAGTACTATATGAATTTTCTTACATGGGCCGTTGTTCTTTGTATACCCTTCAGTCTCACAGTTGGTACACTAGACACCACTGTGTGTCTCATGTGCATTTTTTGCTATCAAATTTTCAAGCTGAGATGCTATGGATGCTATCTATGCCTCCATAAAGGTCCTAATCCTGATATCCATGCTTTTGACCACTTCAGCATGGAGAGCTACTTCCAAGGCCTCACCTATGCTAGTGAAGGTTCCTTGTGATAAGGTCAATTGAAAGGTAACAATAATCCTCCCACAAACCATTGTGAATGTTGAGTAGGATTGATTTTAAATGATAAATTAGAAAGCATGGTTTTTAATTGTGCATCATATTCATGTATACTCTCTATAATTCCTTGCTTTATGTCTTTTAGCATCACTATACTTTGCTGGTCAAATTTAGGAATGTTAAATTCCTATAGAAAGGTTACTTTGAGCTTGTCATAGTTGACCAATAATTTCTAAAGGTCAAGTTTTCAATACCATTTGTTGACATGCTCTAAAAGTATAGTTACAAACTATATTGCATTTTGTTGAGAAGACGTTATGCCACACAGTCTCTAAATTAATTCACACTTATGAACATACTCAGATGCATTCTCTACCTTATGGTATTTAGGTAAATGCAATGTCATCTCATAATAGACCATCTTGGGTTTTGGTTGAGTGGGTGGTTGTTGGGATGTTCCATCTCCAATTCTAGGAAGGGGTCCACTTCCTCCAGCGCTTCTTGTAGCAGTGCCCATGGAATGAGGCATGGTAGAAGGTTGATTTCCCATGTTTGGGTCTATATTATGACCTTGGGAGCCAAATCCACTAGGTATTCTAAGGTGTGCCATAGAATTACCTTGAAGAGGGAAAGATAGTCTAGATTCTATATGATCACCTAATGACCTAGTTTCAGTCTCCCTTACCTGTTCAGTTTCTAACTCTATAATATCTATATCCCAATTATGTATATGTATTCTATTTAACTCAAAGGCATGGGCACGCACTATGGTGGGAGAGTCTTGTTGATTCATACTTGGTTCCTTAATTATTGAAGTTAAGCTTAATTCTCCTTTATAAGATATAAGTTGAAAAGAATGTGGCTTAAAAGTGATGAGTTCCTCACACACATCTACTTCCCTGCTTCTCTTCACAACACTCCTTGAGGTTTCCCTATCTCTTAATGTGCCACTAACTTCCATAATCCTCTACTAAGATTCATCATACTTTTGTTTTCGTAATGCTCATTGGATTGCTAACATGTTGAACCCATAATCCTCAATCAATAGTTAGTCTCCCCCATGCATAGGAGATTTTATCCTTTATTGGGTAGAGTTTCTAATCCAAGGTAAACAATTAGCTTCTTAAATTTGAAAGTAAACAATGAGAGGTAGCATCCCTTTAGCTCTCTTGAAAATTAGAACTTTATCTCCTCAAGACATGAATAGGTGGTCATCACGTATTCCAAAATGTAGCTATTCCAAACACCTCTGCACCAATAGTTAACAACTCATGTCTAGGGAACTCCAAGTCATGCTAAAATCCTCTGCCATTTAAGTGTCCATGATTGCATTCATCTAAAATTTTGAGATCATCCTTGAGAATATGCTAAGATATAATAATGCAAGAGAATTGGGACCTCAGAGAAGAAATTCTCATATAAAGAGCTGTAGAGGTTCTTCTCTACCCACTATCATGCATAAACTCCTGGTTCAAGATATGGAACTGGAAAATTATCTTTGACACTGGTAACCATTATTCAATATTATCCAACGTAATGTGGTCAAAAAATTCCCATAATTATGCTCCAATTCTTTTGGGTCCTAGTAATGGAACAAAAATGTTGGGTTCATTTAGTTAGTTCTACTACAACATTGAAGCTTCTCCCCAATAGGCTGGCATGTTGGCCCTATCATGTGAGAGGTAAGTCTCATACGCTCACCCAAAGCATGCAGTGAAAGACTAGTTCTTGAAGGCTTTGAAGCACAATGTTATATGTTTGTTCATCTCTTATAACATAGATATTAAGTTATTTAATACCATAAATATACCACTATTTTCTTTTTTATCCAGACTTAACCACTACGATAACTAGGATCACCATTATTATTCAATAGTAGCAATAAAAGGAAAAGATACCTATGAATTCTAAATAAAACATATTCATTCTTCAACACTTATAATGTTTAAGAATCATCACATGATATGGAAAACACTAACTATTCATTGATTGCTTAACAAATTAGATGACAAAATGTTGTATTTATTCTCCAAAAGTCCACACGCAAAAGATTACAATAGGGTTTTTTATACTTGTTTTGCCTTGGCCAAGTGTCAATATTATAATTATCAAGGACAAGTGGCACAAAGACTCCCAAAAAGCTAAGATTCATGTCTCTTATAATATTTGTTCCTATTGAATTGAGCTTTTCTACCCCTAGATGCTTTCTCTATGTTATGTTCTGGTGGCCAGGTATTCCATTCCTCACGGGCATGTACATAACCTCCAATTGGTAGGGTCAAAGTGTCCTACTTGAGTGGCTCTTCTAACTACTCTCACATCCCTCGTACTCTCCTAGTATTCTACTTATTGTTTTTAGGTCCCTCATGACATGTTCTTCCTTGATTGAGTCCTCTCGTGATGTATCTCTTATGTCTTGTCCTTCTGCACCACGACACTCCTACACGCCATGGTCCTCCAGTGCCATGCCTATACTTACGTCAAAATTGATAATGGTCCCTCCATGATAGGCATAAAAAATGGAACAATACTTGTATAAAATTAAGGAGTAAACAATTAAATAGTTATTTATTCTTTTGTTTTCTATTTAGACTTATCTTACAAGTTAAGATAGTAGTATTATTTTATTTTTATTTTTATCATTTTCATTTTTTTAAAGATTAAGGTAGTTAGTAGAGTAAGTTTATAAATATTTTGTTTGGTTATTAATATAAAAAAAAACATGAGAAGATCATGAGAATCTATTTATCTTCATAATTTTTTCTTAATTTCCTCTTAACAAGATGAGTTAATGGTTTCTTGACATCAATAAGTTATAGAAGATTTACATAATTATTACCCTGTTATATACTTTTTGAACAAATTTATAAACTTATTTTAATATCATTCTTGTTGCTGTCTACAATAATAATCTTGATACACTAGTCAAAGAACATTTAAATAGACCTAATCTACCCTATTATTGAATTTAATGCAAATAAACCTTAAAAATTTAGAAATCAATATATGTGAAGTAGATTGACAAGACAACATAAAATCCCACAATTGAAGAAAAATTTAAAGATCATGTTTCTATCTAATTAGAACTTGAAATATCAATTTTGATTTGGGGTTCTTCAATGATGATGGTTTTGATTGGAAAACCACATTCACACACCAATATAAGAAGTGGAAGAGAAGGAAGGGAATTTTCATAGGGAAATGCCTCCCGTGATAATGTCACCAATATAAGCTGAGTTAGAAATCTTGTGCACATGAGTTATTTTATTGAAAGTTTGGAGTATGTTGAGGCTGATGTATATAGGCTTTTGTTAGTAAACCTTGCACATGGAGGGAATTAAGTAGGCATGCTCCAACTATTGGCGTCAAGAATTTTAAAACCATGATTTTGTTATCCATTGTATTTTGTTTGTTATTTATGGTGGTAGATAACACCAAGGATTCATTTTTAGTAGGATTATATTAAATTAATCATTTAATTTAGTGCCAAGGATATGTTAACAATCATTAACTACAGTTTATCATAAAATTTTGTGCCTTGACCTAAGCAATAAGGATATTTGTTGTAGGGGCTAGTACAAATAGGTCCAAGGTGCCCTTGGGCATACTCAGGGCATTGTATATGTACATGTGCATGGAATTATAAAACCTATGCACATAAAGAAGAACATAGGAAGTGAGCATGATCGAGGTAAATGCAATGAAGTACAATGAGCTTACATTTCACCCATATCTACACATATACACTTCAAAATTCACCCATGATTCAAACACATAACACCACTATATTTGTGAGGATTTAATAACCAAATTCAAAATAGTGAAAAAAAAAAGAAAAACCTACAAAAATAACCAAGCCTTTGTTAATCCTCAAAAGGAGTATGGACTATTGCAAGGCTCATATGGACACACTAAGTTGCATCCTTAAATGCGCTAAGAGAAAGGTGTATCAATATGTCATCATGGCATTTCCCACCACATATTATACAAACTTAATGACCTGATGTTAACATTTAGAACATTAGTTGCTAACACGGTGTTAACTAAACTAGCTTTATTGTATTTGGGTTGAAGAAGTTTTCAAGATTGTGACACAAAAAAGTGAACCATATGATGGAATTAGATTGATTTTATTAGTCACAAGTACACATAACCCAAAAAGTAATGGAAAAGGTACTCATAGGCTATAAGCCTAGTGGAGTATGCAAATATCTTAAACAAGGAGAAGTACAAGTTAGGACCACCACCCATGCATTACCTGACTAGTTTCCACTTTTCAATATTTTCTATACAGAAGCATAGATTCATATCCATATATGTCACCTATGAGGGATGTGTTGCTTCAACATCCATAACTTTATTCATGGGTTTGGTATGCCTTGATCAAATGAATGGTGACATTTCTTTGCACAGTGATTTGGGTGAATGCAAGTTTGAACTGTCAAAGTGGTGAAAAGTGAATCATTGTGAAGTAAGTCTGTGTCAGTCCCAAGTTAATGTTGAAAATGGGCACGTGTCTATGAAATCATTTTGTGGGTGTTTGTGTTCAGTTCTATGGTCTCAAATTTCATGAATTAGGGTCTGGGTTGTCCTAGGCAAAGAGTAATCAGACCTGGGGAAGAAATTGTTCATTATAATCATTCAAGTGGTTTTGAGCATTATCAACTAAGCCTGACTCAGTGGTTGTTTTGTATATTGGCTAGTTAGCCCATTTATTGTAATTTAGACTGGATTGTCCTGAAAAGTTAATAAAATACACATTACACTAAGTTTTCTTGCATTGTGTGAATGCTCATGTGTGTTGAGTCAATTTCCCCATCTTTGCAAGTGTGTGTTTGTCTTTCCACTACTAATCCTTTATTTATAGCATGGATGATTATGTCATAGTCATTACTAATGACATCAATTAATGTATATAAATGCTGATACATGGAGTACATTTGAAATAAATTGAGTGTAAAATTAAAACCTTCATGGTAGACGATGCCAGTGTGGAAATCAAAGAAATTATGTGCATATTTATTATTTTTATATACATAATGAAGTTTTTACATTAAAGTGCATAGATAACATTGTGATCTTATATTATAAAATACTATAAATTTATAATTCTATGCAAGGAAACTTTCAATTATGATGTTTTTTTATGTAGTTAGCATGTGTGTCATGCATGGTTGAAAACTTTGATTGCAAAGGTGAGATAATATGATGTAAGACATATGATGTTAAGTGATTTGGAATAAATTTAATACATTGTTACATTGATGAATAAATGGTAAAAAAGGAGTCCATAAATTTTATACAAAAGTATTGATCCACATAGGCTAATTTTGTTGAATATTTTTAGGGTTGGAATGTGGTTGCGATGTTGTCATACTCTTCAACATGAAAATAATATAACAATGTAGATATATAATGAGGGTAAATTTTTAAGATCCCATATCCAAAACACCTATAGGTTTTTTTAGGTGAATCTGATTCACAACCTTGGTGAAACTATAGGTTCTAATTTCTTTTTCATTTTCATGTTTTTTGTACAACCACCCATTTTCACACTATAGTCGGGTGACCTGAACTACCATATAATTTTGTAATGTTACCAAATGACACATGCCACTACCTAGTTTTAGAAAGCTATCAGGTGACACATGCTATCTCTCGATCATGCCATGCAACTAGGCAACATTTTCTACTACCTGGTCATAATGTGTTTGTAGGTAGTGTTTATTGTCACCCAATTTCATGGTGAATTTAGATGGTAGTAGGTGTCACCCAACTAAATGATACATTTGGATGACAATAATGCATAACTAGTTAGCATCGATCCCATCTACCAACTGCCTCTATTGTATCATGAACCTATAAATGCCCTCATTCTCCTTTATTTTAACACTCTATTCACTTATTTTTTTCATCCTATTATGTATAATTATACTTTGAATGAACACAAAAAAAACATCCAAATGGCCTCAATAACTGTAACATATACAAACATAGGTATCATCCACAAGTATATTTTAAATAATTTATTATGTTTGGGATTCTTTAGAATGGTGAAGCAGCCTGACATGTATGTGGATCAAATCAATATGTGTAATTTCCAGGCCTGATTGACATGACTCAATATGATACCAATACACACCTTCTCTAATCTCTTATGGCTTGTTATGACAATAGTGAGACTAAATTCCATGTCCATGCCAATATGAAATTGATATCTTTTGGAACCTCTCTTTTAGATATCCATAATTTTACAAGCCTTCCCCACTACAACACAAACCTTGTTGACATTAAAACCCTCTTATGTGATGAAGAGAAACATTATTTGGGGTCTATGTACAATTTGGATATCGACCTAATTGGTAAGTATTGAATTTATTATTGATATTTATATTTGTTTTTATAATTCATGAGTTTTTTACTGGGTCTAATGTCCCAATTTCATGTTTTTCATTTTCATTGCAAATACTTAGCTTAGAAGGGGAATCCACATGGATAAAATATCTAATTTACTATTGAAATTTATTATGCATTTCTTCCAAGTCAAATAATTTGATAGGGAAGACCAAGGGACATTCCATATTGGGCTGTTTACTATAATCTTTGTTATCTATTAGGTTTAAAATATGGTTGATGCAAGTATATATCTAATAGGATCAGGTCAAAGTTGAATTATGATTTTATGAATGAGACTTCCACCATTTCATCACCCAATTTTATTATGGCCTCGTATTATGAGGCCTTATATGATATACACAAAAAATAATAATTCTAATTACCTTGCATACAAAATGACCACTAATTCTTTGTCCCTCGACGATTAAGAGGAATATTTAGCCTTCAAAATAATCAACTTTGTTACTTTATATATATTTGAAAATTTAAATTTTAACATTTATTGGCTTATTAAAAATAAGAATGCATGCATACAATATAATAAGATAGGAAACATCAAAAGGTCATCGTATCCTTGAGGGCTATGGTGACACTAAGTCCACAGAGTCTTCATTTAAATCATTTTAAATTTTTAAATGCCTAAGGCATTCTTCGATATCATCTCCCCTTGACATTTATCCTTCCAATTTTTCATGATTATTTATTTCATGTATTATTTTATGAAATTTATTTTTCATATTATTTTATTATTTTTTTTTACTTTTTACATTAGACTCTCGAGCCATTGCCATTGAAGAATATTCTCAAAAACACTTCCAATGTTTTTTACCTTAAAACTTTTTTTCGAATTGAAGTTTCTTTTGTTGGATAATTTATTAACATCATAATTTTATCTTTTATAGTTGGAACCACCACTCTCACTCTGACTTGGACACATAGAGTGGAAGAGATAATCTCCCTGACTATGCGTAATAAATATTACATTTTGAATTAGCATTGATTTATGTTTTCAAATTTACCATTTTAATAAATTTTTATTTTTTAGGTCATCTTACATGTGTTAGGTGAAGTATGCCATGACCCCTACCACCTATCAAGACTCAGAGAAGAGGGAATAATATCTCCCTCCATGTACAAAGTAGAGGAACCCTACAATTTTTAGGATTTGAATTCCCAAATTTTTCTATTGGTGGTGTTTCTAGTGCATAGGGACTTACATGGTTGCAACATATTGATCTAAATGAAAAGTATATTGGGATCAAAAATATGACCTTGACTGGTGGTGGTTTCAATCCACATGATTTTATTCAAGTTTATAATGTGCCTACAATAGAAGTGCCTTCTACCTCTTCCCCCTTTACCCCAACCACCATCAATAATTTGAACATGTTTGATGATTCTATCTCTTATTTTATATTGGATAATTTAGTGTTAGAAAATATAATTTATAATCTAAAGGAGGGTGTTATTGACTATTTCAATGCTTTAAAATAATGGGAGACAAGGGCAAAAGAAATTATAAAGGAAATTAACACCCATTTACATAATAACTACCTAAGACTGAATTTGTTTTCACTTGTTCAAAATGAACCCTCAAAAATTGATGCTTTATTCAATCAAACTAAATATAGGTTAATTTCAATTAATAATGTTCACAATGACAATGTTTTATGCATTATGATAAATAGGTTGGAAAATTTAAATGAAGAAACCCAAGTTTATTTCAACAAATGGGCAAGAGATATAAACCTTGTGTCATTGACCAAGTAGAGAAGGAAAAAGATTTAGTTATTTTTCATTATTTTTAGCATATATATTCTTGTTTTTATAATTTTTATCTACATATATTTTATTTTTCAATTGCAGACAAAATATGAAAATTTAAAGAAAGAATTACAACTTCTAAATTTGATTTGAAAAATGCTCGCAAAAGTATAAATTAAACTATTTCATTCAATGAAAAACTTGTTATATCAAATAAACATAATAACACCTTGAATAAATTTATTAAAGAGTATGAGATGGATCCATATATTTTATTGAAGTAGAAAATAGGTGTTTGAGTTTGATTTTAGTAGGTGATGCAGTGAATAGGGAGAGAAAATCTTGCAGATATAAATTCTAGTACAGAGGATATTATTAAGGAAGGAGTTATCAAGGAGGGAACACATGCAGGTCAACAGGAGTGGGGGGTGTCAAAGGAGGGTAGTGGCATGTAGCAAGTGGGTGAAGAGGATGTTACAAAAAATTATTAGTTTGTTTCAAAAATAGTTTATATTGAATGATAATGATATCTATTATGTTTATTTCAAAAACACTTTATTATGTTTGAAAAAAACTTATTTTATTTAATACATTTTACATGTCAATGATATCTTTTAAACATTTTATTATGTGTGAAATACTCTTGGTTTGTAATTGCAGATTTTAAATGTATTATGGTCTAGCTGAAATATTCTAGGGAGATATAGTAGTGTAGTATTTAATTAATACTTGGGTCAGTATTGATTTTATGAACTAAATGAACTATATTGTGGTCTATACTTTAAGGTTGAATGCATTTTTGGTTCTAATATATATCTCATTTCACTTTAATGAATACCCAATTATAATGTGTGTTTTTCTTTCTTTAATATAGAAGTAAGGATACAAGTTCTATTGGTACAATCATGATCAATTTTTATATAATTTTTAGATCTTAAAGGTATTGTTGTCAAGCTTAAATATTATATGGAGATGTAGCAGTCTATGTTTTAAGGTTGAATTGTTGGTTGGATTGTGTATCTCACTTCACATTAAAGAATACCCAGTTATACTATTGTGTGTTTTGCATAATTTAATATGGAACTAAGGATAAAAGTTATTTTCTTCATAATTATGGATCCTATATGATTATAAAATACATATTAATCCAATAATAACCCCATAACTTTGTTTCCATTTATATGATCTTATTGATATTTTATTGTCTCCATATTTATATGGCATGTCTGAATAGATTAGTCTTGTAAATTTTATTATCATGAGTGGTTTCTCTATTTAGAGTATGATATGAAGATAATTTTTATTAGTAAGAATAAAATAATATACATGGATTCAATATTTAGGGTATACATAATGTACATGAGAGGCACCAACAACCTTGATGTCATTAGGTTGCATCAATGCAATTGGATGATACTTATCACTGCTTAGTTGCATCATGTATCTAGGTGGTCATTTATACCACTGGGCTACATCATGTATCCAGGTAGTTTTTGCTACTGCCTAGTTGCATCATGCATCTGGATGAGAAGAGGTTTTACCTAGTTACATGGTGTGACTGGGTGGTAATAGAAATATGTGCCACCTAGTTCTATGGTGTCTAAAGGAGTCTTCAAGGTGATTTTTAAAAATTTGAATCTCATAAAATTGGATTGTGTACATGGAGTTGTAATAGGACAAAAAATGAAGTCTTAAATTTTAATCTCTCTATTCAAGAAGTATTATTATATTTTTGATAGTCTTAAATGTGTGTCATATTTTTATGTGAAATTAAAGACATGAGTTCTAATTATGTCTCAATTAATCCATAGAGAGAGTCTAATAAAAAAATCTATTAAGTTAATTTTTTATAATGAGCGATAAAAATATCTATTAAGTTAATCATAAGGATATCAATAGTTATATTGAACTCAATCTTAAAAATATTTTACAAAAGCAAAAAAATTATGAAATATTTCATAAAATTTTAATTACCATACATATCAAAATAAAAATTAGGTATCTAAAACAATCCTTGAGAAACTTGCTCATTATAAGTGATATTTACATATACCATGTTAGTACCATATTTAGCCTTAGTATTTACATCATGTATATCACTCAGTATATTAATTATGCCTCTTCTTTTAGATAGAGAAATCTATGTTGCTAGTGCTCTTTCATAAGGAAACTTATACAGAGACTAATGTGAAACATATAGTCTTAAAAAGTCTCTAAATTTTTATCCAATATGTTGCAAAATTTTCACTTCACAAAAGATAATGCACTAAATACTCTCTCAGCTTCCATATAACCCAAAATCATTATTTTAAAAAGTTCATATAATCTTAAATATTCACTAATACTTTCCTATAAGATGATATTAGGATAATGTTTTTTCCATAATCATGTAATTTGACTAGTTTCACTTGGCTCAATTAGACATTGAAATTGATCCATCATTATAAATCCTAAATATGTTGACTAAGACATCAGTAAATATTTTTAGAAAATACACTTAATTTCAAATCCATTCACCTTTACAGATTTACAAAAATGATGAATAAGGGAACCCATATATCTATGAAATAAAGTGTTAATCTATTGTTGAATATTAATACTATTTAAAAAAATAAGATTCACAACTCCCATGCCCTCTAAAAAATCATCCATTTGACAATATTCTCAAATCTTAGCAGATAAGATTTTCAAGATTCTACTTAATTTAATTCACATTTTAGATAAAAAAATATTGTATAGAAGATGTGTTACAGGTACATCTTTAGGTTCAACTCCCACAACAAATATTTTGCCTTGTCAGCTTCCCTATGGTCTTTATACATAAAACCTACTAAGTATGGATATTCTTTAAAAAATTTACATGCTAGTTCATACATGTAAACCTATCTTTTATCAACATCTTTTAGTAGTTTTTTACCATTAGTCATCCTAATTTAAAATTTTGGAACTCCAATAAACTTTTTGGGATGATTGATATATAAGCATACAAGTCACGAATGAGCTCTTCCACTTTTGCAACATTACCAAATGTGCTAACATTTTTGTACATAAGATATATCCTATGAGCCATGCAATGAATCTAAATCATAAATGGGACAATTATTGTTTAAATTAAAACACAAATAGTACTTCTATTCCCCTACATTACCGATGCACTATCAACACCAACACACACTAACTTTGTATCTATTGAATTATCATCTATCCCAGTTTTATCTCTCAAATTAGATACAACTAATTTGTGAAGGTTTTTTGCATTACAATTTTCTACCATTTTATTAATATCTAATAAATGATCTTGCCTTAAACAATTTTCAAAAGTATAAACATGCATGTAAAACCATGATGTCTTATCAGATGCAGTGACCTCATCCATGGACAATGAGATAAATAGTGATATTTTAGTTTTTTCTTTCAAATCTTCCTTCTCAAACATTGCTAGACATTTTTCCATTTCCCAAGCACTTTTATCCGATCAATGTGATTGTGAATTATCATGGAACCCATTATTTTGAAACAAAATCTTATAATCTAAAAAAATAAAAATAGGTCTACCCTTTTTTTTAAAAATATGGTAAATAGTAGAGAAACATACATAATTTTCCTTTATATTGGGATGCATAACTTTTTTCCCAATTCAGTTTTGATTGTTCCCACTTTGTCAACAAGATGTATTTTTCATTTCTGACCATTTTCATATTTATGTGCATATCTTGCATGCATGCATTATTCTACATTTTTACATCTATGTGTTCTTATTGTTTGTCCATCTGGGTGCTTCACAAATATATATATTTTCTCACAATGTTTCTCAATTATGTTTAATGTAAGTTGCATTCTATTTTCTTTTCCATGTTTCCAAGTACATATTGTACATCTACATTATATTAGAGTCTCATTACCATTTTCTAGTTCTATAGGTTTTATAAAGGGATATTTTTCTACCCACATAACCCAAAAATACATTCCAATTATCCATGTACTTCTCTTCCTCCGTTGATATTTTTAAGTGGAATTTTCAACTAAATCTGGTGTTTGATGAGAACTATAAATCTCTTATGAATTATATAAAGGAGTGTCTTATAGTGGTGGCATGTCATTAATAAAATATTCAGGTGAAGATATGTTACTGTGATTAATTATTTATAATGAAGTAGTATCATTATCAATGGGGATTTATTCATGTAAAATGATGTTGATATTATTCCACAATTAAAAAGAAAAATGTTTATTTTTTTAAAAAATAATTAAAAAATACATGTATTTTGAGTGCATGTCATTTACACAATTGACGTTCCTAGGGTTAGAAAATGAGATAATATGCTCAATTTTATTTATATTTATTGTATTGTTTTAACTTACCAATTGATGCCATTATAACATAAAAAATATGTAACTCATTAGTGTGAGGGGTAAATCAAGTAGTGGACAAGGTCAGTAGCAGTAGGGCTCAAGACATAGACAAGCAACAATAATTAGGTAGGGGTAAGGTGATGTCAGGAAACAAAAGTCAAGCAATGCTAAGGTGGAGTCAAGTAATAGTGGTTTGGAATCAATATATGCAATGGGGTGGTAGATAGGTAGTTGTAGGTGTTTTATCAACTACTGATAATTGTGTGAATGCAAGGATAGAGTCTGGGGTACTCAAGATTCAACTTGGTAATGAGGTAAAGAACATATGTACTATATATTTGAGGTAAATTAAATGTATTTCCCCATAATTATTTTAAACTATTGGTGAGATGACCCATACAAAAATTACATCCCAAAATTTTAGGTAAATGTGTCCTATGTACTAATCCAAAATTACCAAATATAATTTCCTAAAAAATTGAATATTCATTAATTAAAAAATATTTTACACTAAAATTTACCCTACATATAATCATATCATTCACAAATAAAAATTAATTTCTTCAACACCATAAGGACTTATACACATCATATTGTGGATTAGTTAGTTTGCCAACAATCCACAATTATTTATATATACTACTAGTGGATACAACTATGTAAGGACAATGGATTTTATATGAGTTTAAAGTTTGAGATAATTATGAATCTTTCATGGGTTAAGTATTTATATATTCTATACTACCATGTCACCTTTCACAGTATTAAAACTCATATAACTTGGGTGGAGAGTCAGATAGACAAGACATGGCATTATCATAACTATATTGTAATGCCATCCATGTCAATGTGCTATTTCCCATTTTCACTCTAAGGCTACACTTATAAACATGTCATTAAGGTGGAGAGAGAGAGAGAGAGAGAGAGAGAGAGAGAGAGAGAGAGAGAGAGAGAGAGAGAGAGAGAGAGAGAGAGAGAGAGAGAGAGAGAGAGAGAGAGAGAGAGAGAGAGAGAGTTTTCTAGGTTTCAGGGCAAGGTGTGATTGATCCCATCAACAAAAATGATATAGAGCACAATGTAAATATTCTTTCCACTTATATTTTTTATGTTTACTAGTTTAATGTGAGTCTCAATTGGCTAATATGTTTTGAATACATAGTGCATAGATAATGGAGTAGGAAATGTAATTGAAGAAACAATAAATATGTATGTTGAAGGATCAAACCCTATATATGAAGGTGAATCATGTATGGATATTAGAGGATAAATCCATCCAGGTGAAGGTGAAGCAACAATTTTTGTGGATGATAGTGAAAACCAACAGAGGGAGGATAATAATGTAAGACATGTATCTATGCATACTCATTTGGTTTTATATTTCCTTACATTTATAACAATATGTTTTTCATTGTACAAACATATTTTAGTTAGTGGGAAAGCTTATGATTTCAAAGCCTTGAGATGTGAAAGTTAGGAGATTGTTGAGAAAGGTTTGATATCAATAAATACCTTTGAAACACTATCATTATTCCAAAAGCGTACGCCATATGTTTACAAAAAAAGTGCATATTTGGTTAGTATCAATTACAAAACACCCAATGGCTTATTTGTTCCAATAAGTGCATGATGGGCCTAACAATACCATTCATAAAAAGAGATACTTCATAAAAATATGAATAAAAGAAGACATCATAGCTTTTCACATGATATAACCCTCTTTCTAAACCCTCCTAAAAAGAATAAAAAACGAAAAGTTTGAAATGATAATCTAAACATGAAAGCAAAGCAAGATACCTATAAGTGTGATTGAGATAATGCAATTTAATTATGTCCCTATGTTGCTTGAATTGAGAAGTAATTGTAAGGTTATACATTTTGGTTTTGATGTGATTAAGAGATATGTAAATTCAAGCCTAAAATTAAAAAAAAAATTCTATAATTTAAATAAGTGTTTATTTTTTTGTGAATATGCTTCTGATTGATACACCATTCAATTTTTCTCTATCCTCTTCATATGTATATTAAACTTTTGAATAAAAAAATATATGTATTTGATATACATTTTGCACTTTAGAAGTTAGTAGTAAATATTAGATACCTTCATATATCATTGCATTCTCATGTTATAGTATTCTTCAATTCAAAACAACAATACATGTTTGAGTTCTTGGAAACTATCTTTTGAATGGTAAGAAAATATTGTTGGAGTTTTTAGAGAGTTATTATTATTTTATTTAAAATAACAACACATATTTCAATTCTTGAAAACTAGATTTTCAATGGTTACACCATTTACAGTTTATGTTTTATGTTTCTCATTTAATCTAGTATTGATGGATTAATAATGATGATAAAGGTGAAATATTAAAGTTTATTCTTTTGTAGAGAGGTTTTCAATAGGTCTGACATGTGATTTTTATAATTAAGCTTCATCTTGTGGTTATTATTCATCATTTCATCCCTTGAGTGGACGAAAACATTGTTATATATTAATTACAATTTTCCTTGCCTCAATATGTCTAGGGTTGCGTCTACCAATGGCCAAGTGTTTTGGAATGTACAAGTACACTCAAAGATGCTTCTTTTGTGGTTTATGTTTTTGTGAGTAATTTGTACCTTGGCTTGTTATCGTGTTTACTTGGTTTTTTTTACTGGATACAAGGTCCAATAGTCAAGGCACTCCTCTACCTAATTCCCTTTTAAAATCTTATGTAAAATTTTATTCCATTGTCATTGACATCTAAAAAGGCACAAAGAAAAAAAGTTCAAAACTTTCATTCCTAGCCATGCACATTATCGAAGATGATTAGAGGTTTTAATAAAAAAATAGTACAAAGTATATGTGAATAGGATTTTTTAAAATTATTATTGCATATATGATATTCTTCAATTATTTTATCTCTTAATTTATCCATTGATAAATTAGTCTTTACCAATTTTTACTATATTATCTTGTCTTCATAATTATGAATAGATTTTATGGGTTCCAACCATGGGAATCCTTCTATTATATTGTAATGATTTATAATTTTTTCCCTTGTTTTATAATTATAAATAGTCATTTTAATAATATTTTTACATTCACAATTTCTTGGATGATAATAATACTTAGTAGGGAAATTTGTTCTTGATTGGATAGTTCTATCCCACAATCAACTCTTAACAATAGTGGTTAGGCCATAATTTTCCCTACTTTTTTTGCTAATATTTTTACACTAATCCTCCATCACTCAATGCATTTGGTTGTACCATATCCCCTATTCTAGTAGAAATTTTAGGAACACATATCTTCCTAATATCAAGAGAACTATTTCCTCTATTATTTTTGGTACTTGTTTTGATGGTTGCAGTGATTATTCTTTTTCTAGTTATCATAATCATTCCTTCAATAATGTGACTTCTACTATAACCAAACTTCCATATATTAATGACACTAATTATTGTATTGGAGTATTGTATTCATGTTCCTTGGTTTAATCCACACATTGGTTGGGTGGTATAGTCTTATTTTTGGTGGCACAACATTAGCTTGATGGATTATATCATTTATAACTTACAAAACATCTTACATTTTTTGTTTTTTAATTCACATCTCCAATTCTATTTTCT
>JARHVA010004819.1:5000-40000 GCA_037957365.1 Torreya grandis | reverse complement strand
GGATCCACTCCACCCCCTCAGACTAAAATATTTAAAAAAAACATAGAGAATCATGAAGTGGATGTGAGGTGGCCTAATATTGACTAATTTAGTAAGGTAAAAATAAGCATCTATGAACATGATAAAGGAACGAATAATAAGTACATCCAATGGTTAACATACATTTATGGTGAAAAAGTCATTGTGGAGGTCATTATCAGCCTCATCACCTTGGCTTCACTCTACCCCTCCTATTAAAATATAAAACATAGAAAAAATCACAAAGAAGATGAAAAGTGGTCTAATATTAGTATTATATAAATGTGAAAATACTATTAAAATTGGCATTTCCAATAGAAATAGCATCATTAATATTACGTATGTTGACCCCTAATCTACATCCATACATAGAAAAAAAAAATACCCATTGGCATTCCATTAGGGGATACTAGCAACCATAGAATAGATGTCCCAACTCATTGGAAATCCTACCCCAACTAGTGGGTGCACCATTTAAGATCCTATTAGGATCTCCATGAACTCGAGGTGAATTTCTAAACTTGGGGCATGCATGTAATGATGACTGGATATTGATTTCTTTCTCATAAGACAATCCATATAAAATTGGTTACTTTAAACAAAAAAGAATCAAACTAAAAAATTATCCATAATCAGTAATAGATAAAATTGCTTACATTTTTCTCCAGCTTAGAAAAATTTCTTGTAGGGAATCATTTCCTTCTGAATCATCCATCATAAAACTAGAAAAATAAAAAATGTAATGATAAGAAACATATAACTTAAACTATTTAAATTTGTATGAGATAGTTATAAGATGATTTCATACCTTTGGTAGATGTCTTACACCATGTTGAAGTTATTATCAGTGTGATAAACCTATCATATAACTTGTCAATCTTTTGGTAGAACATACAAAATATAATATAATGGCTATAAAACCTAGTGTAGTTTAAAAATCAGAAATCATAGAATATTTAATATACTAATTATATGTCAACTTTAATAGGGATGTTAAAGAACTCAATTTCAGCATTCACGATGAAAATTTAAAAGTCTACATGTATTGAATGATATGGCATAGTTTAACCCTAAATTTTGAAAGGTTGGTATAGGGTTAAGAATACATAAATAGTCCAAGCACAAGGGTGATAAAATAATCTATAGTAGGCCAATTAATTTTAAACTAAAATAAATTAATATTATAAATTACAATGCTGAGATATGTTAAATATATAAATCGGAAACATGTAGATAGAGATTGGAAACATGTAGATAATATGTAAGATAAGTATTATAAATTAGTCATCAGATTCTATAAATTATTCTTATATAGCTAAAGATATTACTTTCAGATATGGACACTACCATTGATGCTAGTGTCTAACTATGATCTAGATGTCCAATATAGAATAATGTTTGGATTTTAATATGACCAACTTCATTGTTTTGGGTTTATGTGGTCTTTGTGCTAGTATATTTTTATTTGGGATATGTCTTGTCTCTCTTTGATAATTAATAAAACTTAGTTTTTCACCCTTATTCACCCTTAGAGTGAGTTTGATAGAAATGGGTCAGTGGGTTCATGGTGTCGAGCTAACTTCAGTTACCCCAATGTCACTAAAAACTACCTACATAACCAATACTCCCATAAGTGCCTCAAACTTACTTAATTTTCACCTATGTGTGGTAATGTATGTGCACAAATGTGAAATATACTATATGAATATGCATGTAGTGATCTAACTTGAAGATCCATAAAATATCTCTCATGGGATGATATTTGAATGGTTCAGACATGTTATATGACTGTTTCTATGATTGATATAAAAATATGGATGAATATGGAAAATTATCTTAGTTTTTAAGTTGATTGATTGAGTTTTAGTACGTGTAGACATTTAAATTATATAACACCTCCATCTTGTACACTTAGAAAATAAATACCTTAGTTTTTCCTTAGTTCCAAACCTTTCCTGCTACCAAAAGGATCACATACACTATCTCTCTATGCCTATTGATTATTTCTTACTCTAAAAAAGGTTATTTTAATGACTCAAACCTTCTATCATGCTCATTATATTACAAACATGTTTATCTTATGTCTCTGTAAGTTCTAGACATGTGCCTATTTTATAGATTTTAGGATAATTGTGTCCCAATCAGATTCCTATGTTGGCATTAATGTCCAATCTCACCACAAGTTTCTAATGCCTTAATCTCATCCAATTTACAAGAGAAACCTATCCCTATTGTTGGCCTAAGTGATTTAGTGTGAGATATTCTCCAAAGGTATTGGTATATATGCATGATCACTCCTCATTCATTCTTCACCTAGAGTAAACCAAATAACTCATAATGAAACTTACCAAAAGCATTCAATCAAATACTCAAGTGAGAAAAGACTCCTTATTTTCTCCTATTTATATGTAATTCATAGGGACAACACATCTATAAGTCTGAAGTAATGAAGGAGCATCCCATGAGCCATAGTTTCCACATTATAAGCTAGGTCACTCTATATACTTAATTATCACACATTACATCTTTATGAACACACAAGCCAATACATAGTGGAGAAATACACAAGTCTTAGGCCCTTTTAAAATTATTGGATATGTAGGCAACACTCATTGATAGATGGGTCTTTTGGGTATCTTGACACCATGCACCTATTAACCCATATTTCTTAGTCTATATGAATATGAAGAACTAGGGTTTTAATATTTTATACGGAACAATAATCTATGAACTAGATCTGAGCACACTAGAGTGAAAGAAACATAGAAATCAAAATATTTTAGGTGGTTGCATCCACATCCAATAGGTTTTTAGTACAAGACACCTATGTCTAGGTTAAATAAAAGTGTCAATGTAAGTTTTTGAGATCACATAAGTCAATTTATAGAATCTGGTGACTAATCCAGAATTTAGATCTAGTTTATTTCTAGCCTGTTCCAAAGCCATATCTATATTAACATAATAACTAGATAAGTACCATTATTTTTTATTTATTTCAATATCTATCATAGCTATACTTTTACTTTTAACATATATCAACATAATAAATTTTGTATATGTTTATCCAAGTTTAAAAATTAATTGGCCTACTATAGAGATGATTTTTATTTCTTATTCCCTATGCTATCTCTACCCATTTAACCCTATATTTGATAATATAATTAGGGTTAAATATTTGGTGAACATGACTTATGCAAATGCAAAAAAAAAATGATCTAGGGTTTTTCCTAATTTAATGTTTTGTGAATTCTAAATTTAAAGTGTTCCAAATTTAAAAATCTAAATTTGCCCTTTAATACAACCATGTTTAATATCGATATATCTCTTAGCTACTTCATTTTAAAGTACATCATGATAGTTTTTACTTGTAATTTTTCATGCATGTTGAATTCAATAAAATATAAATGGAGTTCAAAACCTAGTCATTTCAAATCCAATGCATTCTTGCATAATTCTTACTACCATAATGTTTATAGTGAATTTTTAACTATTACTAAAAAATGGCAAGGAGAATGCATGAAACATGATTGATCATCCCACCATATTACATCCTCTCCAATGATATTACTATTAAAACTTTCACTCTTGGACTTATTACATCATTCTTCACATTATAAGGATATTCTTTTGGATGTATTATGCGTGACCTTTTTACTAAGTAATGTGGAGCCTTCATATGTAGATTATATGTTAAAATATATCAAATGGATTGAATATAATATTTACCTCAATAAATAAGACTTACCACCTCAAGACCTCATAAATTCTTGTTTACTGCTATACATCTAGGTATGTGTGATTAGTAAAATAGTTAAAAGAGTTCTCATGGATAATGGTTTGGGACTCAAATTATGTAACATATCCATTCTTTATTTTCTTGACATTGGACTTAAAGACTTGGAACCCTAAAATATTAGCATAAAAGGATTTGATAACATTTTACAAAGAGTGTTTGGGAAAATATCCATGAATATCTTTGTAGGACCTCATACATTGCCTAATTTTTGCCAAGTTATGCTAAATGATTTGAATTACATCATAGTTTTGGGATGGCCTTGGATACATGATATGTATGAATCACTCTCTAATTTAAATAATATTTTAAAATTTATCCACCAGGGATCTATTTACACTTATCTAATGGATACTAATTCCTTCACACATTATATGATGGTCCAACAAATAGATAGTACTACACCACAATCTTATAATCATGATTTTGGTTCTTGATTAGATATGGGTATAAAGGATAAGGTTTGGGAAAACATGAGTAAGGTATAGCTCAAACTATCTCCCCTAAAAATTAAAAAAAATGGCATGTCTTAGGTTTCTTTGGATAATCTATAAGTCATAAGCCATCTATTGATACTGAGCCTTGTTTCTAAAACCCCAAATTAGAATGTGTACATACCTTTAAAATGGGTCTATAATTAGTCAACTTTGATATGATTTGTAAAAGTGATTCACCAAGAATTTTGACAATATCTAAGTTCTAAAATAATGAGTCTTTACTTTAATACTTCATGGCACACGAGAATCTCCCTTCCTTATATCATAATAATAAGTTTCCTCATGCCACCTCTACTTACGTTTAATTTGGTGAGAGTGATGATACTAATATACAAAATAATGCACATAATAATATTCTTACCATGCAATTTATTATTAAATGATCCATCTTGTTACATTAATAAATATTATAATATAATTATGGAATAGATAAAGATATTTGAATGGTATTACTTTCTACAATGATGTAGGATGATGAAATCAAGGACTATAGATAGGTCATACATGATTATGCAAAAATATTTTATTGGGATTACTTTTATATGGTTGGGATTGACACACAAATGGAAATGTATAATATATTACTATATCTAGATGCAAAACCTATTAAACAAAAGATTCAAATAATTCATCCAAAAGTGGCTTTGCTAGTAAATGATAAGATTCAAAAACTCTTAGATGTAAGATTTATAATATCCAATATGTATTCAAAGTGGGTGTCTAACATTATACCTATTATTAAGACTAATGGAGACATTAGACGTTGAAAGTATTACCATGATTTAAATAAGGCTTGTCTAAAAGATGATTTTCCATTACTTAACATTGACATGATTCTTTTTTGCACATCTAGATAAGAGACATTTTCATTCATGGATGTTTTTATTGGATAAAACCAAACCAAAATTAACATAACAGATCAAGAAAAGACAACATTTACTACTCCATGGGGCACATATTGTTATATGGTTATTCCTTTTGGAATAAGAAATGTAGAAACAACATATCAAACATCCGTAACTCATATATTTCATGATTTTATTCACAAAACTATTGAGGATTATGTTAATGGTTTACTCAAAAAATATAAATGTCATCATGCTACTGATTTATGTCAAATATTTGAATCATTGTGAAAGTTTAATGTATGATTAAATCCCCCAAAATGTGTATTTAGAGTGACATTTGGAAAGTTTCTTGGGTACATTATTTTTAGTAATACATCGAGGTTGATCCAAAAAGGTAAAATCTATTGTTGAGATGCCACAACCAACTAATATAAAATAGTTATGATGTTTACAATATATAATTTAGGCTATCTAATGCTGCATTGCTCAATTAGTTGATAAAACACTTCATATTGCATGTCTGCTAAAAATGATGTAAAATTTACATGGGATAACATTTCTCAACAAAGTCTCAAAAAAACCAAAGAATATTTAGAAAAACCACTAGTGACCATGCTTCCTATTCCAAATAGACCATCGTTTCTCTATATCTCATCCACTCATAGGGCCCTTAGAGTTTTATTATCACAATATAATGATGATCACAAAGAATAGACAATATATTACATCAGTTAGTAATTAGTTGATTATGAATGGAAATATATAACATTTGAAAATTTATGTTTATCTCTAGTTTTTGATACATAAAAACTATAACATTATTTACTCAACAATGAGGTCCAGGTTATAATTAAAGAAGACCCATTAAATATTATTATGAATAAAACATACCTTTTTGAATGCATCACAAAATAAGTGATGCAACTTAAAAAAATTATATCAAATTTATATGCCAAAAATTGATAAAAGGATAAGTTGTAGCCCATCAATTGGTTGCATCTTTGTTAGATGAACCATTCCCAATCATTATAATCTTTTTTGATGAATTTAAGGTGTATAATATATTTTCAAATCCATGGATCATGTTTTTCATGGATATAGATGTAAAATAGGAGTGGGTGAAGGTAATATATTTTTTGCCTCCAAGGGTGAGTACATGTCATTCTCTTATAGGTTAGTTTTTTATTGCAAAAATAATATCAAGGTATGTGCATAGAGTTGGGGGACAATTCCTTAGATATTTTAGGTAACATGATCAAATTAATAAATAATGTGATCACATTATTTAATTAACATGATTATGTTATTGAAATTATGGCTTGGTAATTATTGAGCCATAACACGTACATGTTATTGAAAAAACAATAACGCATATGTGTTATTGTAAATGTAAAAAATGTGTATGCATTGTATAACACATATGTTCTATACAGTGAACTATATAATACATACACATTACTTTGTTATAAGTCTAAAACCAACTCCATGAGTATTTGGGATTTATACGTGAATCCAACTTTGTTCATAAGCTTATATTTACTCCTCTAAATGTCAAGTATAACTTTACATTTATAATGTTACATTTAAATTTATTTTAGTATATATAATAAAATAGGGCCACTCAACATGTGATAGAGTTAGTCTCATATTTTCATGACTTAAGATATGGAAAATAGTTTTTCAAAATCCATTCAGGTCAGTATTTAGGCATTTTCAGGGTCTAAGTATTAAACCTAGGGATTTCAGGGCATAAATTTTGCAATTGATATCCATATTTGTTAAACATATAGTTGTTTTT
This sequence comes from Torreya grandis, assembly GCA_037957365.1. Classification (NCBI taxonomy): domain Eukaryota; kingdom Viridiplantae; phylum Streptophyta; class Pinopsida; order Cupressales; family Taxaceae; genus Torreya; species Torreya grandis. The sequence continues at coordinate 33,046 of JARHVA010004819.1, read as the reverse complement.
TAGGTTTTTGTGCCTTCTAAATTGATTCCTTACATTTTTAAGAGTCTTAAATTTTTCAAAATTAAATTTTACAAGCCACTCACTTTAAAATTGATGCAAAGTGGTGTGATTGGGGTAGCATAGTCACATTGATGACCTACACATATCAAACAACAACTTTGTGTTAATTTCACTTATTAATCATCCTTACCTCATACTTGATCACTTTATATTAATGCCTCATCACTCGTAATCACTCTCTCATCATTATTTATTATCCCTGATCACTCCCTCATTAACCCTTACTATCCTTAGTCATCTGTAATCACTCCTTCATGATCCTTTATTGCTCCCTCATTAATCCTCACTATGCCTAATCATCCCTAATAACTCATTCCTTGTCCTTCCTCATCCATCATCACTCCCTCATTGACCCTCTCCATCCATCATCATGTTTAATCACTCCCTCACTGGTTCTCACCATCCCTTATCATCCCTAATCACTCTCTCATTGACCTTTACCATCCCTAATCACCTCTTTATTATCCATAGTCACTCCCTCCTAATTGATCATCATCTCTAATCACTCCCTTATTGACCCTCACAATTCCTCATCATTTTTAATCACTTCCTCATTTTCCCTTACCATCCCTCATGATGTAAAGCCCTATTATATACTTTGCTTATCCAAGCTCTTTACTAATATCCACGTAGCTTTCACTTTGCATTTTATTGCTTGATCTCTATCTTTAGACACTGCACACATTTCCAATTCACATATATATTTTATCCATTTCATTTATTCTCCACCATTATTTAGATGGCCTCACTAAACTCTTCATTCTATTCTCCTTACTCAATGCATTCAATCTCTCTTACTTTGAGATTATCCTCCTTACTAGTCTTTACACTTTATAATAACTTGGATCGAATCTTATCTCTTGTTCCTTAGGATTTAATAGGGATTTGAAAAACTTTCTTCCACTCCTTTGATCTCTCTCTAACTTCTTCTGAACCCTACTTGACTTATCAACACAATCCACATATCATACACTACCTCTTACTATATCATATACTCTTCTTATACAAACTCAAATAATCAAAAAAAAATCATTTTGGATACCCTATAATATATCCCATTTATTCAAAAAGTTTTCAGCTTTGGCTCAGCTATTTGATAACTTATTTTGGCTCTTTCTACTCTTGGATTAGGTCTTTAGGTTGCCTTCTACCTTGTCTACCACAGAGTCCTCCCCCATCCGTACTTATCCATACTTACACAACTTAAAAAAACTATATTATATTTTTTTAATTTTTAAATAAAACTTTTCATCAAATTTCATGAATTATTTTCACTTACAACTCCTAAAAAATCACTTTGAAAGTACAAACCCTAATACAGGGTTTGGACTAGTTTCATAACCCTGAGAAGGGTCAAAATGAGATTTAAATCTTCCAAAGGAATTTATAATGAATGTTAATATTGTATTACGTCTTATTTGACCCTATGCACATTTTATAAGTGTTATATTTCCATTTTTAAGTTACAGTAGATTGACTTAACTAAATTTAAATAGACTGTGTACTCAGTCACATGTCTGTAGTAATCTGAGAAGAAGTTATTCATTATAATTCATTCCAAAAGGCGTTAAAAATAAAAATGAAGGTTTAAAATCCTATTAAAAATGATTAAAATCTTTTAAAATTCATTTCCTTCCATCTATAACACTCAATTTGCCAATTTTCATTAGATACCACTTTGACTGTGTTAAGTTTTTTGGTGACTATAGGATTGTGTTAGTTTTTTTTTTCTCATCCAAATGTGTGAAAGATACTTGAAATAATATAAGACATAATTATTATATTATAATCAAATCACCAACATATACATTTGAATTTTCACTCCAATACATGTATATACCTTCTCACATAGATGTACACTTAAAACTTTTGCTCATAGAAGATAGGGTTGTGTTGTTTAACACATAATGTCCTTAGCAGAATAAAAACATACAATGTTTAAATAATATTAATGAAATGTTATTTCAAGTTGATAATTACTGATTCATTCTAAAATCCCACCAAATAGAATCTCCTCTTCCACAAGACTCTAACCTTCACTCAAATTTCAAGGCACAATTTGTAAAAGCATAGGGTATACAATTTGTAATATGAACATTCAAAATATTTGAAACTAAAATGATAAATTTTATAATCACCATGAAATAAAAGGTATTTTAAAATTACCACTCACACAAATAACACAAATAACTTTTTACTAATCATGTTTCATGATCATACACATTGTCAACTATCTTTGCACATATTCAAGAAGATGTAGGGTATGTTGTTTTCTTGTGTACAAATAATCAAAACTTGTCTTCATTAAATTTTTTAGGGTTCTTTACATTCATCCTTTCAAATCCTACCCCCTCCAAATCTCTTTAATGTGACTTTGAATACAAAATAAGACATAGACAACACTCTTATTGCCAAATAACCATCAATTAAATTCTAACTTCTTTTGTATGTTGACAGTGTCCTCAACTAACTCAACTAATAATATATTTCTCAAATATGAGTTTATTTATATGTGTTGTAACATCCTGAAATCCTCACTAAATTTTAACCACACCAAATTCAATGTTGGACTTATTGAAATACGATTGAAGTCTCTATTGAAAGTTTAAAAATTCAAATGAAAGATTTGGAGGGAAAGTTCAATACAACACTAATTCAAATTTGACACAAAACTAGAAACTTAGAAAGACTCCTACTGACTTATTATGATCTTGAACACCTTCTAAAGACTCTAAACATGTAAACTAGATCACTATTTATATTGGATAGTGTTGCTCCTGCGTCACCTCATTATCCTTAATCATTGCTTCATCATACCTCATCATCTCTAATCACTCATTCCTTGTCCCTCATCTCCCCTAATCACTCCCTAATTAATCCTCACCATCACTCATAATCCATAATCACTCCCTCATCCTCCATAATCACTCCCTCATTGACCCTCACCATCCCTCATCATCCTTATTGACTCCCTCATCATCTCTACTCAGTTCCTCCTCATCTCTCCTCATCCTTAATCACTCCATCCAATACCTTGATGGTGCTATTTTTTTAGAGTTTAATAATGTTAGGAGATACAAGTGTAGAGTTGAGTGCTAACATAAAATATAAGACATAGTGATGAAAATGATATGGAGGAAAAATTGAAACACAAATATTTAACACCTATGCAAAAATATGGGCCTATTAGAAATAATGTAATACACAACATAAAATCTTCTATAAAAAGAGAAGAAAGTAAAATCACCATATCACCAAAAATGGGTAGTAAATACATGAGGATCACCAAGCTATGCAATTTATTGAAACCAATCAATTTCTTTTCATATGAAGACATTTTATGATCTGAATAATTATATTTAAGGCCTTTTATTTGTATGTATATTGATAGAGTCATCATACCAAAGAGTGGAATTTTTTTTCAAATGATTAGAACAAGTAGTCCAAGATTGAAACGTGGTACTTAATTCATAAGTTCAATATTCAATCCAATGAAGAGTATCACACTATGAGATCTCTACTTGCACATTTCAAGAAGTCGGTACAAGTTATCTAGAAATATAGAAAGTTAATTAGATAATATATTATTAACCCAATGATATGGTCGGTAATAAAAATATCTCTACTTCTCCCAACAAGAAATTATATGAATTAAAAATATTGTTTCATTAACAAATGTAGATTAATGGTGAGACAATACACTTCATCATTTCTAATGGAAGTCAAAAGAATCTAATTTCCCCTCAATCATATTTTCAAAAATTAAAATTGAAATTTATACATCATTTATAACCATATGCTAGTGTATGGTCTAGTTTAGGCCTTAAGAAATAGATCACCTAGTAGTGTCACTTGGAGTACAAAATCAAACATTTTAAATATGCAATCCTTTGTGAAATCTCACCATTATAGGTGTGTGATGTTTTACATGTGGTCAACCATGTATTTACCATTGACAAACATGTATTTACTATATCTACTTACGGATAATAAAATAGGATATAACGTTTCATAAAAGAGATAGGGCACATCTTTTGGTAAGGGATGTAGAAAGAATAACAATTGATAATTTGGATAAGATCACCAACAACATAAGATGCCTTTCTCAAGAAGAATTGCATAGTATGCCATCAAAGAAGGAACCACAATAGTTTGAACCAGGTATTTATGATTCCACTTTAATAACTTTCTTGTCTGAGGATGAATATTAATAAGCTTTCTTTTGTTTGTATGAGGTCTGCACGTTGCTATTGTTAAATTGTTTTTTTCCCTCAGAAACTTTACCTTGCTATTGATTACGCAGATATTTGGTATGATAGCATTTTGTTTGAATAACTAATTGTTTGAGATGTCCTAAATCCATCTATCCTATTTATATTGCATTGTTTCTTCTTGTTTTGAACTGCGCATAAGCTTCCCTTGTCTATGTGATACTTATTGGCAGTTATGTTAAATCTGTATGATCCTGACACGTCTGTGTTTATTGTGCTAAACATCTAATAAGCTTCGTTCTAGTCATTTCTATTTAAATTATTCTTCCCTCAACACAAATTTGTTATACTTCTATACTACGTATTAGTTTCCTTTGGGTTGCCTCCCACCTGACTTGGTCTACATTATTACTTCTGGACTCCATTTTCATCCCTACATGCTATGCCTAAATATGTATATGCCTTTTGGACTATGTATATGCTCTCTGGCCACCTCACAGTCCATTACTTGTGTTCTTATCTCTAGCAGACAACTTTACATCTATTTTTCAACGGTTCTTTGTTCATTGTGTTGCTTGGACCTCTTAAAAGCGTGTTGGGTGATTTACTGGTTGCCTCTGATTTACAGAGAGATAAATCTAACAGTCCTGCTACATTTCAAGAAACTCAAGATTCCACTAGGGATGGGTTGGGCACTTTATGGAAGTGCTCCTGAACAGGATGGGAGATGCTGAAGGCGTTAATGTGTCCTCCGTGGGATTCAATCCCCAATTGGGATGTTCTGTTGAATTTGGACAGATTTGACATGTACTAAAGGCATCATTTTTGAAAATTTGGCACTTTTATTACTTGTTCATCCTTTGACAGGTTAAACATGAGCAAAATGCATTACTTCTTAGTGTTTTTTAACAAAGTGGGACTGAATCTGTTAGTATATTTGCACTCACTGTTTGACCCACCAAATTGTCCATTTATCCATTCAACTTTACACACGCCTGGAAGGATGAGTCTATTCTACTTACAAAAAATTTCATCTCATTATGCCATCGTATGCAATTGTCAATTCGTCTGCTCTACAATTGCCTGTTTACGGGTTTGCCAATGTTACAACTGCTCACAGTCGGTGAATCAAAACACATCAAAACTTATCATATCTCCACGGAACCTGATGGTCTGATTCTATAACAGATCTAGCACATGTACATCTAATCTCATGACCTCATAATTCCATGTTTTGGGTTAAGTGGTATTGTTGTTGCTATTGATGTCCTTCAAACACTGCATCCCTCCTGAGTTGACTGATCCATTTCAGATCATCAACAGCGATATTTACTCAGTGCCGGTGTTTGGACAAAATAACTTGCAGCAACAACCTTTTCCAGTAGAAACATGTATCTCTGAATTTTCCATAAGCATCATTCTTAAAGTTCATCTTCTCTGTATTTCTTCCATTTCCTGGTGTCATCACTGCTTTCCTGAACAGAGGATTGCATTCTCCTATATTATCAAAAGTATATTTTTCTTCACAGTTCTAAATAGGAAAGCAAAATGTTTGAGATTTGAGAACACTTATAGGTAGATTAAACAGATGCAAAATACCAACTACATATTCAATTACTTTACATGGGACATTGTCAGTTATTAGAATAGGCATTCTAATATTTAAGCAAGGAAAATACTTATTGCTAAGTCTTTCATCCTAGTTAGCTTTCAAGGTAATCTAGTTTAGAATTCATTTACACTTGCTTAAACGTGCCCATGAAATATAATTTTAAATGTTACAAGCTTAAGGGATAAGTCAAAAAAATTAATTGGTCAAATGGTTAATACATATCACTACATCCACTGACTTGAAGATCACTAAATAACAGAAACGACCAAGAAACAATCAAATGGTTCATTTAGATTTAAAAAAAGGACCATGAAGTGATACTGTATAAAATGCTTGCTTAGGAAAACTTGCAAACAAATTTCCAGATGACTTCATCTATTCCACTTCAGTGACAACCTAAAAGTTTTTATCGGATATGACTGCTTCAGCTCAACCAGAAAAATCGGAGAAATCAATAGATCACAAGGACAATGACTTACCCAGTTCTGGAATAACATGTTTGTTGCTAGAACATCAGAGAAGGGGGCTATTCACCGGTATTCAAAGATGATCCAAACATAAGTGAAGATAGTGCTGGCACAATAAATCTATATTTAAATAGAGGAATCCCCTCTTTCTTTGTGATATGTGCAAGTTAAAATTTTAATTGCTAAAGACATCCTACCTTAGTCCACCTGCATCTCCTATAGGTATTCCATACATTTTATGTATATGGATAGATTTCTATATATATGTGTATGCAAATACACTCAATGCATGAAGAAATGTAACCTGCAGTGCATGTATAAACATTTTCTACACACACAATTTTCAGTCTTTCATTGGGCATACATCTTGCTAGTGTCCCATTCTACCGTGAATTAAGAATCTATAAATTAGGTAATGTATAATGAGATTTGTAAACTGAATAGTAATTAACTTATCTTACAGAAGTGGTGAACTGCTACAATGTAAATATATATATTTTAAACTATATGTTAACATATATTTCTCTCTCTGATTCCAACCCTAACAGGTGAAGTTATAGAAAGAAGATGTCTACACAAACATGGAGTGATCTCCATGATATTCTAAATAGAACATAGTGTTCATGTATGGTAATTTGTTGTTGTATTTCATTCTACATATTAATGGTGGAATAATATTTAACATTTTATAGAAGATTACTAGCATTCAATGTGTCAAAATACAATGATAAAGAATACAATACATAATGTCTATTTATCATGTCAACGAATAAATTTCATCTTTTTGTCTATGACTGACAAACATAGTTAAACAATCGTTCCATCAGTTTTGAATATGTACACAATATAAGAACATCACATGATACGTCAAATATGATGTTGACAGAAACAAAATACAAAACAAAACATTTAGAGGATTACAATAGATTCATAAGAATGCAGTAGGGAAAAATTGAAGAAATTGTATTGTATATGAAATAGATTGGAATAGGAATATGAAATTGTTTTAAAAAAATCTATTTATTTTGAAAAAAACCATACAAAATAATAATGCAAGGTAAATTAGATCCAAAATAAGGGTCACAAGGGCCCACCCAAGAATCATAAACTAAACGATAGTATGTATATTGCTAGATTATAACTTTCATAATGACCATGTATCACATGTGTTGTTAAAAAATATAAATTTTCATTTGAAATTATTTGATTTCATTCAAAATTATCTTAAATAAAGGAATTTCAATTGAAGCTTCACATCACGAAAAGGAAAAATAAATTAACTATGAAAAACTAAATAAGAGTAATTGGTTCAGCTCGCTCCTCAATAACATGCAATATCCTTCCATGATCTTGCTTGTCTAGTTTTCACTTAGTTCACCCATGTGCTTGTTTCACTCTAAGAAGATATAACCCAGATTTAATAACATGATGGCTATAAGGCAAGACCTTGTTATCTGGTTCATAATCAATAAAGTGAAGTCCACTTGGAAAAACTTTCACTTCTCTCAAACATGTCCCAAGTAGCATAACTGATCCAATACGAAACAATGTTCCCTCACTTACCATATCTTTCTTTACTTGTTCCTTTGTTTTATTCTAGTGTAGTCTTTTGCAACAATCACTACACATACATCTCCTACAATAAACAATATATTATATGATCTATACCTTTTTATTAGAATATAAATAAGAGACAATAATATTTACCCTATATTAAAGAATCAAATATATAAAGCAAGGCTTTGATAGTTACCTGTTTCAACTAGCCCGGATATGTTGTTATAATTTGATGATATCAAAGGAACATCTTCAAAGTTGTCATTTTGATCTACCCCATAGAAATCATTGAAAACTAGTTGTATCATATTCCACTACCTAAAATAACCACGTGCTTGACTATTACAATTTTCAAGTTTCCTACCATGAAATCATAATAAAAATAAGAATAATCTCTTATTTTTAGTGCCCAATTATGATTATTGGTGGTAATCACAAAATGCACAAACCTAATATTGGGTATCCTTTGACAGCTGTGCACTGATGTACAATCAATTTATATTCAAATATGTAACTAATTGAAAAAATAAACATAATAACATTCACTTAATAATAATGAATGGAATACATTAAATGCATATCATACCCATAATTTACCAAAACACTCTGTGTGGAGATCACTTCTTCCCAACTAGAGATGCACTATTTTAAAAATGTACCCTACACCATTAAAAAACACTATGGGCATCACTCAACCAATATTCATAATAGTTCATACTTTGCTTCCTTAAATCACTCTTGATGCAAGCACCAACACCATCATGTTCCCCCTTCCCATGACCACTCTCAAAAAAATTCCACTCATGAGGCTTGTTGAAAAAATCTATCATATCTACAATGTGTTAAAAAAGGCCTTGAATATTTTAATTATCTTGCACAACCATCTAACCAAACATAGTGTTTTTCAAATTTTACATGGCACTTATCAAGATCTTCAAAAAATAACTTAAAACAATGTTGAACAAAGTGTGTATCATGGTCTTTATCATCACTAATGTAGAAGTGATATTACTTTATGATAAATGGTTGAATATAAGAACTAAAAACCCCATCTAAATCTAATTTTGTATTCCTATAACACACATGCACCATGATACTCACTTGATTAGTGTGATAGTATTGTGTCTGAATATCTTTTTGATGAGAAAATGAATAGTTTTTAGTAAAGTCAACCACATACACAATCGATCCTAGGTGGAATGTCCTATTCAATGTTTTAAATGGATTTTATTGACAATTTTCATAGTGATAATGTTTCATATGGGGATCAATCAAATTAAAAAAACTTTCCATGAAAGTGGCAACATAGATCACATCTTTTGTGAAGTCTAACCTTGTAGCATATTTCCCTATTTTTGTATCATATTTGAACCTACATAGAAACACATATATATGTACATGTTATTGTAATAATAATTAAAATTTACATAAATAGATTTAAATATTTATATACACAAATTGGAACTCCCCACTTCCAATTCACAGTCTGAATTTTATCACTATCTTCATTTCTTATTGGAAATTTAGCCAAATTTAAACAAGTTTCATAAACACTTTTAATTCAAGGCATGGGACCAACCACATCATCATTTCACTCATCACACATAACATATTTTACAAAGGCATTGATGTGTTTAGGAGGAACATTCTGGAAACCACACTTTGATTGCATTATTTTTTTGTACATCTGAAATAATTTTTTATGCAAATACATGTAAATAAAAAATCAAATGCGACATACAATCTAATTTAATCAAACTTATGATAAATTCTATGAAATTAAAAATTATTCTATTTATATACTTGATAATGAATCTCAAGATCAACATGATTGTGACAACAACATGTTACAAGAACTTTATTCTAGTTCACATACCAAGGTTTTAAAATATCAAGCATTCATTGTCCAATATTAACATGTGGATTTTATGAACAAAATTTTATATACATCTCATATTGTGTTATATCATTCCAATGTTTTGCATGTTCTTCATACTTTTTAGAATAAATCATATGCTTAAGAACATCCCTGACATTTGAATAAGCTCATGTATTATGATTACAAAAATCACAAACTAACCTTTGAATACCTTCTTCAATCTTATTAGAATGAGGAGCCCTAGCCATTAGCACCCAATTACCTTCTACACTATTATCATCTAGGACCTTTCTCCTCTTCACATATCTAGTAATTATATTTTTACAAATACCTAATTAATTTGAGATAACACCGACATGTTTAAATTTTGATGTTTTTTCACTTATAATTAAGCTCAACATCACTGTATGTGAAATGCTCTTATCAACAAAGCAAATGTTTTTACCCACTAAATCCAATCCTCTAAACACATTTCCCACTAATTCTTATCCAAATGTTTGTATCCTATTTTTTTAAGAAAATCCACTCCCAATATCTCTAAATAATCTTGCATCCCATCATGATTTATAAGAGAAACTAAAAATTGAGTGTGATCAATTTCATTAAAATCTTTAAATTAGATTGAAAATATGAAATTAAAATATCTATGGATTATCCTTTGAGGTTGCCTCATATCTTCTTAATATTTTTCCAATTTCACAATATCCATATTCATTAGATGTTTCACATTTTTCTTAGGTAGTCATTTTCATACTTTATCAATACGTTGTGCATGTTATTTAAGAAATAGGGCATGTTCATGGTCATCAATCACATTAATATTGCTAGGCCTTTATTCTATATCTTCTTCAATCATATCAATATTGGTTACATGTTCTTCTATATCTAATTCAGTAACTACATGTTCAAAAATAATTTATTAAATGACATCAAATGTAAATTACTAGTCCTATTTTTACAATTAAAAGTTCAATTAAGTCACATGGGTTAATCATGGAAATAAGATACAAAGCTTTTAAACAAGTGCACATACCAAGTTTAGAGTCCTCATTGATGTGGACAGTTTGATTAGATTCAACATCAACACTCATACTTGCATCTTCCATTTTTTTCTTCTTATATAGTTCATGTCTTAATCTATTTTTTAGCTTCATCTTCAATAGTAAACTTTCCCCGTTTGCTCTGTCTATTCTTTTTATTTCCCATATTATAACTTCTTAATTTTGCACCTACATAAAATTGTTCCAAAATGATTTACGTCCCACTTATATAAAACATATTTTTATAGATAATATTAGATTATATTTTTAGCATTATATGAACACATCTTCTATATTATACTTTTTCCTCCTATATTGAATTTTATATTTTTAAAATTCACAAAAAATAGAAAAATAAGTTCTATATAGATTTAATCCATAAAACCAAAAAAGAATAATCTAATTGATCTATAATGTCTTTATAATATATAAAATATAAAAAATAATTTTATCCACTAGATATATATTGAAAAATATAAATTTCATACAAACACACACACACACACACACACACACACACACACCTACCTACCTACCTACCTACCTACCTACATACATACATAAACATGTAATTTGTATGCATAAAAATAGAAGTATAAAATTTTGATTAATTTAATTTCATACCTAATAAAATAAAAGTGAAGTTAAATACTTGATGAAGTCACTTTCTACTTAGATGGAAATGGACATAGAAAAACTAAATAAAAGTCTGAAAGCTGACTTAGATTTAAAATTTAACTATGAATAATTGAAACTGGACTCCACTATTTATAACACACATATCCCAAAAAAAATTAAAATAGAAAGTATTGAAAAAAAATAATACTTGAGTGGTAAAAATTTAATACTATAACACATTCAACAATAATAAAACATGCAAAGTCCAAAATATTAAATTTAATACTATAATAGATGCAAAATACTAAAATGTAGGTAATTCCACTTGAATTTACTATAGGGGATGACATATGTAATTTTTTTATTATCAATATTATTTTCCATTTCGACATACCTTCAATTATTATTATTGAAAATGGATCATCATTAAAAAAAAAAGATAATAAAGTGATTTTGTAGTAAGTAAAAAACAAAACATATATTTTATACACCTTACTACCCATAGGGTAATAGACAAGCATAGGCAATAAATAAAACCATTGTCAAAATAATTGAAAGATATAGTGCAGATTAGCACAAATTTATGGTGTATGCTTTAGGGGCATATCATACTAATGTTCTCACACATACATAAGCTACACCTTATTCTTTAGTTTATGGTACAAACACATTATTATTGATTGAACTTAAGATACCTTCCCTATGTATCTCAAGTATATTATAAATGATAATGAATACTACGAAAAAAGATTATATCAATTAGAAAAGTTGAGTGAAAAATACACAATAGTTACTAAACATTTACTAGTTTATCAAGATCATGTTAAGCATGCATATAACAACAAGGTTCAGCCACATGAATTTACTATGGGTGACTTGGTACTCAAAGAATAGCAAAAGAACACCAATGCAAAAAAAGGTAAAAAATGAAAGATAAAAAAAAAAATGGTTGGGATCATTTATTGTTACAAAAAAATTAGGAAAAGCCATGTACCACCTAGGTAAACTTGAAAAAAAACCTCTCAAACCCTAATGAATATTATTCAGTGGTGTAATTATATTGCTTGAGGTATCTCACTTATTCTATAAAATTCCAATATATATATATATATATATATATATATATATATATATATATATATATATATATATATATTTGCAGCATTTGCATGTTCTATTAACTCCTTGGCATATATGTTGTTGGCTCCATGTTAGTAGATAACATATAATTTATTTGTATATACATGTGTTTCATGCATATTTTAAGTGTGATATATACATACACAAATACGCGATTTATGCACTTTCATATGCTACGCCTTCCCTCTATTCATGTCATGTGGACATTAGGGGCATCCACTTCATTGGTCATGATACTTCTAGGTTCCATTATTCTATGATCACTTTACATTATCATGTTTGAGCTTATGTACTTACACATGCCTTTATCCATTCTTATATCTTTTGTAGTATACTTGATATGCTATGTACTTACAAAATTTTTCTAACACATATTATCCATGGGCTAGTATGCTATGTTATGCTAATTTATTATTATATATACTTTATTTTTTACACTTCCTTGAGTTTGCTCCTTTATTTCTATTTTCATTCATTGTATTACTTATTTGATCATTTCAATATGCTCATTTGATTGTGGATCTTGTGCTATGTTTTCCTATTATGAAATTTGCATATGCCATGATTTTTTGTATGTTGACATTTGAATATGTCATTTCTTGCTTTGTGGGTATTTGACTAATTCATATCCATTCAATTGTACAAAATTTGAAGATTCCCATTGTTTGAGGTTTACTTAGACCCTTATCTTTTGATTTTATTTTGAGTTCTCTTGTGTGTGTGCTTAATTACTTATTGATTTTATACTTCCCCTCACTAAGAGCATATTAATAGGAGTAAGTCATAAAGACATGTGTTCTAAAATTTTTATAGTTCATTAGATTCATATATAGATTGGGGGCATGTCTTGGAAACATGTTATCCACACTCATACTAGTTCTTAGTTTTAGATTTTAGTGGGGGAATTTTTTGGAAACATATTCTCCACACTTACACAATTTAAAAATTGACCAAAATTCATAGTTATATGATTCACATACATAGTTATGGTAGAATTATATGCCTTGGTGATTTAACCTTTTATGGTTTTACACAAGTAATTCTTATGTTTGGCTAAAGGGTTGAATATCTAAATCAGTTAAATAAATATTAAATAATTAAGATATTGATTTGTTATGATTTTGACCTTGTTTTAATTTCTATAAATAGATAAAAATAGGGATAAATAGAGACTTATCTAAAAATTGACTATTGTGGATGATCTGGGTTCTAGAATTTGAGATATGAGTAGTAATCTTTGTCATTAATATAATTTTGATATATGTCTATTCATTGGATAGTAGGACCTAGTTTAGATAGTATTGCCATCTATGTGTAGTGTCCTCAATATGGCACTAATGTACCCTTTGTAACACTATTTGTATTTTTAGGGAGCACCTATACCTATGTTTGTGTGTTATGTCCCCATGTGATCAAAACTTGTAGCTATGTATTATACCTGAAAATCTTGATTTGATGTGCAAACCCTAATCTTCTTACAAGTATAGCATAAGTAATAATTTATCATGTGTGTTAGTAGCATGGACTAGACACCCTCAAGACCCCATTGTATAGAGAGTTGCCTATATACCAATACTCCAAGTAGGGATCAAGTCTAATGTAGTTCTCCCACTTAGTGCTTGATGTATGTGCAAGTGAATGCTAGAAGGAGAGTGGCCTTAGATTCTTTGAATATGTTTGAGCTTTGAAATTCTTGGAAACTAGACTTAGGGCTGATGTAGATGGTAGTATATATAAATTAGGGAAGAATAGTGGTCAAATACCTTAATTTTACACAAATTTGTCTCTTATTTGAATAGATTTTGCATCTATCTCCCATCTAGTGAATAGAGGTGGATTAGACTTGCATTTATAGGTTTTTATTACTTATGTGTATAATAAAATGATCTTAGGCTGAACTTAGAAGGGGCACATATTCGAAAAACTATCTACTAGGAAGAGTTGTGGCTAAGGATAGTAGTGCCCGATTGGGGACACTAGTTCCATGTGGATATAGCGTTACAAATGTGGTTTAATGTTATTTTGGTAGACTACTAAGAAATTTAGATTTGGATATGGGATGATAGTTATTGGACTATGTCTTGATTGGTTGTAGGTGACTGTTGTCTATTGAATGACTAGAAATGTAAGTCCAATGTTTAAAGATAGGCCTAAGGCTAGCCAAAGGATAGGTTAACTCAAGAGACACTCTTAAAATAAAATTACTAATTTTAGGTGATTACATTTTAGCCCATTTTATGATAGTAATGCAATAAATCAAAATGATTATTATAAAGGAAAAGGAAGAGTACCTAGACCTACCTTGGAATGAAGCTTGTGTAACTAAGTTTAAATATATAAATCTTGGTTTGAGTACATGAAACATGATCCAAAGTAATTTCCTACCATGAAAATTCAAAATTCAATCCTTACTTAAGAGATAATCAAAATCAAAATACTATGCCAAAATGAAATAACTAAATAAAGTTGAGTAAAGAAAGAGTAAAGGAAAGAACACACCTCATTGGGAATGCATAACAATGCATAAATTTAGTGATAACTTGTGTGTGTGTGAATGTGCATAGTACTATCATTGATTAAAATGAACTAAGTTGATAGAATTCTCAATCTTCATATAGGTGGCTCAAGAACTCAGTCTAGTTTTGACTCCATCATTGCCCACCCTTGTTAGGTGTATCTTAATATCTATGAATAGATTAAATAAGAATATAAATGTGTCAAACCCTCTCATATAGGTGGATCAAAAGATCAATTATTCCATGACTTCGTAATTCACCCCTATGTGAATTAGATACATATATAACTATACTATGCAAAGTGATAAAAATATCTAGGTAATCTAACTCGGTATTTAGCTCTGGGCCACTTGAGAATGTGAACCACTACATATGGAACAAGGCATCAATCTAGTGATAAACTAGAATGTGATAGAAATTTTATACAATGTATATAATGAAAATGTGTTTACCATTTCATCTGATCAACCTATTTAAAGCTAAGTATATGGAGACTATGTGCCATGCACATGTCCCCAATCTGGTATCTTAGTATACTAAATCTAAATGAAGTATGTAATAGCAGAATATATGTAATTGATATGAATGTATGAGTGATCATGTCTCACATTATGCCCCCAAATTTGAGTAATTGGTATGAATTTAAACTAAAATGAATGAATATGAGCTAAATCTAAACATAACTGCCAAACATGTGACTATTTCTATGCAAATATGAATAGTACCTAGTGTATTGGTATGAATGATCTAGTTTGTCCTAAAGCTAGGGATAGTGGACAATATCACCTTTTAGTGAAAATTAGTTATATGTGATGTTATTGTCCCAATATGGGTGGTAATGACAGGTTGGTTTAATTTCTAAGTGACATGGACTAAATTCTAAATCTCTATTTTGTTCTATGTCTACCTTGAGTATAGTATCTAAAACTAAGCCTTGTGCTAAAATGTATATGTGAAAATAAATGTAGGATCCTAATATCCATGACAAACCCTATAAATTCCCCCTTTTATTAGATTAGTTGTGAAATATGTGAAATAAATACACTCTAAAGAAGCAACTTTGAAAGATGTGTTACCCATAGCATGTGCATGATATTCCAATATAATGTAAAATATAACATTAGAATATAAATGTATTTGAGAATAAGTAGGAAATTTAAGATGTATGTTGTAATCTATCATTTAAAAAAAGGTGTAAAAATAGATGTAATCAATGTATAATAGTAGTAAATCTAATTAACTACTTCTGGGGATGGGTCTTGATGTCCATCAAGGCTCCCAAGTAGGATAGGTAGATGCATGAGATCCCTCATGGCATCAAAAATTATTGTGCATGTAGCAGTCAAATACAAGTGTCATGGTGTAGAAGCATACAAATAAGAAAACATATAAACACATGAGGCATAGAAAAGGTAGGCCAAAGGGCCAAAATATAAGGGAAATGGACACATGTCACTAAATCTGTGAATGAAGACATACAAAGACATGTTCAAATGTATACATATGCAAACAACAACAAATTTGGCATAGAGCCATAGAGAAAGACATGTAAAAATGTCCACATATTGAATCATGAAAGGGCACACACAAGGGAAATTGGCACATGTCTAAGGCATATAAATAGATAAGTGTATAGAAGTTAAGTAACAATGGCATATACAAATGACCTCAAAGATGTAAGAAGCATAGTAACATAATATAATCTAATCTAAGAACTAGAAATAAAATCATGTATATTTATGTGATAAAAATTTATGTAGACGTTAGGGCACATATATAATGAGTCAAACTAGTGATAGTCTATAAAAAAATATGAGCAATGAATATAAATTATCAATATAAAGATAAATCAATGCATAACTAAAATGTATAGTACGTAAAGCTAAAACCTAGTTATATAGACTGTGTAGGAGATGAACCCAAGTGGATGGATGTACCAATTTATAAACTTGGATTGGTGTGCATTCCCCTAATGGGTAAATGATATCTATTTTAGTTTAGTGTAGTGGACCAAAGACCTGTTTGGAATCTGCAAACACTCGACAAGAACAAGTGAAGCATGTGTATGATAAAACTGACTATACTAGGATAGATATCAATATGCAAAATTTGGAAAGTATTATAAATGTAAACATAACAATCCATCAAATCTATAAAAAAATTATTTTTGAAATATTTTAATGTTTTTGTGTTTTTACATTCTATATTATTATTTTTATTTTCTAAGTATAAGTTGTGTATAAAAAAATGAAAATAAACTATGTACAAGGAGTGACAAAGAGAAGGAAGTATGTATAAGGGTGGGAACCATATTAACCAATGATTCTCATGGGGGACTCACTATTGTTGTGGCTTGTATCAAAAAATAGTAATGATAACTTCTTGTGCAATGTGATTATTATGTTGTAGTTGAATGATATTGTAATAAGATTTGTGTATTGTTCCTCATTAGAATCATAATATTTTTCCACATTAAAATTCTAATAACCTAGTGTGATGGAAGGAACTATATCATAATTTGGAGTTTACCTTTCTAAATTATGCTTTCACAGATTGATTATGAATTTTCCCTTTGAAATGGTGTTTGTTGTAGACATATTATGTTGTTTAATCTCTTTTTACAGAGAACCTATTTTGAGAATTCTTATTGGCTAAGCATGATTTTGACTTTTCAATTGAAGATCTTGCTATTTTTATAATATTTATTATGTATCTAGATGTTTTGCCTTGATAAACTATATATGTGAATGATGTGCCAAAGAATGTTTAATAAACCCCAAACCTTGTTGACCAATATTATCCATTGCTAGAATAGGAGATTTGATGCCTTGGGCATGTTTTCCCAAACATTAACCATGAGGATCATAATATTATAGATACTTTTGACTCAGTACATACCATATTCAATGTTGAGCCTCCTTTTGGAAAGGTAGTTTTGCTTGATTAATCTATGATTTTTGTACTTTTTCATGATCTAATTATGCTTTTGGAACCTTGAGTTGTTCTAATTTGTGAATTGGTAACCATTTTTTATTGTTTCATAATGTGTCCCTTTTTGAATCAGTATATGTGCCATTGTATGTTATGTGGATGATTTGTCACTATGTGAGTCATCTATAGCCATTATCTATTTTATTTTCCTTTCCAATGCAAAATAGGAATATGTGTGGTACCCATGCATTATATGATATACATAAAAATATTTGGATCTCCTCATTGGGTGTAGAGAAGGCAAATTTATTAACTTATCTTTAATCATGTCCTTGAGTATGTCACTAGAGATATTATTTGATCTTTGAAATATTTTGAATCAATAGTTGTAAATGTATTTTGTTGTGGTGTGGTGTTCTAATATATAACATTGGTTTCCACAAATTGAATAGTTGAAGATATATAAATATGATTTACACTATTGTGCCCTAGAGGCCTTTGCTTGTAAATTGATTTTCCAATGTCGTAATATTTTCATGTAATAGTTCAGTTTGATTTTTTAAACCTATAATTATCTTGATCATACTAATAATTTGATCACGTAGAGTCTCATAAGTTAAATCCCTACCTATTTATGTTTGAACATATAGGCACACACCCTATAGGGAATAAGTGTGAATAAGATGAGTAGAGGGATTAATGATAGTGTTATAGGTTGTGTCATCTCATGGATGAATGTTAACATGGACTTGGTTGGAAGGAAAGTAGTTATCACCTTCATGGAGATGGGGAGGAGAAGGAGATTCTTTCATGTGCATAAGATATGACATTAAAACTTGAAACACAATGGTTAGCTTATGTGCTAAATCTTATATGTGTGTATGGGTTTGATTGTTAATAACATTCCATATAGGAGAAAGATAACATGTCAAATATAGAATGCAACATGAAATATATTTTAGTTGATTTGAAACATTATGAATGTATATGTCTACATGATTAAAGAATAATGTCTTAATTATTTTACACATAGAAGAAATATAACATGCTATGGAATATGATGAATATTATATTTGATAGTAAGAATCATCTATATATTTACTGATGTCTTTTCTTAGTTCATTCCAAGTTAAAGGGAATAAGCATGCAAATGAAAGTATGAAACTTTGTAATAAAAATTAATTTATTTCCTCTGTCATTATTATCATGATGATATGAATTAGAAGATATGTGAATATGAAATCTAAGTTTTAGAAATAAAGTTTGAGTATAAAAGGAAAAAGATTCAAACCCTAAGTGTGTCTAGGGTTAGGGTTTTATAATCTAGGGTTTCTTTGAAAAAATTTAATTAGATGTAAAATAATTTGAAACCCTAATGTAAAATTAATTTTAATTAGCTAGGTTGTCTATATAAAATTAGAAAATTAGAAGTAGGTATCCCTAAATTTATTGCACAAATTTTGGATTAATGCAAGCTATGGTTTGAAGTAATATTCAAAGTAAGATGGGTTCATAAAATGATTTAACATTTTAGGGTTTCAAGAAAATAATTCTTATGTTTGGTTAAAATGATGAGATGTCTAAATTAGCTAAATTAATAATTCATTAGACATAACTAACTACCTCAAAAAAAATTGCAAATCATTTTTTTAAAAGGTGTGTATAATTAACCTGACTACTTCACCATATAATTTGTTTTTCGCTTGGATGAAAGAAAGAAAAATTACATGAACATGTATAGGAATGTATGTTTATGGCATGTAGTGGGATAAAAAAGGAATAGTTATAAATAAATATAGTTTGAAACATTAAATTAGTCCAAAAATTATTAAAATTATATTTTTGGAAAGAGGAGAGCATGTTCATCATAACAATATAAAGTTTTTGAATTTTCATGTTGATATTCTTAGTGTATTTGGTAATAAAAATTGAAATTTGTTATTTATTTTCATACCTTTCAAAATTCAGATATACATTGATAGTCTAAGCCTTTGACTTAGGAATCCAAGCCATTCCAAATCCAAAAGGCATGGAAATTGAATTCAAATTCAAATACTATGATCACATTAATGTATAATGCGATCAGATTAATGTATAATATAATCGCATTAATTTATAATGTGATCAAATTAATGTATAATGTGACTATGTTAATAGATAATGAAATCACATTAATGTATAATGCAATCACATTAATGTATAATTCAATCACATTAATGTATAATGTGATCATGTTAATAGATAAGGTAATCATGTTATTATAAAATAAAAATACGATCATGTTACTATTATTTTGCACATTTAAACAAATAGTGTAATGTTGGTTAATAGGTAATGTGATCTCATTCTTATTATTTTGCACATAAAATAATGTGGGAGTTGCACATGAAGGCAACTTTGTCTATAAGCTTATATTTACTACTCTAAATGTTATATTGTAAAATTATACTTTAAATTTATTTTAGTAAATATAATAAATTAGGATCACTCAGCATTTGATAGAGTTGGTCTCATAGTTACATGCCTTGTGATGTGGAAAATAGTTTTTCAAAATCTAATCAGGTCAGTAATTAGGCATTTTTTAGGGTTTAAGTAATAAACCTAGGAATTTCAGGACATAATTTTTGCCATTGATGTCCATTTTTGGTAAACACATAGTCATTTTTTAGGTTTTTGTGCCTTATAAATTGATTCTTAGCATTTATAGGAGTCTTAGATTCCTTAAAATTGAAGTTTTCAAACCACTCACTTTGAAATTGATGCAAAGTGGTGTGATTAAGGTATCATAGATCACATTGATGACCTACAGACATCAAACAACTACTTTGTGTTAATTTCACTTGTTCATCAGCCCTCTCTCATCCCTGATCACTTCCTACTCATGCATCATCACACCTAATCACTCTCATCATTATTAATTATCCCTAATCACTCTATCATTGAACCTCACTATCCCTATTCATCTTTAGTCATTCTTTCATCATCCCTAATTACTCGCTCATTAACCCTCACTATCCCTCATCATTCTTAATCATTCCCTCCTTGTCCCTCATCATCTCTAAGAAATTATGGTCATTTAGCATCTGATAGAGTTGGTATCACAATTACATGCCTTAAAATGTGAAAAATATTTTTTCACAATCTAATTTGTTCAGTATTTAGACATTTTCAAGGTCTAGGTATTAAACTTAGGGATTTTAGTATATAAATTTTATAATTGATGTCCATTTTTGCTAAACATATAGTCATTTTTTAGGTTTTTGTGCCTTCCAAATTGATTTCTAGTATTTATTGGAGTCCTAGGTTTATCAAAATTGAAGTTTGAAAACTAATCACTTTGAACATGATCAAAAGTCATATGATTGGGGAAGTGTAGATCATATTGATGACCTGCACACATCAAACAATCACTTTGTGTTAATTTCATTTATTCATCATCCCTCCCTCATCCTTGATCAATTCCTACTCATCACTCATTACCCCTAATCACTCTCTCATTTTCCCTCATTATCCCTAATCTCTCCCTCATTATCCTTCACTATCCCTAGTCATCTCTAATCACTCCTTTATCATCCATAATCACTCTTTCATTGACCCTCACTATCCCTCATCACCCCTAATCACTCTCTCCTCATCCTTCATTATCCTTAATCACTCTTTCCTCATCACTAATCATCCCTAATATATTCATCATCCCTATTCACTCCCTCCTCATCCTTCCTCATCCCTAATCACTCTCTCATTGATCTTGCTTGTCTCTCATCATCTTTAATCACTTGTTTTTATCATCCCTAGTCACTCCTTCATTGATTATCACCATCCCTCATCATCCCTAATAACTCCTTCCTCATCCTTCATTATACCTAATCAATATTTCTTCATCCATCATCGTCACTAATCACTCTATCATTGACCCTCACCATCCCTCAACATCCCTCATCACTCCATCATTGATCATCACTATTCCTCACCATCCCTAATAACTCCCTCACCATCTGATGTAAGTATATACTATAAATATATCTTTTATTCCAATCATATATTGTTTAATCCATTATAATAAAAATTAACTCTTTCCTAGGGCTTGTGTTATCAATGCCCATTGTGATAATCAATTTTATAATTGAATTAACTATATGATCTTCCAAATTTATAGTCAATTAACATAAGTACTAACTCAAAATTGAGTCTTAATTTTAGTTCATCGAATTATCTTTGTTGTGTAGCTGACTAGATGAAACTTTATTCATTTCTATCTTTGGTAGTTTGGTTTAAAAGATAAAAATTAAACACAAATCTCTTGTATAATTTTCTAATTCTAAGAAGATTTGAATCAGATGTAAATTTCTTTAGTATTTTCCATTATTGTATGACTTGAATATTTGTCAGGTTCACACACACACTCTTTGTGTATGTACTAAGTCCCAAATTTTTTATCTCTTACATGAGAAATGAACATTTATTCATGTTATCATAAAAATATTTTTTTGCAAAATGTGAAACACTATTTCAGCATGGTGTAGATGTTCATACCATGTTTTCTAGAGATTAAGATGTCATCAAGGTACATTAAAAAAATGACATAGGTAAAGGGATTGAGGATGTCATTCTACATCTTAAAATGAATGAATTCATTACATGATTTAACATAAAAGGCATAATGGTAAATATATGCTTGACCACATGTAAAACATCACATGCCTCTAATGGTGAGATGTCACAAAGGATTGCATATTTAAAAAAATTGATTTTGTACACCAAGTGAAACTACTAGGTGATCCATTTCTCAAGGCCTACATTAGACCATAATTTAGCATATGGTTATGGATGATGTATAAATTTCAAGTTCAATTTTTGAAAATATGCTTTAGGAGAAATTAAATTCTTTTAACTTCCATGGAAATGAAGTGTATTGGCTCACCATTGATCCGCATTTACTAATGAAACAATATGTTTAATTCATGTAACTTCTAATTAGGGGAAGTAGAGATATTTTTAGTACAAAACCTATCATTGGGTTCATAATCTATTATCTACTTACCTTTTTGTAATGCTAGATATCTTGTATCCACTGCTTGAGATGTGTAAGTAGAGAGATCATAGTGTGACACTCTTCATTAGATTGAATATTGTATTTATGAATTAATCACCACTTTCCAATCTTGGAATACTTATTTTAATTAGTTGGAAATTATTTTCCACTCTCTGTTTATATGACTCAATCAATAGACATACAAATAAAAGGCCATAAATGTAATTATTTAGTTCATAAAATGTCCTCATATGGAAAATAATTGATTGGTTTCATAAAATCACATATCTTGGTTATCCTCATGTATTTACTACCCATTTTTAGTGCTATGGTGGTCTTACCCACTTCTCTTTATCTGGTGGATTTTTAATTATGAATTACATCATTTCTAATAAGCCCATATTTTATCATAGGTGTTAAATATTTATGTTTCAAATTTGCCTCCACATAATTTTGATCATTATGTATTATATTTTATGCTATCACTCAACTCTCCACTTATAAATCTTAACATTGTTAAACACAAAAAAAAAATACCACCATCAAGATATTATATGGAGTGGTTAAGGATGGGTAAGGATGGGTAAGGATGAGGAGGAAATTAGTAGAGATGATGAGGGAGTAAATAGGGATGTTGAGGGATGGTGAGGGTCAATTAGGGAGTGATTAAGGATTGTGAAGGATTGTGATGATTAATTAGGGATTGATTAGAGGTGACGAGGGATGATGAATAAGTGATTAGAGATGATGAGGTATGATAAAGTAGTGATTAGGGATAATGAGGGATGATGAGGGTTAATTAGGGAATGATTAGGGATAATGAGGGAGTGATTATAAATGATGAAGAATGGTGAGGGTTAATAAGAGAGTGATTAGGGATGATGACAGAAGAGGAGGGAGTGATTATAAATGATGAAGTAGTGATTAGGGATGATGAAACATTTATTATGGATGATAAGATCCAATGAGGGATGATGAAGGATGAGGAGTGAGTGATTATGGATGATGAATTAGTGATTATGGATGGTGAGATCCAATGAGGGAGTGATTAGGGATGATGAGGGATAATGATAACTAATGAGGGAGTGATAAGGGATGAGGTATGAGTGATTAGGGAATATAAGGGATAGTGAGGGTAAATGAGGGGGTAATCTGGGATGATGAGGGAGTGATTTTAGATGACTAGGGATAGTGAGGTTTAATGAGGGAGTGAATAGGGAAAATAAATAATGATGAGAGAATGATTAAGGGTGATGAGGCATGACTAAAAAGTGATCAAGGATGAAGGAGGGATAATGAACAAGTGAAATTAACACAAAGTGGTTTTTTGATATGTCCAGGTCATCAATGTGACCTATGCTACCCCAATCACACCACTTTCTATCAACTTCATAGTGAATGGTTTACAAACTTCAATTTTTATAAACTTAAGACTTCTAGAAATGCCAAGAATCAATTTGAAAGGCACAAAAACTTAAAAGGTGAATATATGTTTACCAAAAATGGACATCATTTACAAAAATTAAAATCCCTAAATTTAATACTTAGACCTTGAAAATGCCTAAGTACTGATCTGATTGGATTTTGAAAAACTATTTCCACATCATAAGGTGTGTACCTGTGAGACCAACTCTATCAGATATTGAGTGACCTTCATTTCATATGTTTACTAAAATAAATTCAAAGTATAAGAAATCAAAAGTACAAATATAAACTTAAACTTAATATTTAGAGTAGTAAATATAAGCTTCTATCCAAACTTGCCTTCATGTGCAACTTCCACATGATTTTATGTGCAAAATAATAGGAACATGACTGTGTTATCAATAACATGATAACATTACCTATTAACCAAGATTCAATTCATTTGTTTAAATGTGAAAAATAATAGTAATGTGATCACATTTTTCTTTTACAATAATGCTATCACATTATCTATTAACATGATCACATTATAAATTAGGTTGATCATGTTATACATTAACATGATTGTATTATGACTCGGTAATTATGGATCCATAATTTAAATGACATGATCACATTATTTAATTAATTTGGTCACACTATTTATTAACATGGTTGAGTTATGTAAAATGTCCATAAAATTATCCCCTAGCTTCATGCACTTACTCATATAACACCTTATCCTTGTACACTTAGAAAATACAAACCTTGGCCATTCATCTTAGTTATAAATCTTTTCCATTGCCTAAAGTCTCACATAAACTATCTATGTATGGCTATTGCTTATCTCTTATTCTGACCAATGTTATTCTAATGACTCAAACCTTATATCATGCTCAAAATGTTACAAACCTACTTATCTTATGTCTCTACAAGTTCTGGACCTATGCATGTTTTCTATATTTTAGGACATTTGTGTTCTATTTAGATGCCTACATCAACACTAATGTCTAATCCCAACATAAGTGTGTAGTGCCATAAAGTCATCTAATTTTCAAATGAAGTGTATTTCTATGGTAGATCTAAGTGAGTTAATGTGATATATTTTCTAAATGGATTGGTATATATGCATGATCAATCATCATTATTTATTTACATAAAATAGACCAAACAACTCATAAGGAAACTTACCCAAAGTCTTCAATCAATCAATCAAGTGAGAAAACCTTCTATATTTGCTTATTTCTATTTTATTCATAGGGACAATACATCTACAAGTCTGAAGTGTTGAAGGAGCATCCCATGATCCACATTTTCTAAGATACAATCTAAGTCACTCGACATAATACTTATCACACATTCCATCCTTATACACACATAAAATAACACATAGGGGATAACCACACAATTATAGGACCCTCTTTTGAGTATTGTATATGTATGTAGTTCTCATTGATAGAGGAGTCTTTGCGGTAGCTCAACACCATGTTCTTAATAACCCAATTTTCCCATAGCTACTATGAAGATAAATAACTATGTTTTTTATATTTTGATAAGGAGAGACAACCCATGATATATATCTAAGAACTATAGAGTGAAGGTGACATAAAATCTAGAATATTCTAGGTGGTTGCATTGAGATATAGTAGGTATTTTAAATATGACACCTATATTCAAATTAAATAGAAAAATTAATACAAATTTATGAGATAGATGCAATTTTTTGAGGTCACATAAGTCAAATTTACACTATATGATAACTAATCTAGAATCTAGATCTAATCTATTTACAACCTATTCTATATCTAGATCTATTTTAGCATCAAAACTGGCTAATTACCACTAATTTTTATTTATTACAATATCTAGCATATTTGTAGTTTCTATTTTTAACATATCTCAATATAATAAATTTAGTATATGTTTATCTAAGTTTAAAAATTAGTTGGCATATTATAGAGATAGTTTATCACCATTGTGCCCAAGGCTATATCAACCCCTTTAACCCTAAATTTCCCAATCTAGACTTTAGGGTTAAACATTAGGTGCTTGATAGGTACTTGATTGATGATCAGTGATAAGGTTCAATAAGAAAAATAGGAAGACCCATAGGTTTTGAAACATTTACAGTTTAGATGAATTTTAGAAACTAGAGAGTAGTTAATGATCTAGACAAAAGTATCAGTGATAGTGTCCCTCTATGGCCAATAGTGTTCATAAAGAAGCTAGATTATAGATATGTATCTAAAACTAGTAGCAAATCATGTTTATAAGGTTTTAATATTTCTTGTAGTACATGAGATGTGGGTCATTAGAATGATATGGATTGGACTAGTAGATTATCATTTAGGCACAATGACATGGTTAATGCAAGCCTTTAGGCAACAGAGAGGTCTAGAACTGAAGGATATATCCTTTATTGATATTTTTCAATTGTATAAGATTAAAATTTTATAAATATTAAGTTTTAGTTTAGACATGCATATATGAATAACCAATATCACTCAAAAAATCCTTATAACCCCAATATTTTGTAAAGAATAACCCACATGTTTGTATTATGGTTTACAACATCAAACATTGAATTTTTTTCATACTATCTTGTTTATTATGTCTATATCTCTGAACACACAATTAATTTCTATGCACATCATCTATTTTATTTACAGTAATGGTACCATGGGTAAATTCTTAATAATAATTTAGAATAAAGATATTACAAAGATGAATTTTCCACAATTGAATTACTGATTTATGAAAAATATTTAGTTCATTATTATCACTATTTTATGACATGATATTATAAATAATCTGCTACTACATTATGAAATATTATTTTATGATTAAGGGAGGACTTAATGGAAGCACAATGCAATCTTAAAACTATGCACCTTCATACTACAACTTATACCCTTTAATTTAAAATCATTTTGGTCAAAGCATGATTGACATCTATCATAAATAACTATGTGTAAACCACTTTTCCTTACCATTTTTTAATAATTTTAATGGATAAAAATGGATCATAGGAAATGGTAAGTTTGCTCAATTTTTATTCTAAGTATTAGTTTCCAACATACTACAATTTATACCCATGAATAAAGTGGTGATAAAGGGAAGGACAAACCTATTAAATTTTATTTATTTATTAATTACATGAATACATATATCATAAAACCATCAGATAAATCTAGGTTTTGTTTCATACCAACCCCTTTCATATTTGAGAGTTTATTCAATTTGATTTATATCTTCACAACCTCAAGGGTATGGTTCATCTATAGGTTTAGAGATATATATTAATTAATATCCTTGTTATTCAAAGTTAAATTCCTTATTTTCTCTTTTATAATTAATTTTATTATTATAATTTACCACTTTGCTTGTTAGAACATGAACATATCCATAGATTGGTTTCCTTATTTGAAACACCTAGAATATCTTATGGTATTTTATTTTTGTGAAGTGTAATATAGTCCTTAATATGTTATGAAAATAATACATCAAATTATATAAATCATATAAATATAATGGAATGTGAGTGAATTTGTATTGAAGCCACATGTAATATACATGAGT
>JARHVA010004819.1:0-2500 GCA_037957365.1 Torreya grandis | reverse complement strand
ATGGGGTGTTGAGGATTTCCAACCTACCCCTCAAACAAACACACTTTTCTGATTGTATCAAATTAATGTCCTAACAATTATGGAAGATTAGAATTTTCTCATAAAACTAGTTAAAACAATCCATTTACATGGTTTCAGAACTCATGTACGAAGGAACAAGGTTGATAGACCTAGACATAGATAAATCCAAAAGCTCAGAATAGTTCTACCCAAAGGACAATACCACCAAAATATGGATACTAGCAACACATGGTGCTACTATATAATTTAGGGTGTTACTATCTAGGATGGGTTTTGAAACCTGGATCCTATTTGTGACACTCAGACTAGCTTATGCCTTAGTTTTCAACCTCTAGATCATTTATCTCAATTATTTTCTAACTAAGATCTCATTTAGATTATTTATTACTATTTTTAGAAAGGTCAAAATTAGTCAATTCTATAACAAATTGGTGGTTGTATTTATTGCATATTTCTACCCTGATTTACTATACTTAGCTCTTTAATAAAATAGGATTTAATTTCATCTAAGTCCTAAAAGGTTATAACATTTGGTGAACCCAACTTACTTTGAGCACATTATTTCAAAACCCTAGTGCACCATTAGGGTCTCCCTTTTCGTTTCTAGCATATATTCAATTTGCAGTCTATATCCTATCATCATGATTATCATGATGAATGCCATTTTATATTTTTTGGTACAAAATCTCATGGTTTGTTTAGCATGCTTATTACCCACCATTTATAGAAAAATGCATATGTATGCCACCCCTCTCATGGATCATGTCAAAACTCAGTTTATTTTACACATTGTTCATCCCTCTTTTAAGTCCCGATCTTATGAGGATCATTAATACATGGCTCACTTTGAGTTACCTTCAGTTACTAATCGATGATAGAGGGATCATAAGACTCCTTTTGTTTTACCTTCACCTAGATTAGTTGACTATGATCACTCCCATCTTGCCTCTACTACTCACCCTTGACAAATAGTAGAATCCATGGTTTCATTTGTTGCTAGATGGACTAGGGGGCATCCTCAGCCTATACAACAATAACATAATCCCACCATCCCTCCTCATTCCTAGCACACTATAATGGGACCTAGAGATTAACACATAGTATTTTATATTGTGGATTAGTTGAGAAACACATTAGCTAAGATATTCATATTGAAATTACTTCAACAAGAAACTATTCTCAAAGATATTATTTTTCAAACACTCAATCATATATACTTACCTTGTGACATAGAACTACTTTACATTACATATATCAAAAACACTATCAAGGACATTGAGGATGTTATATCTTTTCCAATGAGGATTTTCCATCATGGTCAGTTATTGCTCAGAATTTACCACTTTTTATTCAATAACAAATCACTACCTTCATTATTAAATGAGTTTTAGTTTATAGTTGTTTTAAGACTTAGCATATACAACCTCACATTTATATATAGTATGGGGTTGATATAGCATCCATTCACAAGATATATAAGAATATCAGAGGTTTTGATGACATTCCTAGACAAACATTGGGCTTTATTACATTGCATATTATGATTGAGACAAAAACTCTACCTACATAGTTTTAGGTGATGCCTAATCATTTACACTACAACCTATTACTTAGGAGGCCTTGGATACATGTTATGGAGGTCATACCCTCTACCTTGCATAGATACATCAAATATTGTAGAGTCACCAAACCTACCACCCTGAGTACATCTTCAAATGGGACACCTCATTTTCTTATAGACTCCCCACCTCACAAAATTCCAATTGAGTAGATGCATACATATGATTTTTGTGAATCTAGCAAGACTACTCCTACACCTCTTCAAAATCTTCCTATAACATAATTACCTTCACCCATGATGGAGGGGGATCTCCCATAGTACAGATATCCCCACCCAGGGTAGATGATGAGGATCTCCCATAGTACAATACATTTACCATTCCTTGTTAACTTAGAAGAAGTATACATCCATAACATCGATACAAATTTTGAGGTCACCGTAGAGGAAAATCCTACACCTACTGGCATTGATGATTATTAATGTGGATTAAGTTTCACACCAGTGGGATCATGAGAGTATAGAGATGATTATAAGGAGCTCATACCTTTTTTTACACTAAAAACACCACTAGTTCATAATGTTATAGCTATAGGCTACACTACTCAATTACATTCAGTGGTAGATCCCTCCATTCACTCAATATATATGGTTACATCTATGGATATTAACCTAGTTATATATATTTAGGAAGGAAGTTCACAAGATAGATTACACCATATTCTACATATACTACTTGACAAAGGATTGATGGTATTAGCCTTAGTTCCTCACAAATCCATCAATAGACTATCATAATAAAAAGGTCAACCATTTAATCATTTTCATAGACTTAGAGGACATGATATTGATACATTCTCAACATTACAACATAAATTAAATAAGTTCAAAGCTCAGGGAACTATTCAAATTATACAGCCT
>JARHVA010004818.1:1255000-1422500 GCA_037957365.1 Torreya grandis | reverse complement strand
TATTTTACCACTAAAGTCATTTTGGAATCGGATCAAATTAAATACTTAAAATTTGAAATTTATAAAATATGATTCTTTAATTTGATTATGTTAGGTTTTGAAATTCACCAACAACCATTTGATAATTTTTATAATCTTCAAAAACATCCCCTTGAGGCCTTTTTTGGAGACATTTTTATAGTGGCAAAATTTACTCTATATCTAGCACTAAAGTCGATTTGAATTTGGTGTATTTACAATATCTAGGAATGGTATTTTTCAAATATAGAAGTTTTAAGAAAATTATAATAGTTTTAAATTACCCTCTAAATAAAAAAAAAAAATTTATTTCTAGATTGGATATTTTTCTCAAAGTGATTCTGTAGCTAGTTTATTTAGAAAATTGAAGCTTTTTTTTTAGTAGTTAAAGTCACTATGGAAGGCTAGTATAAATTGGCATCCTAATCATAATAAAAATATTTTGTTTCCTTAAATGTAATATTTATATCTTATAGAATAAGTTACCATGAAAATAAAAATTTATTCTCTTATGTCAGATTTAATCTAGATGTACTTTTATACCTGATTATTAGTGTGAAAGTTAGTGTGTTTTGTCTTGTTTGGAAAGGTTTCTTATTATAATAGTTATTTTAGTGAATTTTTAGAATTTATGTTTGGGTTGTGACTATCCTATGATATTATATATATTTATTTAGTCACTTATTACCTTAATTTGAATTTGGGACAAATGTGAATCTTTTGGTCTGGCTTAACTGCCAATAGGTAGGACCTTCTAGAAGATGTTTTGAATTATTCTCCTATAACAAGTCTTATTTTAGTGATAAAGATTATATTTATTGTGCATGTAATTATCTTTACTATATATCTTTGTGTTTCTTACTTTTGTATTGGTTAGCTATTAGTTAGATATTGGCCGCAAAGGTATTTTTTTTCATTTAGGGAATGTTGAATATCTTCACATATAAGTTATCACTCATTTAGAAATGGGTGAAATACATAAGCCATAATTATATGTGTGATGGGATAACTAAAAATATGTAGGTAGATTAGAGAGTGGTCATGATATTATCATACTAACCCTTAGGACACCCCTTTGTGTGGGAGTTATCAAATAAATTGAGAATGTTCTTGGATAACATGCTTAGTGAACTAACCCTTACAATATTTATGAGTATGAAAACTTAAAAAATAACCTTAGGAGGTTATTAGAACATGTACTTATCATCTAATGCTTTTAGCACATGATTAATCATGAATATTATACCATTCTTCTTCATGTAGTATATCTTCTAGTATATATTTGTGTGATTTGCTCATATGTTAGTTTTTTTAAGGTAGTGACCTCATTTATTATTTTGTAAATGAACTTATTTATGTTAATCACATATTTTTACACCTTTAGATACTCAATTTAGAGATAGAGCTTCTCTGAGCAACGTAATCCAAAGATATTTGAGAATTTCACCTCATCAGAAAAAGATAATTTAGGTTATTTGCCACACTTGACTCTCATTTTTGTCATCTTGTGGGAATGTTTGGGTGAGAACATGTACATTGTGACATTATAATTTGTGATTTATGACCTTTGGATGTGTCATTATTTTGAGTAGATGATGAAATCTTAGTAGCTCACTTAAGTGACATATTAGATCCTTCTGTGACTTAGAGTGCCAACCCAGTCTTAATTATGATGTCTTGTAGAGGAAGCCATCATAAGTGAAAGGATAACTACATTGGACCCTACTTACATAGAGTGGATATGTAGGCTTCCCAAGTTGTGTTGGGGGAAATGGGTCTAGGTTATTAGGCTAGGTTAGGGGTTCTTTCCATCTTACTTAATTTTTGGATTATTAATTATGTTTAGATTAACTATATATGTATTGTACTAATTTAAGTTTGAGTTTGATCATCATGTGGTTTTTCCCAACCATTTCACCCTAAATTTAGTTTTATACTTGTCTTGCCTACCTTAGATTATATTTGTATATTATTAAATGAGGCTCTCCCTTTGTATTTCTTAAAGTGATAACCTTATGTTGAGTGATTATTGTTCTATATCACTTCTTTCCTTCAAGTGTGTTGATCAGGTTATGTGTAAATAATTATTTGTGATCCTTTAAATTAATAAATTATAATTATGCTTGACAATCTAATATTATTACCTTATTATTGGCACTTGTACCTCTTACTTGAGTAATCAAATTTTGAAACCACCTTAGATATTGATCTCACCCTATTATGTTTGCATTTTTCTTCCTATGGAAGCCTTTTGGTGGAAAGTGGATGAAATTAAATAAATTCCATAATTCCTTATATAATTATGTGTCAAATTATTTGATAACATTTTAAAAATTACACAATAATTTAACCACTAATAAATTACAATTAATAAGTAAACATATTTAAATTTAAATAAATTAGTGAAAAAAAACTTACATGGGTTTTAAAACAAAATTTTTTGGTCTTGACAAATGAATCAGGGCTAAATATTTTTAACATCTAATTTTTTAATATACTTAGTATTAATGTAGAATATGTTCATTATTTAAATATGAATATTTGAGGATTTGATAATATTCAAAGAAAAGTATTAAGATATAATACACTACTCATCAATGTGAACCCTTGAAGGATAGATATAATTTATTAGGTCATTCCTAATTACCTCAATTATAACATTTTATTAGGGATGTGATATCTAAAAATTTAGAGTTCTAATGTAAGATAGGAAATGAAACTAATGAAAAATTCATATTCTAAATCTAAATTAAAACTTAAGATTGAACAATAAAAATGAAAGAAAGTTACAAAACAACATAGTTACAAACCATGAAAAATAAACACATCACCTTCTCCATTGTGACATGTGATTTTGTCTTTCTTCTTATAATGTGGGTGCTCAATTTGTTTCTCAAAACTAAGATGAATTAGAAATCATATGGGTTAAATAAATTGAATTTTGAATGATGTTTAGGATAATTATGATAGAAATTAGATATCTTAAAGGTGGATGATGAAAATGGAGGATAACACATAAATTTATAGAATTATGGAAGGGGATCTGAATGGTTGTGAATGATATAGATTTATTTGATAATGATAATTATCAATGGTTGGATTTGAGTCCTCATCCAAGTGGATGATGCCTAATTCCCATGTGTGTGAGAGAAATGGGGAGATTTATTTTTTAGTTGAATGAATAATCACAAATTGGTCAAGGTAGTTAAGTGACTCACCATGGTAATTTAAATTTTCAATGGTGACTCAACAATTGGTTCAGGAGGTTAAGGAAGTGGTTGGATGACTCAACACTTGATTGAGAGAAGTGTGAAAGATGTTTAGATGAGGTGGAAATTATAGATTTAAATAGTTTTGAGGAATTATGTATGTATGATTAATTAATTAATTATTTTAGTATGAGATGGAAATGATGTTAGTAGGAGATTGAAATTTGGGATGAAATGATGTTGTTATGTCAATTTTGATTAAAGTTAATTATAACACTAAATTGGTAGTATTTAGGTTTATACATTTTCTTCTCTTTGAAATGGTGTTATGACTAGAAGAATCAACACCATTTTACAAAATAATTAAAAATTAAAGTGAAAATGAAAGTATAAAAATGATGCCCCATATAGGTATAAAGGACTATGAATGATGCCCCCTTGAGTGTCTGTGCAGGAAAAATAGATGTAGATGAATGCTTGGTGTGAATGAAAGGAAAAATAAGATGGGAGTGGATGGAGATGATTCCATAATAAATGGAATTATTAGTCTCAATAAAAATTCTTGTGGGATTTAAATCATGTGTAAAAATATTTACCCTGAGAAGATAATTTCTAGGGAGAGGATTATAGAAAGAATAAGTCGCATTTGGAAGTTGCACGCTTGGAATTTTTCCCCATGAAGCCATTTCATAGTAGCAAATGTGGGAATAATATATCCCAATGTTAATATGTAGGATGAAAAATGAAAATATATATTTTTTGATGATGGGTAAAAACTTTACAAGATTAATTTGTAGGATAAAATAAATATTTATAGCATTTTGATTGATTGGTGAAAGAAATTATGGACAAAATTACTGAAATGGGAGTGAAAATCATGAATGATATATAACATATGTGAGTGGTGGGAGTAAATATATAGGGATACAAGGTAGTTTTAATTTCATTATGTAAAATTAATTTGAGTGAGTAAATTATGAGCCACCTAAATTGGGATATTTTATTAGGATTATGAGGGAAGATTAGATTTATACCAATAGAGAGTCATTGAATCAAGTGAGTACAGACACACCAATAGCCATATGGGAGAAAGGATGTGTTAAGTTACAATTTTTAACTTTTTTAGTCATATTTTGGTAATATGCTTAGTAAAAGTGGAAAAAAATAATTCACCATTAAGAAAATAATGGATTTAGAGACAATTTTAGTAGAATTATTAGGGGAAATGGCAAGTTCATGTAAGATCATGGTGATTTTATGTGAACATCAAAATCATCAAGGATCAAGATGAAATCATTAGAATGTTAGTAAAATTAGTTTGAAACCAAGGTGAATTCATGATAACATGTAGTGAATTTGTCAAATGGTGAATTTTTTAAAGGAAGAAGAAAATTCATTCGAAGGGAAGGTGAATTTGGCATGACATGTAGTGAATTCATCTGAGAGGGGTGGATAGTTAGAAATGATAATAAATTATAAAATAAACTTATTTTATATGTGGTTATGAGTGAAATTAAATGTGTTGTAGATATATATAAAGTGCATAAAAATTAACATAGTCTTTCATTGATTTTTGTAGGAGATATTAACCATACTTGTCACACGGGAGAGGTGATTGAGGCTAATGGATTTGATGACCATGTTATCTAATTATGAGGTGGGGGTTTTATAGGTTATGGGACTATTTTATATTGTTTATATGTTATATATATGAGTAGATAGGACTTTTTTGATGGCATTGGTAGAGTGTTGGCATTCAGAGACTCACATTCCACTTATCAACAAGTAAGGTGATTGTTAATTTGGAGGACATGTTAAGATACTTCACATCCATCTATATTGTGTGAAGGTTTACTAGTGGGAAATAACATAGGTTGTATCAATATTTAGGGTATTTATGGAGGACATCATTCGCATGATTTGATCAGGATTGATGTAGATGCATGCAAAATAATGGAAGAGATTGACACATTGACTTTGGTTTTTATATATCTTGTAAGTGGAATATTATTACTTGACAAGAGGGGTAGATTGATACCTTCAAGTTTAATAGATGTGATTGGATATATGCTAGAGTATATGACACTATTTTAATGGGTAATGTTTGTACTTACTCACTTATACAGAGACTCACATCATGTGGTGTGAAAAGTAAGGGCCAAAATATGACCATCCCCACATTTTTAGGTGTGGGCATGACATCATATAGTGTTGCAGTGACTAGTGGGTTAGACGAGGAGTAGAGGGGTTAAGGATACTTTTTCATACAAGTGTCATGTGACTATAGCAGTATGGATGGAACACTTAGGAGACATAAATTACTATAAGAGGGATTTTGATGATCTTGGACCATAGGATATCACCTAGAGGCCTTAT
Source organism: Torreya grandis (assembly GCA_037957365.1). NCBI lineage: Eukaryota > Viridiplantae > Streptophyta > Pinopsida > Cupressales > Taxaceae > Torreya > Torreya grandis. Next base: position 1,416,897 of record JARHVA010004818.1, on the reverse strand, counting down.
GAGGTGGCATATCCATAATGGAGGTAATATGTTTTATATATGGATTTTATGATAACTACTTGATATATTATAAGGATAAATTAATATGCCATTAAGTTTTATTGGCCAAATAGGGTTAAGAGATAATTTGGGAGTCAATAGGATTTACCTTCAAGACCACATGTATTTGCATGGGTTATGTGAGATAAATAAAAATGCATGCTAGACATTGACCTAAGAGTTGATAAGCATAGTTGGACAAAGATTTATATTGTCACATACCAACCTAGGATAAATGTGGAAGATGCAAGTGGTATAGATCTATACACAACATGGTTGAGGTAGTAGAGACCATTAAGGCTGATAGATCCATATGTACCACCTAGGACATGGATATAGATATTGCATCCATATAATAATGGCTTAAAAATGAGGATTATGAGAGTTACAATAGCATATAATGGTGGAGGACATATAAGAGATCAGGATGGTGGCCAAAGACAAGATACTGAGATGAGAGATGTAGGAGGTGGCCATGGATGGGATACAAATATGGAAGAGGTCAAAAGTGATCACAGAGGAGGAGATAATCCACTAGTAGCTATTGATCATGAGAGAAAGGGAGATGATACTATGATGTAGTGAGCACTAGAGGGGAAAACTATAGGTGGTGATTGAGTAGGACCATTAGGGTCAACATGATAAATAAAGGATGGGACCTTGGTCCAGACATTATGTCAGCACATTAAGGCTCAATATGTTCAGATAAAATGTGTTTAGAAAGATGGAGGTGGTAGATATGGACATGTTGATATGAACACAATATAAATTAATAGGTTATAGTCTAAGGTGGATAGGGTACATGTATAGGTGGATAATATGAATACAAATATGGGTATAATGAATGTAGAGATATGTATTAGAGATGAGGGGTTAGATACTTTTGATGTGGAAACATAGACACCAGATGATGCAATTTTAACATAGAATACAAGTGAAAGTGAGATACACTATGGATAGAGATGTAAAGAATGAAGCAAATATTGATTGGAATTGGGTAGTTACATGCCTTATCAGATGTGATGAGTGTTATGGAGTAGGTGACCTATTATAAAATTCTCTATGATCAATTAGTACCACTAGATTAGATAGCACCATTATTCATAGAGTATTATATAATTAGATCAACATCAACTAAGAAAGTATAGATAGTGGTCTATGAACAATCTACGAGGTAGTCTTCTTAGTGCTTCATGGGTCTTCCTAGGAGTACATTACAAAAACCTTGTCTAAGATGACCCATAGATTACCCATCTGAGGGTCATAGAAATATATAGGGAGATATGATAGATGCATACATATATTTTTGATATGTATCAATTTATTTATGTACTTTACACACTTGATATGTATTTGTGTGTGTATACATGGTTCATTTGGGTATTTTATTGCAGGATGGATTTGTTTATAGATGTTTTATGGTTTAAATATGTCTAATTTAGATAAATATGTTAGATGGATATATAGATAAATTTGATTATATATGGTATTATCTCTCCTACATTAAATTTTTTGATACATATTAATTCATTTTTTTAGCATTAGGATGGATAAAATGAATGTAAAAAAGTATTTGTGAAAGTGGAAAAAATTATTTTTTCTTATTATATGATTTTCTTGGAGTTCCACCAATATTTCTAACATTTTATTCTAAATTTAATTGAGTAACCTATAGTTTTATGTTGTGTAAGATAATACACACCAATGATATAAAAACATCATGATGTCCTATTATGTTATAGGTATAGGGACTATTAAAGTCACAAGTACAAAACTTAGTGTATTATGGTATGCAATATCATAATAACACCATTTATAATACACATGGTGATCTATACTCAAGAAGAAACAATGAAAACAAGATAAAATAAGTGTTTTCAACAATACAACCATGTAAGTAGAGTAAAGAAACACCTATACAAGCAATTAAAATACATAAGTTGAACAAATAAGAAATCAAATAAATGACAAAAATAAATAGGCAAAATGTCTTTTTGGATATCCTTGGTTAGAGTATAAAATTTTAGCATATAATATCTTTGAAAATGTTAACTATATAATTATCAATCCGTGGAAAGGATAGATAGGGTAAGTTACTAAGGAGAAGGGATTTTTTATTGATGTTTTTGGAGTTTTTTGTGTTTTTGGGGATTTTCTAATGTTTTTTTAATTTTTTGGGGTTTTTTTGTGATGGTGGTGGAAAAGATGACCATAGATACCCCATATATCTTATCACTAACTACATAATTTGTGTATATCTTAGGATAATGTATTTCTACTAATGAGGGAAGAATAAAAAAGTGATGATATTAGGTAAAGTGATGATGATTAGATGATGTGTACCAACCCAATAAATGATGATTTAAGTGATGTGGTTGTAATTATAGATATGTGTTTTTGTATTATATGGATGAGTGACTTACCTAATGATTGTGTATAAAATTATATAAAAACATGAGCAAAGGTGTATCTATGTAACCAAAAAGATAAAACCTTAAACTATCATGTCATAGGCAACTAAAAAACTGGGAGGTTTACACATGGAACCATAAATTAGTTTTCACCATGGTACTTACCCAAATTACCATAAGAATGGTTTTCACTTGTGGATGAATGATTTTTATTTTTCTATTTATTTTTCTATTTTTTAATTTAATTAATTTATTTTTTGACACATACATAGTAGCACTAGAGTCTTTTTAGGCATGTAAATTCTTAAGGTGTATAATGTTCATTGTTTCATCAAGATCTTCTCCTTATTTTGTATCCAAATTATAATCACTCGATCTGTATTTGGAAATGATGATGTATGGACCTAACCATTTAGGTGAAAAATTCACTTTCTTTTTGCAATCAATATTGGGGTTCCATTTATTTTATTTTAGAATAAGGTATCTAACTTCAAACTCTTTATTCCTTATTTTATTTTTTTAACTATGACATCTATAGTTTTAATAGGATTGCATATGGTTAATGGCATTAAGATGTTTCTCATCAAGGAGATCAATTTCATGTATCCATCAGATGTAATATGTTTCATCAACTTCTTTTTAAGGAGATACGTAATGATGCAAGCTCAATTTTAATAAGTAAGATGGAATCGATGTCATAAATAAGGGAATATGGGGTTTCCCATATCAATATGTTAATTATAGTATGGTAAAACTAAAAGTTAGGGTAAATTTTTACGTGTCGATCAATTGCATAATCATTGACAATGCACTTAAGAATTTTAAGGACATTTTTGTTTGATGCCTCTATTTTACCATTGCCTTAGGGATAGTATGGTGTCATCCGTTTGTGCTTGATATGGTATGCTTGGAAAAAGGATTTGACATTGTTATTTTTGTAATATTTCCCATTATCAAATATAATGGAATGATGAATACCATAAATTAAAATGATGTGGTTTAGAATAAATTTGAAAATCTATTTATCGGTCATATATGCTATAAGAATGGCCTTCATCCTCTTAGTAAAGTATTCATTTGAGGTAATGACTTGTTTGTGGCCATTAGAAGAATTAGGATTGATTTTTATAATGAGGTATAACCCTAATGTGGAAAATAGACATGGAGTGGTAATGGGTTACAATTCTTGAGATGGAATATGGATTAGGTCATCACATATTTGTCATGGGACACATTTATTGACATAAAGGCATGAATCTATTTCCATTATTGGCTAGTAATACTCAATTTTTAGAATATTGTTGGCAATGACCATGAAAATAGTATGATAATCACAAATATAATTTTTAACTTATTTAATGACTAAAGTAGCATATTCAGAGTTTAAACATCATAACCTTTGTGGTATAAGGTATTTCAAAGGATGGTAAATAAAGAAGTTAATTAGATGAAGGAATTTTGTGATTATAAGATAAATTGGGAGGTATCACTTTGTCTTAAATGTATTTTTATATATCCTAATACTAATGAGAATTAGGACCAATAACCTCACAAACCATTTGAGATTTTGGAACATCATATGCTAGGCACAATAATTACTCAACAAAGAACTAACTATAATTGTCTTATAGATGTATGTCAAAGAGTGAATTGATTGTATCCATAGCATTAATTTTCCTATTATTAACTCAAGGAATTTATTCAAATTGGATGGAATAAAAAAATTATTTAATAATATTTACCATACAATTATAAAGAATTGTCTTATCATCTTTAGCTTGGTATTCATCATCTACTTGGTTGATAATAAGCTTGTAATCCCCAAAAACTAGGATATAATAGATGCCCCATTGAATTGAAAGAGTGAGACCTTATATAGGAGCTTCATATTCTGATATGTTATTTATGCAAAGGAATATTTTGAAATACTTTCAAAATGAGACCACCTTATGGAGTGATGAGCAATACATACCCCTAGCCATGATTTGTGAAGGACCTATAAAAGTACAAATACCACTATAATTATTTATTCAATAACATGATATCTTCATATATAAAATTTATGATTATATGTTTGATATATTCTAATGGTGATTCTACCAAGGTGTTTGCTAGTACTTGTATTTTGATAGTTTTTTAGTTGACATATTCTATATCAAAATCACTTTTAATCATGACCCAATTATCCATTCTCCTTATTAGATTTGATTAATAATTGAGATACTTAAGAAGATCATCTTTTGTAATGATCTTAGTTTGATTATTGATCATGTAGCGGTAAATATTTTGGGAAGCAAAAATACAAATAAACATGCCTTATTGATGGAAAAATAGTTCAATTCATAAGATATCGAGATTATACTTAAATAACATACTACTATTTCTGTCCATTATTCATCATGTTGTGCTGATAATTCCCCCAATTCATATTACATTACTAAAATATGTCAGAGTATAGTTTTATTTGGAGTTGGTGGATTTATGTTTAGTGCATTTTATAGACAATTTTTAAGATTTACAAATACCTATTTAAATTCCTCATTCAAGTGAAATCAATGTTATTTTTAAGAAAAAATGTGAAAAGATGACATATGTCTACAAGTTATGTTTTGAATCTTGAAATTGCTTCAATCTTTCCTTGAAAAATATGAAGTTGTTTATGATTTAAAGGTGGATTCATTTTTATGATATCAATAACCTTCATAGTAACCACTTCCATACGTCATTGTGAGACAATAAATCCCAAGATATTTCCTAAAGTAACCGCAAACACAAATTTATTTGGATTTAGATAAACCTTGTATTCCCTGAACTATTCAAAAATTTTGCATAGTACAATGGGATGAAATAATCTAGTCCTTTATTTTTTCAAAATATCACCTACATAGTCTTCAAAGATATCATGAATCATATCATGAAAGATAACTATCATCACATGTTGATAGGTGGTTCTAGTGTTTTGAGGCTAAAATGCATTACTTGATAGAAAAAGGAACCCAAAGGAGTGATAAATGTTATATTATATTCATCTTTAGAAGCTATTTTGATGTGATTGTACCCAAAAAATGATCCATCAAGGTCAACATATTATGACCTATTGTAGAATAAACAATCATGTGTATGTTTGGTAAAGGTAAGTCATCTTTAGGATATGATTTATTGAAATATATAAAATATGTGTAGACTCTAATCTCTAATAATTTCTTGGTGATTCATACTATAATTTATATATATTCTAAGTAGTTTATTGGTCATATGAAGATAACTTCTAATTATTTTCACAATTATTCCTACATGAGTAATGTCAATTTTAGATGTATTCTGTATGTTTAAGTTTGAGTGATTTTGTATCTTTATGTATAATAAGGTAGTGAAAAACTAGTGAATTATCCAAGCTAGTAATGTTTGTATATGACCATGAAAACACATAAAAAAATCCTTGAGAATTAAAGTCAAAGTGGATTGTTCTTTTGGATCAAGGGAAGAAACAAGTCTCACAATGTTAGGATTTTATTCAGTTCTAACATTGACGTCGATGGTATTTTCAATTAATAAAGTGGATTCTTCTTGAAACTTGGTTAGAGGTGGAGGAATATTAAGATCCTCCTCAAGGTATTGCTCATTGAGCATGTCTTTATCAATATCTTTGAGGTTTAAATCTTTATCTTTTGATATTTATCTCAAGTAAACTATGATATTTTTAAGATGATGTGTATGAGTAGAGGCTGTAACTTCCCCAAAGTATGTATATTTATCCAAATTAAATAAAAATACCTTATTATGATCCCCTATTTGAATATGATATCTAATTCTCAACAACTTAGCTATGTCCTCATCATTCTAAAAACTATCAAGCAAGCGTGGTTGTTGTTTGTCCCATTTGATAAGATACAAAAAGCATAGTTAAAGGGTTAAAATAGTGGTGTCATGAAATAAATTTGTAAGGATAGGCCATAAAAATAGCTATATATGGAAGTCATTTCAGTATCTGAATAGATTTCCTTAGATTTGGTAGAAGAGTCACTATCATAATTAAATAAGCTCATACTAGATGGTTTGAATCTAATACCATGAAAGGATTCATTTATTTTAGATATTATGGGTTAAATAAGACCTTATTCATTAATAGAAAGACCTCTTCCTTTATAGTCCATGATATTTCCCATAATGGATTTATTAATAAGATACTAATTATTTTGGAAACAAGTATCAAGAGAGATTGGAAAATTTAATTTATTCTTTAGAAAAGAAACAACCATTCACAAAAGAAGTTCTGACAAATTTGTGAACCACTCATTTTATATTATGATAGTGGGGTATATAATGATTATTATGGGACATATAAATCTTTAATAAATAATGGGCATCACAAATTTCATATTCTCCCATACCTTCATCCACAATAGTGAATTTGGAAGTGGATGGTTGGCTAGTGGATTTAAAAGGTAACTCATAAAAATAGACATAATTATAAAGCTTAGGTGACTTCTTAGTATGTGCATAGACATCATTAATAAATTGTAGATAGTTAGAAATATGATATCTCCCTTCTAATAATTTTCAATATTGGAAAGGTTGAGGATAACCTAGAATAGTAATTTCCATACCAACATGAGAAAACTTCAAAAATTGATGGAGTTTGGATGGAACAATGTTTATGGTATGGATACATGGATGACCAATAAGTAGTTTATATGGAAGGTTTAAATAAAGTACATATATCAAGGTCTCTTGAATGATAGGACCCACCATGAGAGGAAGATAGATAGTTCCCATTGACTAGGGCTCATTGTAATCATATGCCTTTATAGTAATGGCATTAGTATCTAGTGCTACCTAAGAATGTCCCAAATGTTTTATAAAATTTGAAGTACAAATATTTAAGCCCAATCCATTATTTAGAAACACCCTTTTTAATTTGTTCTTATATATGATGACCTCTATGTATAATGGAATATTATGAGATGAACCCATGGGTGAGATGTCTAAATTGTCAAAAGTCACTTGATTTTTGGAGGAAAAGTGTTCTAAAGGTGTTTAAATATTGTATGGATTTATATTTTATGTAATTTTAATTTCTTGAAAGGTTTTATACAAAATGCCCTTCTACGTGGGAGACACCTTGAGTAGGTCCAAAATATAAATTTGGGATAGAATTTTCTCAAGTATCTATATGATGTTGTAATTTCATTTAAGGAAAGGAAAAGGGACACTTGGGATAGTAATATTTTCACACCTTGTGGTGATGATCCAATCTTGGGATTTAATTATAAAAATATAAACATGTTTATCCATGTGGTTAATGTGATTAACTGTTGTAATGAAATTACTTAAATGATCACATAGAATGATATTATATCACATAAAATAATCAAATATGAGATATCACACAATAGTAATTGATAACAGAATAGAATACTAGATAATATAGCAAAGCCACTTCATGGGGGCAACCTCCACAACAATGCACTAATAGAAGAATAGTTAACATAATGAATAAAGACTAACCACTACCTCCTATATATAGGCCACTTAGCCAAGGTTATTCCATAGGACATCCTCTCTAAGAACATAGAGAAATATAATAAGTAAATAAAAGAGGTATGTAAGCCATAAGTCAGTCACACATATCCCTAGACACACCAATGGCTAAGGGCATAACAAGCCCTTCCCCTTCAAACCAACATTGTGCTCAATGTTGTGGCAGCTTTAGATGTTACTGCACAAATACTACATCCTCCCAAGTGGCATATTCACATGGAATATTCTTCCATTTGATCAGGTACTCTATAATTTCTCAAGAATGAAATTGCTTGGTGTGCCTATGAAGGATCACCTTAGGATCAAGAAAAACTATGCCTTCCTCATATAATTCTAGTAATTCTATTTTAATGGTAACTCTATGTCCAATGACTTTATTTAGGCATGATACATGAAATAATGGATGTATGAAAGTAGATGAAGGAAACTCTAACTTGTAGGCCACACTACCAATTTTTTGCAAGATCTGATAAGGCCCATAATACTTAGGGGACAACTTGTTATCCTTATTTTATTACTTCAATGATATCTATTTATATGCATACAAATAAATAAATATCCAATCACTAATTTCAAAATGCCTCTCACTTCTATGTTGATCTGCCTATTGCTTCATGTAATTCGAGGCCATAGCTAATTTTTCATGCAAACTTGTAAGGACCTCTCCTTGATGGCGAATATGTTCTTCAATTGTATGAACTTAGGATAGACCTTTAAGGTTGAAGTGATGGATGGAGGGTGGTACCCATATAGTGCCACAAAAGGAGACATTTTGGAAGAACTCTAAATAGAAGTATTATACCACCATTTAGCAAGTAGTAACTAATGAACCCATTTATCCTATTTATCAAAAAAAAAACAATAGAGATATCCTTCTAGACATTTATTGACTACCTTAGTTTTTCCATTATATTGAAGATGATAGGATGAACTATGAGCCAACTAGGTGCCCAAACATGTAAATAACTCAGTCCAAAAATTACTAGTAAAAATGGGATCTCTATCACTGACAATGATCTTAGGGGTCCCAAACAGTTTCTGAACTATATTGAGAAAAGTAGTAGCTACTGTACTAGCAACAAATGGTTGGGATAAAGAAAAAAATGAGCATACTTACTGAGATGATCCACAACAACCATGATAACATTTTGACGATCAGATCTTGGTAACCTTGTAATGAAATCCATAAATACATCTTCCCAATGCTAGCTAGGGATGGATAAAGGCTATAAAAGACATGGGGTTTTGATGGTTTTGCTTTTGTTTTGTTGATAGATCATACATTCAACCACATATTTGTGGACATCCCCCTTGAGACCTTCCCAAAAAAAATCTTGCTTAATTTTGTGATACATTTTAAAAAATCTTGGATGACCCCCAATTGGAGTTTCATGAAGTTCTTAAAGGATTTTTTATTTAAGAAGATAATTCTAACATAGGTATAATCTATCTTTATACCATAATGCATTATCCTTCCATGTGAATTTTTCAAATCCACCTGAACCTTGCTAAATTTTTTGAATCAAATAATGGGTAGCACTATCATGTTCCCATTTTGATCATTTTTCAGCTAGCTAATCTACCTAAAAAATGGTTATGACATATAGCAATGCCTCAACTAATTCATCTTTTCTAGATAGTGCATCTACCACCACATTGTCCTTACTTTTTTTGTAGACTATTTCAAAATCATAGCCTAACATCTTAGTTACCCATTTTTATTGTGCTTTAGATGACAACTGTTGTTCTAAAAAATATTTGAGACTATCATGATTAGTCTTTACCTACAAGTGATGACCTATAAAATAAGGTCTACATTATTTGACTACATGTAAAATGGCTATTATTTCCTTCTCATAGATGGGCTTGTGCATATTTTTACCCTTTAGTTGATGAGTTTCAAATTCAATTGGTCTACCTTATTGCATGAGTATAACACCCATACCATACATAGATGCATCACATTCAACCACAAAAGTCTTGAAAAAATTAGGAGTGGCCAATATGGGAGTATTGCACATAGCCAATTTCAATTATTCAAATGCCTAAGTAGTTACATCAGTCCACTGAAAGCAGTCTTTCTTTAACAAAGAGGTGAGTGGGGTAGTAACACTACCATAATTTTTTATAAACCTATGATAGTAACCAATAAGCGCCAAAAATCCCTGGAGTTGCTTGAGTGTCTTAGGAATTGGCCAGTCTACCATTGCTTGGATTTTTTTAGGATCTAATTTCACTCCCTCATAAGACACAAGATGACCCAAATATTTAACCTCACAAGCCCCAAAATTACATTTGGAAGGTTTGGCATATAATTGATTTTGTTTCAAAATGGAGAGTACCCATTTCACATGTTGTAAATGGTCTTCCCAATTTTTACTATAAATGATAATATCATCAAAGAATATCAAAACAAATTTCCTCAAAAATGGCTTAAAAATAGTATTCATCAAACTCTAAAAAGTAGATGGTACATTTGTTAGACCAAACATAACTAGAAACTCATAATGGCCCTCATGAGTCCCGAAAGTGGTTTTGGGTATTTCTTCATCATGGATCTAGATTTGATGATACCTAGAACATAGATCTAACTTGGTAAAATAAATAGCACCATTCAATTCATCTAGTAAATCATTAATGAGAAGAATATAAAAAATATCTTTGATAGTTTACTTGTTGACTTCTCTATAGTCAAGGCACATCTTACAGGGGTCATCTTTATTTCTCACCATGATAATTGGTGAAGAATATTCACTTTGGCTATGGTAAATGAATCCTGCATCCAACATCTCATGTACCATATTTTCAATTTCACTTTTTTGGTCATAGGCATACTTGTATGGCTTGATATTAGGTGGTCTACTACCAATAATAAGTGTGATATCATGATCATGCATGCAACTAGGTGGAAGTCCTTTTGGCATGTCACCAAAAATAATAGAATGGGCATCAATCACTTGTTATAGATCAAGAGGTAGAGATGGTTGAGTTCGTTTTACTTCCATGGAAAAATAAGTGAGATACAAATCCCTCAGTACCCTTATGGAGAATATTCGTCATTTAATGGGAGATAACAAGTTATGGAGATTTAGCCCTTAATCCCCTTATCTCAAATTTACTATCTTTAGAATGAAAACATATGAATAATTCTTGGAAATTCATCTCAATAGTGCCCAAAGTGGTGAGCCACTAGACTTCCAAAATAATATCAACTCCACCCATGGAATAACAAACATATGAGAATTTAATAAGTAGTTTACCATGGCCAACTTAATATTATGACATTTACATGAATAGATAATAGTATCACCATCTATAATCATAACTTGAAATTCTAGATATGGATAAATGAAATAGTTCAAATGAGCAACCAACATATGTGGATGAAGTTGTGTGTGCTCCTAAAATCAATCAAGATAGTGACCTTTTGTTTATTAAGGAAACCCATAACCTTAAGAGTTTGGGGATTACTAATACATGAAAGGGTATGATAATAAATAGTAAGCTGAGAGTCTTTATATTCCTCCTTAGGAAATTTTGCATCCTCATCATTTACTTCTTCATCATCTTCATCATCATTGGCACCTTTAATGTAAAATAGCTTCTTTTTAGCATAATGATGGTCTTTTCTCTATTTGTTGTCACAACCATAACACAACACTTTGGCTCAATTCTCCTCAATTTTTCATTGTGTTAGTCTAGTGGGATGTGTAAATGATAGTGCTAGAAAGTTGTGATCATGACTAGTAGTGAAAGTTTTCCTTTTTACCATCTCTTTTTCTTCTATCATATGTGCCCTAGGGATATCTTCTAATAAAGATGTTGGGTTAAAAATTTGAAATTTGAATTGGATGCTATCTTTAAGGCTATCCAAAAATAGATCATTCAAATTTTCCTTAATGATATCTTACATCCATAAAAAGAGATTTTGAAATTGATGAATATAATCCTTCATAGTTCCTATTAGCCACAACTTAGTTAATTAGATGAAATAGTTCTCAGAGAAATTATTGTTATAATGAGCCAACAACTCCTTAGTGAAAATAGACCATGTAATAGGAGAACCATTCTTTTTATTTTAAACACAAAACCAGTTATACCAAATGAATTACTCAGGTTCTAGATACAAGGAAGCCACTATCACCTTTTGAGAACTAGGGTTTTGATGCAACTCAAATAAATTCTCAATTTGGGTAATCTAAGTAAGAGGATTCTTACCATCAAACTTAAGCATGTCCAGTTTTGGTAGCATTAGTTTCATACCAGCATGGGAGTTTTTGAGAGGAGGATTTGAATGCTGAAGTGGAGGGTTTTTGGGCTAAAACTAAGATGTAAGGGTAGCCAATTACATAGTGATATGATGTAATTCATTATGAACCCTATTAATTTCTCTGCACATCCCTAAAACATCAACTTGGACTACAACAAAGTCATCATGCCTTACCAAATCCTTTATGTCCACTTGAAGCTAAGAAATCATTGAATCTAAAGTTCCAGATTCCATATCATGGATAGAAGGAGTCTTAGGAGTCTCTTTCCCCCCTTTTCTTCCCTGAGTACTTGAACCTACCATATACAAACCCTTGGAGGGTTTTTACCCTAAAAAAGTGTAACAATAAATGGTAGCATTACGATCACCTTTTTAAGATGAATCTAATGATTTCCTTTGCACACTAGGGTAAAAATTTTGATACTAAAAAGTGTACCTATAGAATATACCATTGTGATCATCTCACTGAGATGAATCTAATAACTGCAATTATGCAAAGGAAATTTTTTTCCGGATTCTTTTTTTAAAAAAAATCATTTCAAGCAATACTACAATGAAAAAAATTAATTCTTCCTAGATTACAAGTTATGTTTTTTCACTTCTGCTCCCAAAAGCCATGCCTTTCCAGATCCAAAAAAAACATAGGAAACTTTCCTAAATCGCAGCTTTGATACCACTTGTAATGAAATTACTTAGATGCTCACATAGAATAATATTATATCACACAGAATAAGAAAATATGAGAGATCACATACCAATAATTGACAATAGATTAGAATACTAGATAATATAGTAAAACCACTTCAAGGGGACAACCTCCACAATAATGCACTAATATCAGAATACTTAACATAATGAATAAAGACTAACTACCACCTCTTATATATAGTCTACTTAGCCAAGTTTATTCCATAGGCTGACCTATCTAATAACATAGAGAAATGTAACAAGTAAATAAAAGAGGTATGTAAGCCACAATTCGGCCACACATATCCCTAGACACACCAATGGTTAAGGGCATAAAAACTATAGAATCAAAAGGTGACTATATTTATTGACATTGTTTGTTTTATTTTGATCTTGGTTTTGGTTATCACTCCCTTGTTCATGCTTTAGAAATGGATCTTGATATATCCCTAGTTTTTGATTATTGGATGTTGATTCATGATTATCTATTACTATTTCACCATTGTTAATAAGGTATTAGATATAGTGGTTGAGTCTCATACATTGATTTATGGAATAAAATTTGGTTCTATGGTAGTTAAAATATTCATTATCATTTTACCACTAAGGTTTTAGAACATTTTCATAAAAAGGTTTAGTGTGTGGTAATTTGATCATGTTAGTGACCAACTTTCAAAATACTACATTGTATGGTTCTCCTAAAGGAGTTAATTTTTGTTTTCAATTTTATTATCAAAGTTAACCACTAGGTACAAAGATTTTTGATGATAGTTTGGGTGCTTTGTATTTTCTTAACATTAGTTACACTGTCTCTTACCATGTTTTTTTTCTTTGAATAGAAGTTAAGTTTTCCACTTTGATTTGAAGAAAAATTGTCTTGTTTGATGTTTTTAATGGTACCCTTAAAATATAAGGATGTTTCACTTTGGAATACTTTCTCAATAATTTCATCAAAGGTTATATCACAATAGATTTATTGTTTATAAGATAATTTTGAATTGATATTGTTTGTAAATATACATGTGTAAATTGATTTTTGGGTAATGACCATGGGAAGCAACTTACTAGAGAATACCACCTTTGTAAAAAAGAGGTGAAAGTATCCCCATTTAATTTTTTAGTGTTATATAGGTCTAACATGGTTAATTAAATCTTAACATTATATGAAAAATGATGCACAAATTTATCATATAAGTCTTTAAAGGTTGTGATTGATCCTTTGTTTAAGTGTAAAACCCACTCTAGGGCTTGACTACCTAGACTACGTGGAAAGAGTCTTAATATATATTATTTAATAAAAGAAATGTTTGAACATACCATATAAAAATCTTTAACATTTTATGTAAAATCTCCTTTTATTTTTTACTTGTTTAAATTGGGGCTTAAAATGTGAAGAAAAGGGTACCATAATCATGTAAATGTCAAAAGGGTATACAAAAATTTCTTCAAACTTATATTTCTTACTTTTGGAATAGATACCATATTTTAATCCTTGAATTTTGTCTTTCATGATTTTCTATTCTTGGATAAATTCCATATACTTAAGGAACCAATTAATTGATTTTGATTTGTGTTTGGATTGAAAAATGGATTAGGATTTGAACTTGTAAATTGGTTTGGATTGGTATTCAAAATAGAAATCAAATGTTAATTATGATTTTGTTTGCATGGATTTATATTCAAAGCATGGATCAAATTTTTAATTATATTTGAATTAGTTGGATGGTATTCAAATTAAAATTTTTAATGTTGAGTTTGAATTTTATTGGTTTTCAAAGAAGGGTTTGAATATTGATTTTGATTGATTGGTTAATTTAAATTGTCATTTGAATTTGGATTGATTGGTGAATTTTAATTCATATTAAAACTCAAATTTGGATTTTGATTTTAATTTGAATACACATTCAAATTTTGATTTTTAATATGCAACTAAATTATGATTTGGATTCGTTGATGGATGTACAAGAGGATTAATTGACATTTTGGCTTTAAGTTTAGCACTTTCTTTATTCATTTTCTTGACATGATCTTGTAAGATAAATACATGGATTTTTCAAGATGTTTCATCTATAATAACTTTACCTTTATCTATGTAAGTTTGGGAGACATTTTTAGGATTGGTATTGGTATAACTCATGACGGATTTGTTATTCCCTATATAATCACTATATTTTCCTTGATCTTGGTAGGAGGTGTGGATTATGTTCTGTAAACAAAATTATGTAAGTATTTAGATTCAAAATTAGGGGGAAGCTTGGCTCCTAAACCTAATTCTTGAAACAAAAATTATCTTTTGTTCTTTGTGATGTATTCCATGACTTGGGAAGGTGAATTATTATGAAAAATGACCTTATGTATGTTTTATTATTTATAATGTCTTTCATATTCAACATTATCATTGATCTCAATATGATGTTCTCAATTTAAAAAGTTAAAAGGGTGATTGTAAAAAGGATCTTATCTCAACTGAGGATTGTTCCATAATTCCATTTGTATTGTGATGGGAGACATTGATTTAGATAAAACTAAAAAAAACTTTAGAGTATAAGTGCTTGAAAATAAGTTTTAAGTTTCTTTGATTTTGGATTTTATTCTTGATTTAGGCTTTGTTTTGATTCAATATTTGGTTTCAAATTTTTGAATTTAGTTTCTAAACAAAAAAGCTTTAGTTATGTGGTCTTCACAATGAAGTAAACAAAAAATAAAAAAATAACAAGAAAGCTCAACTTTAACCAAAAAGAAACATGTATGTCAGAAAAAGGGATAAATCTAGGACAAGGTGACTGAGGTGGGGGGGGTGGGAGGGGTGAAATAGTCTTGAAAACATTCAATCAATTCCACTTAACATTCATGAGCCATTCATACAAACATATAGATGAATCAAAACACAAGTAACCATACATATGAACATAAAATATAAGAACACATCACATATGTAGGAAACCCTCAAGGGGAAGAAAACACAATAATATCTACAAATGGACTATAGTTCTGTAAGAAAAAACCTAATTTTAGTGAAACACCAGGTCCATATGGAGTACCAACCCCAACTAGCCAAGCACCTACTTGCAAGGAGGCACCAACCCCTTAAATGAATCAACACCAAATAAAAAACATGATTGATTTTATTTCCTTAATAAAACCTTTTTTTTCATACAATATATGATGACCACCTCTTTATCTCTTCACACTTTTATCCCTCTCAAACTACCTTCTAGGCCTCTTTGCTCAACTAGGTCTCTTCAAGACTGATTAGGTCATATGACCTTGATATTCATATGAATATACCATATAAAACCTTAATTATAGATCCTATAAACTCTTATGATTTTCTAAAATACCTCCTTATACTAAAAAATGTGTTATTTGTATTCTCTTCCTCTTTATTTTCACAAATAGGATTAAAATTGCCTAATCTATATAATATTCCTTGTTCATATGCCACTTAGTCAGTTACTTACCGTTAAACTCTTAGGTAATCCATGGAATGGGTATTATTACATCTTATAAACATGACTAGAATGTATATTTATTTCCTTTTCTTCATTCATAACTCTATTAGACCTCATTTCACTTTTAGGTCTAATGGAGACCTAATTCCATTAGGCCTAATTTAGGACACATTACACTTTGCCTTCCTTAGAATACATTAAAATTATACAAATGTTAGTAAAATATAATATAAAAATAAAATATACACCCAATAAAGTATTCTATTCTTAAAAATATATTTTATAACAAATCACTACTTCAAACCCCTCATTAACACTATTCACATTAGCCCTTTGAACACACAGAAAAGTCTATCTTGAACAAATGAATATAACACATCATTTAGACACATAACCATGAAAATAAATAAATTATATAGAGCATAAATTACCTATAAAATATCACCATATGTATTTTACACTTCAACTTAGGGCATAGAGCATCAAAAATACCTTTTCAACTCACTCACTCAGAACTGCCTTATTACCTCAAAACAAAGTCATGGTGATAGAGAACTTAAACACCTGTATATAAAAGACTAAAAATTCCTTAAAATTATCTTATGACATATATATACCATATTAAAATACAAATATTAAATGGTCTAGTGGAAACTATTGGTCTTTTAGACCAATTTGTTGACCTCACTACACATAGACCTCACTGAGTCAAACAAGCCATTTTGGATTTATCATTTTCACCACTAATATTGACTTAAAATATCTATAAAAATAATCAATAATAAATACTATTATAAAAAAACATCTCCATACACTTGGTTTCATCATTATATCATGAAAACACATTCATATTCATCTTCTCACTATTGCTTGGGTTTTTCACTATTTTCACCATTAGACCTATTAACAATTGGCTAAATGGGATGAATAGTTTATAAAAATTGAAGACTAAAACCTATCTATAAACCTTAATTGACATGAAACATGAGTTAATACCTTCTTCTTCCATTTATTTTCTTACAATGTCCAATGAAACTTTTGACTTCTATAGCAACTTCTTCATAAATAAGCTTATAACTCAACATTTTCTCCCTCCTCTCTCTAACCAATACCACCTAGAGGTACCTAAGAGAGTACAATAAACTTAAAAATATCTCAAATAAGAATACCAATCCATTTTTATCACTTTTTTATCAACAGCTTCAACATCAGGTCCTTATTAGGGTACTAAGAGGGTTTAAACCTATTTCCACTCTTAAGGATCATTCATAAAGAATAACCCCTCAATCTAAAAACTAATGCCTATAATTTTGATATAGGAAATTTACCCATATACCTTAAAATTATTAGGATCTTATTCAAAGGTTTTATGAGCTGATGGACACAAAAAAATCCTTCTCAATTTGAGAACCCTTCATTTTAAGCACTTGAGAGACCTCCAAACAACGTTTCATGCCTTGTCCTTCAAACTATGACCTCAAACTACATTAAAAAACTTTTAAAAACATACCTCATCTCTATAAATTATAATATGATCTCAAACACCTTAATATCTAAGCATGACCCTTCATTAGGCCACTCTCTCTCTCTCTCTCTCTCTCTCTCTCTCTCTCTCTCTCTCTCTCTCTCTCTCTCTCTCTCTCTCTCTCTCTAGACCTTGACCTTCAAACCCCATTAGGCCTTAAAATTGACATTCATGCCTCTTTTCATGCACTCTCTACATCACTAACATAATCAATCAGCCTATCTCATTCTTAAACACTAACATAAATCCCTCACATGCCTTGAAAACATATCATGATACCTCATTAGGTCAGACAACATATAGAAGTGGTCTTGATGCATACCTATACTAAAGGTCCTACCCCTATAGGCTCACCCTAAAACTCTCATTAGTTTTCTAATTCCTAACACACATGATAAAAAAGCATCATAAAACCAATAATTCCTATGTACACTCATATCATGAAGGCACCATGATCAAACCTTCTCATAAGGTCTCTTCATGCCATGACTAGGCTTAGGCTACTTAATCACTTGACCTTAATGACATGCTACTTATGCATTTTTCAATAATGGAAATAAGACAACACCACTCATAACCACTGAAATACTCTCTTTCACACTACATACCTTTAAAAATCATAAGCTTGTCACAACACACAATACCAATTGGCCTTGCTCACAACAACACTCTTATAGACCTACTTGTCATCATACCTTCACAAGAACCTTCAATGACAATAGTGACAACTTTAATCTGACATAAACACCTTTGACACCTTGAAATATGCATTCATGCAACCATAAGACATTAGTTTCCTTAAAATTATCTCTTTTCTTCAAATTTTCTCGTTCCTTCAAATTTTATATTGCCTTCAAATGCATCTTGTCACATGGCTTCCTATGCAGATAGTAGCTATATTTAAACATCTTCTATGACTGATACCTTGATATCAATATTGACATCAACCAATAGAGAAGACAAAGTTCAATAAACTCACCTTGTCACATAAATCTCATAATTACTCAAAAGACCACTCACCATGCATCTTCACCAGATGTACCTTGACATCAATGACATCAACCTTGATATCAATGAGATCAACCTTGACATCAATGTCAACACTTATCAAAAAATTACCCCTTTGTTATTGATGGAAAATATATTATGACTTTATCATTCTAATTTCCCATTCTGGTCCTTCTCCCCCTTTTACATTAATGACAAAGGGTATTCCACAAATTTTCATCTGATCATTGGACCTCAAAAAATCATGATTCTTATGCCTTGCACCTTATTGTCTTGACACTTCACAACATAGAGCTAAAAATCTCCCCATGACCTAATTCTTCTCCTCACAAACTCTAGATGATAACCACTCTTTAAAAACTAATCATTATCTCAAAAATATACATTTCCCTCTGGTATTCATTCTCCCAAAACTAGTTCTTTTCTCAATTAAACATGATCACACTTGTAACATATGGAATCACACTTTCTTTCAAAAAAATCTCAGCTCACAAAATATGAATCATTACAAGAACATGATCCCACTTACTCCATGCATACCTCATTCAAATGAACTCATATTATAAAACCACTCACCTTGTCCTTGTCATGACTAATATGAATCAAACCTTTGATCACACACTAGACCACCATATTTTTGACATCAACTAAAGAATTAGAGACTCCCCCTTTGTCTTCATAGATTAAGCTCACCACATGATTCATTAGGAATTTAAAATCATCCTCAACCTCCTTAAATCATCTTGATATTAGTACCAGTTCTCAACACATATCATACTTAGTCACCATTCTTAAACATGTATTCATGATAGCTACCAAGCTTCCACTAACTAATGAGTGTCTCTATGAAGCTTAATGGAGTCACCCTTTAACATAGCACACTAAAAAAAATAAACTCAAGATATTCCTATATCTTCATGATCTCACAAGATTGATGATTGTTTAGGATCCTTTTAGTATTGATTAGCCTCTTTGGCTTGACTTATTCATCATCCGTGTGGTCAAAAATCTGAGATGATAATAAACACTCTTGATGCTCTTCAACATCTGGTCTATGCTCTACCATAGAAAATAGTCCACTTTGGCTTGTAGATTGATTAGATCAATTAGGACAAATCTTGAATTTCTTTGTCTTACACACCTTTGTTTGTATTCCTTTTTGAAGTCTAAGAGCTTGAATCTTATTATTTTTTCTTCATGATTCATGATGACAGAATCTTGTAATATGACCAATGTTAAAATAATTATAGTAAATAACATCACTCATATATCTTGACTAATGTGAATTATGACTCCTTCTATAGTTCAGTGAGTATTTATTTTTGGAGGGTCTTATACACTCTCTTGCTCTATGACCAAACTAAGTACATGAGAAACATTAAACATTAAATGAATCTACATACCTTATGGTGTTCAACTATCTAACATGATTTGTCTTCATATTTTTTTAAGGTTGACCTTATTATTCACATTATCATTCTCCTTGTTCTCATTTTTATTTACTTTGAAACCAAGACATAACTTATTATTGGAAGACTTATAAATACTCAAAATGTCATCTAGGGACTCAGTTCTCTTTTGAAACTTCTCATAGGTCTTCATCTTAATAATTGCTTGATCTAGTTCTTACTTTAAGGACTCTATTTTTTATTCATACTTTGTTCATTATTATTCCTTAGACTTTAGGCTATAAATGACTATCTCCATATAATTTTTAACTTGATTTATGATCTCATCATGTTCCTTAGATGTGTTACTCAGTCTTTCTTCAAATAAACCAATCTTCTCTTCATAGACCTTATCTAATGATCTTAGTTTTTTATTATTCCTTATTTATAACTTCAACTCCTCTAGTGAACTCACCAATTCTACCTCAAGGTTCAATTCATCCTCTTTTTCATCTGATTCTTCATCATCCATAAGGCCCTTCACTTTTGAGTAACCCTCATTGTCTATTTCTATATCCATGAATAAGGTTTCATTGTTATCATTCTCATTACTATCATCATCACTATCAAATGTAATTTTGTCAATTATATTAGATGAGCTATTATATTCTTTGGTATATAAAATTCTCTTGTTTTTAAATGACCTTTTCTTACCATCATACTTGAAATATTTCTTAATTTTATTAGAGTTATATACCTTCTTATCATCATCATTTTTTTCATCGTGCCTATTCTTATCCTTTTGAGGACATTTAGATGCAAAGTGACCAATCTTACGATAGACGAAATATTTGAAAGGCAACTTTCCCTTGTATGTAAGAGATCCAATATTCAATTTCCTAGTAAACATGGATATAAGTCATCATTATCAATATTTGAACATACCTCATCCTTGACCTTATTGGATTTTGACTTCTTCTTAGCTTTGAATGATTCTTCCTTCTTATAAGGTCTTCCTTCATTCATTCTTATCTCATAGGTAGTCAAGGTTCCTTGAATCCCATCCAACTGAAGTGTGTCTAAATCTTGCATTTCTTCTAATATAGACACCTTTGAATCAAATTTAAAGGCTATGGATTGCAATAAATTTTCTATAATTATATACTCTTTCACTTCTTCTCTAAGACCTATGATGACATTAACAACTTCATCAACCCTTATCAGGTAGGATGCAATGCTCTCATCTTCCTTCATACTCAAACTTTCAAAATGCCTTTTATGGGTCTAAAATTTAGACATATTCACATTGATATCTATTTCATATATTTTATTTAACTTGTATCATATCATCTTGGCTGAATCATATTGCATCATTTCCACAAACTCTACCTCTGATAGGTGACAAAAAATGGCATTCATTGCCTTGGAATTACTCTCACTTTTCTTCTTTCCTAGTGTATCAGTTGGTGGTGTAGGAGGTGGAGTGTATCTATCCACAACTAAATACCATATGTCATGGTCCATTGAAATTATATATGTCCTCATTCTGATGCTCCAAAATTCATAATTAGTCCCATTGAATAATGAAGCCTTACTAGTAGAGAAACCTCCTTTAACTTGACTACTTGCCATCCTTGTTTCTAGGATCTCCTTTAGGTTGTAGTCCTTCCTCAAAGGAATAGATATGATGCCAATTTTTAAAATTAAAATGACTAAGAGGGGGTGATGAATCAATATTAAAATCATTAATTTAATTCCACTTAAAATTCATGAGCCATTCATACAAACATATATATCAATCAAAGCACAAGCAATAATACATATGAACATGAAATACAAGGACACATACAATATGTGAGAAAACCTAAAGGGGAATAAAACACATTGATATATGCAAATTTAATATATTATTATAAGACAAAACCAATTTCACCAACTCTACATGGAGAACCAACCCCAACTATAAAATCACCCACTTGACTAGGCTTTAACAAGCACCTAATTGCAAGGAGGCACCAAACCCCTAGATATATCAACACCAAATCAGACACATAATTTATTTTATCATATTTATAACACATTTTTTCTCAAACAATATATTATGACCACCTATTCATCTCTTCACACTCTTATCCCTCTCAAACTACCTTATAGGCCTCTTTGCTCAACTAGGTCTCTTCAAAACTAATTAGGTCATATGACCTTGATATTCAGATGTAGATAACATATAAAATATTAATTATATATATTATAAACTCCTATTATGCTCTAAAATACCTCATTATTCTGAACAATGTGTTATTTTTATTATGTTCCTCTTTGTTTGCACAAATAGGCCTAAAACAACCTTGTATATATACCATTCTTTGTTCATATGATAGTTAGTCAATTGCTCACACTTAACCTATTATTTCATCCATTGAATATTTATTATTAAATCTCATAAACATTATTAAAATGTATAATGAGTCCCTTTTTGTCTTTCACAACTCTATGAGACCTCATTTCACTTTTAGGTCTCATGGAGAACTAATTCCATTAGACCTACATTAGGACATGTTACACTTTACCTTCCTTAGAATAATTTAAAACACCAAAAATGGTAGGAAAATATCATATAAAAAAAATACCCCCAATAATTTATTATAGGATCAAAAAGACATTTTACAATAAATCACTACTTGAAACCCCTCATTAGCACTGTTCACATTATCCCTTTGAACACACAAAAAAGTCTAACTTTAAAAACTAAAGATACCTCATCATTTATCTACATAACCATGAAAATAAATAAATTATAAATATACTGAATGACATAAAAAAATCACCATATGAATTGGAAACTAAAACTTAGGGCATAGAGCATAAAAAATACCTCTACAACTCACTTACTTAGAACTGCTAGATTACCTCAAAACATAGTCAGATGACAAAGACCTATAACACCTATATATAAATTTTAAAATACTTAAAATGCATTAAAATTATCCTATAACATATCCCAACCATATTAAAATATAAACATCATATGGTCTAGTGGAAACTATTGGTCTTATAGACCAATATATTGACCTCACTACACACAGACCTCACTGAGTCAAAGAGGCCATTTTGGATTCATAATTTTAACCAATATACCTAAATTGAAATATAAATAAAAATAATTAATAATACATAAAAGTATAAAAATACATATCAATGCACTTGGTTTCATCATTCTATCATGAAAACACATTCCTATTCATCTTCTCACTGCTACCTAGTTTTTTCACTATTTGCACCATTAGGCATGTTAGTGACTAGCTAAATTGGATGACCAGTCTAGAACACTTGATGAATATAAAATATCCATAAATATTCATATAAATGAAACATGATTGTCTACCTTCTTATTCCTCCATTTTATTATAATTTCCAATGCAACTTTTGACTTCTACAATAACTTCTTAAAAAATAAGCCTATAACTCAACATTTTCTCTCTACTCTCTCTAACCAATACCACCCAGAGGTAACTATGAGAGTATATGAAAATTTACTATATATTATATAATCATACCAATCCATTCTAGGCACTTTTTATCAACATCCTGTCCTTATTAGGGTTCTAAGAGGGTTTAAACTTTTTTCCACTCTTAAAGATCATTCATAAAGCAAAGCCCATCAATACATAAAATAATTATTTTAATTTCTATCTACTACCCTTCCCCATATACCATGAACTTATCATGTTCCTATGTAAAGGTTTGACAATATTATGATCATAATAAAATCCTTTTCAGGTTGAGAACCTTTCATTCTGAGCACTTGAGAGACCTCTAAATAACTTTTCATGACTTGTCCTTTAAAAAATGATGTAAAAATACACAAAAAAACTTTAAATAGAATACCTAACCTATAAAAATTATAATATTTTCTCAAACACCTTGAGATATGATCATGACCCTTCATTAAGCCACACTCTCTCTCTTTGTTCTCTAGACCTTAACCTCCAAACCACATCAGGAATTAAAAATGATTTTCATGCCTCTTTACATGCACTCTCTACATCAATAAAATACTCATGAAACCTCTCTCATGGTTAAAAACTACCATACATCCTTCACATGTCTTGATAATAGGTCATGATACCTCATTAGGTCAGGCATTATCTAGAGGTGGTCTAGATGCATACATAAATTGAAGGTCCTACCCATGTAGGTTCACCCTAAAACTATAATGGGTGTTAAAATTCCTCACATACATTATAAAAAAACTTAATAAAACCACTCATGCCTATGTGCACTCACCTCACCAAGCCACAATGCTCAAACCTTCTCACAATGTTTCTTCATGCCATGACTAGGCTTAGGAGACTTAAGCACTTGATCTCAATGACCTGATACCTATGAATTTGTCAATAATGTAAATAAGAAAACACCACTCATAACTAATACAATACTCTAGTTCACACTACATACTTTTATTTTTCATAATCTTATCATAACACACACTACCAGTTGGACTTACTCACAACACCACTCTTGTAGACCTACTGGTCATCACACCTTCACAAGAACCTTCAATGAAATAAATAAAAAATGCAAGCTAGTCTGAACACCTTTGAAACCTTAAACCACGCTTTCATGAAACCATAAGACATTATTTTCCTCAAAATTCTCTCTTGCCTTCAAAGTCTCTCTTATCTTTAAATGCATCTTGTCACATAGCTTCCTAATTAGACATTAGTTATCTTAAAACATCTTTCATGACCTATACCTTGATATCAATCTTGAAATCAACCAATAGAGAATACAAATCTCAATAAACTCAACTTATCAAATAAATTTCATAATACATCATAAGACCACTCACCATGCATCTTCACCATATGCACCTTGATATCAATGACATCAACCTTGATATCAATGAGATCAACCATGACATAAATGATAACACTTCTCAAGATAATGGACTTGAATGAATTGTAATATTTCCTTTATACTTACTTTTACATTAGATAGTGACAACCCAATATTGTAGATAACTGACTATAGGGGTAGTGTCATACCCATATCCCACTAAACCTAGTTTCTAGGGCATGTGGAAAGTAACTCGTCTAAGTGATATATTCCTCTTAGATACACCACAAGTTATATGTTAAGATTTATTTTATAGGATTAAATATTATAAAATATTATCGAAAGGGATTCCTTTATATACCTTTCAACATTTGAGGCCCAAGATTGTGAAATAATTTTATTTAATCAATACACATAAATGGGTCTAGTCCCAATGTGCCCAACCCATCTATAATATTTCAATAGGTAGGTGTCATAAATATAAAAATAATAAGTACATACTTAAACCTTAGGTATTATATCATGTAATACCCTCACATCATGGTCTACTTAAAATATAGCACCACTTAGACATTTAAAATATTTTTTTCCTTGACTTATATATCTTACCGGTACACAAGTTTTGAATTAACCCATAGTGGTTAAAATTTAATAGCAATAGAAACATTAGAAAGTTTTAAAAAATAGGTTGAAACTTATCTCTTATTTTTAGGTATCATTACCAATGTGATCACAAGGAAAGAGAATACACATAATTGTAATCTAGCTAATATAAAGTCACAATTTTGTTTTGATTTCTGAGTATCATCATGAATGTGATTCCAACCAAAAAGAATACACAACCTTTTATAATATAAACATTCAAGATTTAAAATAAATGTAAATGGGATTTAATTACTAAACTTGTAAAAATCAAAAACTTGAAATAATAAAGATTAGAAATAAATAAAAATACTTTATTTTTGTTTTAATTTTTATTTATTTAGTAATCATCCTACATAAAATAGTTATTAATTTATTTGTGAATAGATAGGCAATCCAAATAACCCCCAAATTATTCAAAATTATAACACAATGAATATAAAGACAAAAAAATAACTTTATAGAATAAAATCAATGTTACGTAGAAAAAAGAGAATGATGGAATTGTTAAAATTCAAAAAAACACAAAATTAGAAAAATAGAGAATAAAACCCCTGAAATAGAGGACAAATTCACTATGATAGAGGACAAAATTCATTATGGTAGAGGACACATTTGTTACAACAAAGCATAAATCACTACCATGTATAATTAATCCATTGTAACAAAGGAAAAATTCACTGAAAAGTTAAACAAAACCATTGGACTACAAAAAGTTAGGAAATGGGAATAAAATACAAGACAAAAAATAAGAAATAGAAATTAAACCACTACATTAGAAGAAAAATTTACTATGAAATAGGATGCATTATCCATGACAGAGTAAATTCTATTAAATGTTGAACAAAACTACTATTTTCTATGATTAAATCTCTGTTTTTTAGATAGAGTAACAAAATAGGTAAAACACTAAAGAAGTGTGAGTCAAGATGTTAGAAAACTATAAATATCAAAGAATAGTTGGGAAAAAGATAAGAAAAAATAGTTAGTGACAAAACTTCTCTATAAAAGAATGAGTTACCTCTGATAAAGAATGAAATCACTATGGTGTGGAACAAAACCATTATTCAGGTATATGAAACCATCATTTCATATAGTGAAACCAATATTATGTAGGCAACCATACGACTCATAATTTTTGGAAAATGAACCTACGTATACAAAAGGGACAATTCCAAAACAATATTAAATATACATGCATTCTAAAACAATTTAAAAAAAAATAACTAGAAACATTATACTAATTGTAATTATGATGAATAAGATGAGGGAAAAGTCCCACCAGGCATGCCAAAATATCACAACTAAAAATTTAGAGTTTTAATGTAACCTAGGAAATGAAATAAATGAAAACTTCATACTACAAATCTAAACTACATTATAAGATTGATAAACAATAATGAAATAAATATAAACAATAATATACTTACAAACCATATAAAATACATTCATCACCTTCTCCATTGTGATGTGATTTCCTCTGGCTTCTTATAATGTGGATGCTCAATTCATTTCTCCAAATAAAGGTTTATTAGGAAGCATATGGGTGCAATAACTTGAATTTTCATTAGATGTGTAGGATAATTTTTATATATATTCAATAACTTTAAGGTGGAAGATTATAATGTAGTATATCATGTCATTTTACAAAATTTTGTATTGGGAGATGAATAGTTTTGAATAATATAGATTTATTTGATAATGATAATTATAAGTGGTTTGATTTGAGTCCTCACCCAAGTGGATGATGACTAATTCCCATGTGTGTGAGATAAAAGGGGAGAGTTAGTTTTAATTTTAATGACTCATCATGAATGGGTCAAGGTAGTTAAGTTTCTCACCAAGTTATTTTAAATGTTCAACAATGACTCAAAAATTGGTTGAGGAGGTTAAGAAAGTGGTTGTATGACTCAATACTTGATTGAGATAAGTGTGGAAGATGTTTGGATGAGGTGGAAATTCTATATTTAATTAGTTTTGAAGAATTGTGTGCATGATTAATTAATTAATATTAAATAATTAAATAAAAATGATAGGGAAATTATGTTAGTGGGAAATTCTAATTTGGGATGGAATCAATGTTACTGTGTTGATTTTAATCAAATTTAATTATGACACTAAATTTGTATAATTTAGGTGTCTACAAGGGATACCATGGATCCATGAAATAAACACATTTCCTTCTAGATTACATGCATTTATAAATTCCATTCATTAAAGATACATATATACATTTCCTTTGGATCAAGAAACATAAAAGTATTGTGGATTAACATAATCTAAAGATAATTACATTCCTCATATGAAACCATATTCACATGAATTGAAACCAATTGATCTACTAAGTTCTTCTTCTAATCTAATTGCATCATCATCAAAATAAAATAGTCAATAAGGTTTGAGGTTTAAATATTTACAAAAAATGGGATATTTGGGATAAGAATTAAGGAAGCATGCACAAGGAATTCTTAGGCCTATCCAAGCATCTAATAAAAAATTACAACAAAGTCTTGATTGCACAGAAGAACCAAAAAAAATGAGGAAGGAAACACCTAAAATTACTGCTATTTATACACATTTATTCAAATCAAATCCTGAACCAACACTTGAAGTTCAAAACACATACACTTTAAAGTTGGTATACCTTTATTTGATTGATGATACACTTTCCCTAGAGTTTTAGACAATAGATGAATTTTCAAATGATGAATCCCTCCTATAATACCTTGGGACATATGAAGAACTCCATTACTTTTATGATAAGAATAGGTCTTATCACTCAGCTTACACCAAGACATACTTTAGAGAAAGGAAAGACAATAATTTTCACATCCAAGTAGATGGTGGAGATATCATTCCTATAACACCATATATGAAAGATAAATTAACAGTAATTAATGCAAAGATAGTAAAATATTATTATCAAGTAATTAAATATTTGGGACCTATATTATTATTAGTTATGTCATTAAAGGATGATATAAAGGAATTTTGAAAATTTATACATTAGTACCTATAAATATTTTCACAAGATTACTTAGATATGCCAGGAATTGATTCCAAAATATGATTACATAATATTTTACTTTATCTAGATGCAAAGTTAGTACAATAAAATATTTGTAAAATGCATTTAAAAGTTACATTATTGGTAAAAGAAGAGATATATAAATTAATGGATGTAGGTTTTATTCAAGCCATTGATTATCTAAAGTGGGTTTCTAAAATAGTCCTCATTGTAAACCTAAATCGATAGATTCGATGTTGTACAAATTATAGAGACTTGAACAAAGATTGTTCTAAATATAAATATCCATTTCCAAACATTGACATGAATGTGTATTATACAACTATTTATGATATTTTATCATTGATAGATGGGTTCTCAAGATAAAACCAAATAAAAATCAATCTAGAAGATCAAGAGAAAACTTCATTTATTACACTTTGTAGAAATTTTTTCTATGTATTCATTCTAATTTTTTTTTAAATGCAGGTGTTACAAATTAGCATGTCATGACTCATATTGTTCATGATTTTATATATAAAGTATGAGAGGAATATGTAGATGATTTAATTGTGAAATCAAAAAAGTGATAGGATCATGCTTTAGATTTGTGATTTTTTTAATAGTAATGGAAATACAACATCCATCTAAACCCACAAAAATGTGTATCTTGTGTATATTAAATAAAATTATTACATTGCATCATATCTCAATGAGGCATTGAGATAAATCCCAAAAACATCAAATCCATTTTAGGATTGCCTCCACCAAATGGTTTATCTTAATTAAGATTAGTACAAGGAAACAATTAGACAATAAAACATTGTGTGTCACAATTATTATAAAAGAATCAAACCTTCATGAAATTACTCAATAAAGATACAAATTTTTAATGTGATGAAAAACTTCAATATATTTTTGATGTAATAAAATAATATTTACTTAGTGCAACTATTCTCATGCCTCCAATACTAGATAGAATTTTACTATCATACATATTAGTGACAAATCATGGATTAGGAACTTTATTGGCTCAATATAATGATGGTCATAGAGATATATGATTATTTTATATCACTTTAACTCTTATTTATTATAATAAAAAATTGCACTACTATGGAAAATTTATGTTTAGCCTTTATTTTTGTTGCATAGAAATTATGACACTATATGCTTAACAATGAAACAAAATTGATAATATACATTAATCCTCTCAAATTCCTTATGAAAACACTAAAATTATCAAGATGCATAGATAAAAGGGTAATGATACTCATGGAGTTTGATCTAAAATTTATGTCTCAAAAAAGGTAAAAGAATAAGATATTGTGGACCAATTAGTCTCAACTCCATTACCATATATATTTTCACTTAATGATGATTTTAGAGACAAATTTTCTTCATATCACACAAAATATATGTGGACCATGTACTTAGATGAATCTAAGTGTTCCAAAGGATATATTTCTAGTATAGTTTTCAATACACTTTAGAGGTAACCTATGCCATTTTCATATTGTTTATATTTTTCATGTATAAATAACATATAAAAATGAGGCATTAATACATGGATTATTTATAGAAAACACATTAAATATAAATTCACTATAGGAATTAGGGATTCCAAGTCAATAGTTAATCATGTTTTATATTTGTAATAAACAAAGGAATAAAATTTAATCTCATAAAAATAAATGGTATAAAGACTACAAGCACACTTGATTATTTTTCAATACAAAGCATGCTGCAAAAATATAATCAACATGATGATGTCATGGATAGTGTAGTTTCTTTGATACAAATTTACTCTAATTATGATCATACAATATTTAGTATCTATAAATTACACTATCCATCCATTTTTTAGAAGAAGAAAAGGCTCTCTAGGTCTTAAAAGTTATTCATAGTGTAGTGAATTCATAATGGTACAATGATATGTATAAATTTTTATATAGATATTTTATTCTATAAAATTATACATGTAATGATAAATGAAAATTATAAAAATAATAAATGATTTGTGTGTTAATTGGATGATATTTCTTCAAAATATATTTGTATGGATAGTTAATTTGGTGCCTTAGCCATGATAAAGATAAAGTTTATTTAATTTAAGTCCATGATAATTAATGCAAGGAACATTTCAACAGACAAGTAATGTCTTATAAACTCTTAAGATAAGGGTACTATTTTCATACAATGGAGAAATAATTCCAATATAATGATAATTTATGTCAATAATGTTAGAATAATGGTAATCTAAATCATGTTCCTTCATAGTAATTACAATATATTGTGTCACCATGGCCATTTTCCATTTGAGGCTTTGATTTAATTAGAAAGGTAAATCCATAATCATCATAAGTCCACAGATTTATACTTACATTTGTTGGAATAATTCAAAAATTGGTTAGAATACATACCATTATCTTCAACTAAAATAGAGTATACATGAAAATTATTAATGGAAAACATAATATCACAATTTGGACTACCTTAAAATATTATCATAAATAATGGGTCTTCATTAAAATATAAAATAGTTGACATATTTTGTGCCAAATATAAAAATTTCCATGTATTTTATACATTATATTATCCATAAGGTAATAGATAATTAGAGAAGACAAATAAAATACTTATGAAGATATTGAGAAAAGAATTCACCAAAAATGGTGTAGATTGGCATAATTAGATTATTTATGCGTTGTGGGCCTATCGCACAACTATACTCACACAAAATAGTGCTACACCTTATTATTTGGTATATGAAAAAATAATTTTACCTTTAGAATTATATATATCCTACTTGCATGTTTCTTTGAAAGATACAATCAAAGATAACAAACATTGAAAGAAGCAATTACATGAATTAAAAACATTGGATGATAGATGCATGCAGGCCATTAAAAATATTAAATTTTACCATGCTCGTATAAAGAAAGAATATGGAAATAAAATTCACAACCAAAAATTTCAATTTAGATATTTGGTATTGAAGGGGTAAAAATTCTAGTGTTGATAAAGAGAATAAAGGCAAATTTAAGCCAAATTGTTGGGGCCCTTTCTAATTACAAAGAAGATAGGTACAAGAGCTTGTCAATTATATACACTATATGGGAAGATTATGAAGAACACTACGAATATAATTAATTTTTGTTGATATTATACATGATTCCTAAATATAAATCATTCCAAAAATATAAAATAAAAACAAATAATCAAAAAATATAAAAACATTCAAATATTCAAAAAATCCAAAATAAGGACTTGACCATGAAATGATGACTAGTTTAAATACATATGTTATTTATCATATGGTTGGTATATGGCATAATATTTACATACATAAATTCATTTAAATATATCTGAGTGTTATGAAATACATACAATTTATAGAGGGACATGCATATGTTGGTTTTCCCTCTACCTAGTGGTAATTTTAGGGGCATCTTATTCCATAAGTTTCAGTATTACAGGTTATATCTTTCCATGACCTTATACCATGTTTATCCACCTATATTTATTACATATTATTTTATAGTTACTTATTTTTTATAAATTGACTATAATATACCTAGGAGGGGTAGAATAATAACATAAATAGTATATTAGTGAATAGTAATGAATCGTAGTTTAGTACCACATGCATGACAAGTAGGATTTGGGTAGATTAGAAGTAGTATAAATAAAATGGAATAAGCTATTGTAAATCATCCAAGTAAAATAAAAATAAATTAGAGTGTTACTCTAATAAAGATATATCCCCTCCGAAGTGGCAAGTGATTGTGGAGTTATTCCTTCCTACAAAAAAGTAATACTGTAATTTTTTTTATAATATTAGTTATTATATTTATGAGTATAGAGGTTACTAACATTTGGTATTAGAGCTCTTTTTAGGGCCATTTCCATACAATTATTTTTTTGTAAGAGATTGTACAAGTAGGTTGAGAGATGTGTTTTGAATGGGAGTTTCTAATTGTAAAAGTGCAAGTTTTGTGATATTGTGAAGTCAGTTGGATATATCATTTAATTATATTTCAAATTGAATATTTAAATTTTTTCCCTCAAAATCAAGACTGTTCTTTGGCATACCTCTCTCAAATATGAAATAAGTGCATCAAATATTTTCTAGGTTTTGTAGGCCTCATTTACATCTTTCCATAAAAATTTCAATTTTTAAATTTCCTTAATTATTGCAAACGTTATCTCAGTTTTCATAACTAATATTGTAAAAAAAACAAATCCAACTATTTTTTTGCATGCTACTCTCACATGAGAAACAAGTTCACCAATATTTTATCTAGTTTTGTGTGCCTCTAATTTAGGTTTCCATAATAGTTTGTAATTTTCAATTTCATTTGGTAAATAAAAACTTATCTCAATTTTAATAACTATTATTATGTGTTAAAAAAATTAAATGTCATGTAATTCCTCACCTACTACAATGGATAATTTGTGTTCTAATTTAGCTAATATTTTATAGAAACTCAATAAAATCACACATGATATGAATGTTGGTTTTGATCAAATTAAGATTCACTCACATATCATAGCACAATATGATGAGGAAATAGTTACATGGCTCCATTTGGAGACTAACTACAGAGAATGGAATAAGAATTTATTTACACTTGTTAAGGAATGTAAATTATAAATAACTACATGGCTATATTTCAAATATACTTTCATCACATGGTATATCAATTTTCATCACTTGGTGATAATTGATTTAGTTGGTATTCTATTCACTGACTCTTCCACACAGATAATAAAAGTATCCAAGTCGAGACTTAAAGATTCAATACTCTCAAATTTAAATGTAACTCAAATACAATGTGTGTCTATAAATATGCTATTGAGGATGACATGTATCCTTAATTGGTTCACCAGGCCAACTATTTTAATTTGCCTTATTCTATATTTGAGAAGATGATCACCATGTTTCTAATTTTAATTCAACCTTCATTAATATTTCTCATGTTCACCCTATTGATACCCATGGTTATATCCCATCTCAGGTAGAATAAGTGGAAGTGGAAGTGGAAAATGGGCACATGGATGCGCCTCTATATAGTCATATATATATTTTTGATATGTAATTATTTTCATATTTTGAGGGTGAAACATGTCAAGGGGATAGAATGTAATAACATAAATAGTAGATTAGTGAAGAGTAAGTAATATTAGATTGTTTTAGATACATGATATATATTGGTACATTCATATAAAGTATATGGGAATATGCATGAACATATGCAAAACATTTTATAAGAATATTATTTTCATATTTAGATACATTTACGATATAGATTTTTAAATTTTCCATACATATAAATGAAATCCCTTATTATTTAGTATATATTCAAGGGGCATGATATTAGGTCATGTACATATACATAATAATACGTTTAGATTTTAATAAAATATATTTATCATTCCTCTTCACACTTATCATATCTACAATCATGATGGTGTCATGGACATGTTCTATTCTCTTTTGATCACACATTATATTCTACATTAATAAAAACTACATAATCAAAAACTGCATACATTATGGGGGAATGAACATTGTCCATTCCATTATGATCATGATTTATTATTTTTACATGGATCTAACTTGATCAAATTGGATTGAAACATTACATTTGAATATATAAACCATCTACAATGATTGATTAATTTTGTGTGAACCTTTCCTAAATTTTTCTCTCATTTTACCTACATAGTGACTTCCTCTTGTGTTGAACCTCTCTCTCTCTCTCTCTCTCTCTCTCTCTCTCACACACACACACACACACACACACACACACACACACACACACAATTTTGTATTAGTACATTGTTTACCTTTACCCACATTCATGAGGGTTAGGTCATGTTTTCTCTCTCCTCCTTTCCCTTCCGCTCTCCCTTTCTCTCATATATAGTTATTTTGGTTAGTATAT
This sequence comes from Torreya grandis, assembly GCA_037957365.1. Classification (NCBI taxonomy): domain Eukaryota; kingdom Viridiplantae; phylum Streptophyta; class Pinopsida; order Cupressales; family Taxaceae; genus Torreya; species Torreya grandis. Next base: position 1,382,137 of record JARHVA010004818.1, on the reverse strand, counting down.
TGTATACTTTTACACACATTCATTAAGGTTGGGCATATTTCATTACAAAATTAGGATCTTACATAGTTACAAAAATTGAGGAATGATCACTCCAAATATCTAATGATTCAACAAGGAAGCATCATCTCAATCAATTTATAAGGGAAATAAGTATTTTACAAAAATATAGTTACACTTTGACCCTTAATTTTTCAATTTTCAATTTTAAATATTAGATTTCACATATGGAAATAGAATACTTGATTCTCATTTCAATTTATATGTAGAATATATATATATATATATATATATATATATATATATATATATATATATATATAGAGAGAGAGAGAGAGAGAGAGAGAGTTATCTCCCAAAAGGTAAAGTGTGTTATACACACTCAAGTATATTTTATCCTTTTAATCTATAAATTCTATTACTCAAATAAAAGTGGTGCATTTATAGATACTAAAATATGGTCTTTATAAATTCATAATTTCACACTTGACACACATTTACCATGTATGAATTGAGCACCCAAATAATGTCCTAATTTTCCATCCACTCACATGTTAATGTTATATTATGATTCAACCCTTATGTTATGATGTTATACACCTAAAATAGCCTCATTGTCTATTTAAAACCTACTAAACATCATAAAAAACATCCCCAAACCTTCAAACTATTCAACCTATGCATGGGTCAATTCCAATAGTTACGAGTGTTATCACTAATAGATAATGATCCACACTGGTCAGAACCATCATGATCCTATCAAAGACTATTTTATAAAATAAAAACCATCTTTGAGGTCATACTATAATTATATCATGTCTTTGGAATCATAAAATATTTAAATGAATCTATATATAAATAAATTAATGTTTCATTAAAAAAGGATTTGACATCTATCTAAAACTTATCTATGATACAGCTATATGCTATTTAAAACTGAGAAAAGCTATCCTATTATTCTCAATTTGCACATTATCATAGGATAAAGCTAAATTTTTAGGTTATGAATGAGATTTTGAGATGCCATTTTGATTAAATTTTTTAATCGTGTATGATAAGTTCCTTTCACCATAGATTAGAGTTTATTTTTGAAAATGTTGATCTTTTTAGGAGCTTATAGCTTATATTGAATTAGAGAATGATCATGTGTGATTGGTTGAACATTAGGAAGAGAAATAACTAGTATTTTTACATTATCTTTTATAATTTAATAAGAAGTAATAAATGTTACCTTATATTTCTCTTATATGTGTGCCCTAGAGATGATGTCTGATTCCTTACCAAGTAGATTTGTATCATTAGACTTTGTTGGATTATTTTGATTCAGAGATTTCTTCATGAAATTTTTTTTTAGAAAGGAGTTGTTTTGCTTATCTTTAATTTGATATTGTGATTTTTCTTTTGGTAATTATTATTTTCATAATCTTGGTTTTTCTAAATAAATATTTTCTTGTTTTGAATTATCTTTTGGTATCCACATTTACTCTTTATGTTATTTTTACACTTTTTATTTTAGGAGATACAATATGAGTTAGTCTTTAAATCATAAAAATTATCATATCATTCCCATGAAATCTATGATATGCACAATAGTATTTTGATCTTTTTTGAAGAGGCATAAAAGGTAATGTAATAAAAAAAATGTTAATCATTTCTCTTCGAAACTCACTTGGACTATTATTATCATTTTGTATGTTTTTTTAAGTATTAAGTGAAGGCTTTTTTTTATTATGAGACAAATGGTAGCTAGATGAAGATATATATACATGATTAATACTATCATATTTTGGATTCTTTATAAATTTATTAATATTCTCAAAATATGTGATATTTGAGCTGAAATATTGATTCTAATTTTGTAACTCTTCTATTGATTTTTTCATAGTGGTAACTTAATCTTGAATGCCTTCACAAGCATAAGGATTAGGTATATTTGATTGAATATAAATACCATTAAAGTTAGGTGTGAGAGAACATGGGATAGTCTCCTTTTTTGGATTAATAGATACATTGATTATGTTTGAGTTAGCTGATCCATGTTGATTAAAAATATGAAATAACTAATTCTACCAATGGATGAATTGTCATCATGTGATGACTCTATGGTAATATTATAACATTGTGGTGTAAGATTAGCACCATGTGAAGACAAGATGAGAATGGAGTATTAAAAACATCACAAGACCTAGTATAAGGCATAACATTTATTTGAATTATAACTTGTGATGTTCTAAGAGGAGGAATATGTTCATCCTCATGGGTTGAGAAGGGAAGAGAGTTATGACATTTACACTTAATATCCACTATTTGTAAAGGATAGGAGATGACAACATTGTTATTAGTACTTAATTTATATATTGAATGTTGTTTTAAAATAAATATATTAATAAATTATTTTTTGAACATAAATTGATTTTGTTCCTCTTTGAAAAATTCACATTTAGATTCTTCAGATGTAAATGGTTTATCTGTATCCATACTGTCAAGATCAAAATCATCCATATCATCTTCCATTATTTTTTTATTATTTCTAATTGTCCATTAAACTTGATGATAAGAAAAGGGGATGCTAATTAGTTCTTAAAAGAAACATGAAATATATAATATATAAGGTAACTAGTGATTAATCACACAATACAAGCAAAAATTAATGTATGATAGATAACCTAGGAAAGTGTCTTGAATGATGTATAGGCTCTTAGATATACTTGATCGATCATTGATTAACATCAGCCAAATATTTTAGATCACTAACTATGTAAGTATAACCATACCCATAACCCACTACACCCAACATGGAGGGTAAGTTGATAGTAACTTTTCTAGGTGATACACTCCTCTTAGGTGCACCACAAATCAAATGGATAAAATGGCTTCCTATTGGTGTAAATAATGGTATCCTAGGTACTTCCTTTATACCATGAGGTACATGAATACTAAATTCATGTTTAAATATGTAATATATCAATGATTATAGGGATAAACCCCTCACACCATGATGTCTATAAATAGAACAATATTTAACCCTTCACAACAATATCATAGTAGTTTTAGAACTTCCAAAATATAGTTTCTAAAATAATCAAAATAAAAATAAAAGTAAAGTGAAAAATAAAAATTAAAATATTTTTGTGTATAGGAGATAAAATAAATTCAACCTGAAGTCTAATGAAATAGCCTCTATGTCAATATTTATCAAAGGTGAAAAGACAAACTATTTCAATGTCAGTTTACTCTAAGGTCAAAAAAAATGAATTTTTAAGTTACAAATAATATCAAATATTGAGGAATCTATTTTTTTAGTGTCAATTATTTATATAATTAAAATTAAATCCTATGATAAAAATCAATAAGTAGTATAAGAAATATTTTATTATAAAATTGGGTTAACCAAAATGTTTACCCTTCGAATTAATTGTGAAAGGAAATAAAATCTAAAGTCATGTAAATTTGAAATATGATCTAGGAAGATAAATAAGATAGGCTAATATAAAAATAAATAGATTTACAAAATTTATAGATGTTATTAATTTAGATTTTATGCACACCATGGAAAATTACAAGGTAGATTCTAATGCTTTATGAATAGTGAAATAAGATTCACTATGAGGCATGAGTTGTAGGGTATTAGGTTTTCTAAGAAAATTAGTGGTGGAATATAGGTGAGTGGAGCATTTGTTTACCTCAAATGGCTCATATATGATGTGAGTCTAGACCTAATTGAGATGGGTGAATGGATGGGTGAATCTAACCTAAAATTTTTACGACCAAAATAAAACCAAAAAGGAAGAAGGGTAGGGTAGAAAAGAAGGTTGGTGAATTAGATTTAGATGAAACCATTATAAAATGGATTTTGATTTATGGGTTGGGAAAGTAGTCAGAGAACTAATGCTTGATGCAAGTTACTATTTAGCACATAAAAAATAAAAAAACAATTAAGAGTCCAAGGGAAATAAATGTAGTAAAATTTAATGATGATAATAAAAGTTTATTAGGTTCGTAAGACTACAATTACACATATAAAAAGGGAGATTTTGATTAATACACACAAAGCATTAAAATTAGCTATTTGCACAATATGAATAATTTTATCAAAAAAAACTTATACACAACCCAAAGACTAAAATACCATAATAATGAAACTTCTTCAATGGATCATTAGTTTGGAGAAGAATAGAAAATTACACATCCAAACAAAATTACATAATAATCCAAAACAAATTCTTATTTATATTGATATCCAAAAATTCTCCTCCCTTTGGAGTCAAGAGGATAACAATATATATAGCTTGGGCAGGGTTTGCCTCATCCTCTAAGCAAGGTCTAATTTTATGATTTAAAATTATTTAATTCTTTCAAAGCATGCATGTGTAGGACATGAATTAAGTGGCCAGTCAAAATTATATAATTACAATATAAATATGTATATGATCAAAAATATAATGGATATTTTAGTCCCCTTTACAATAAATTACATGGAAAAATATATATTTATATCTAATTATGGTGACATCTTAGCACTACCTTTAGAATAAGGAGGTTTCATGTTAGATGTAACAATTTAATATCCAAAGGTATTACATGTGAAGAGCTAGCTGAAGTGGCAACTATTAGTGATGTGGTAATGGTTGTTACCTAAGTGTTACTAGTGTGCCTAGTAGGAATATGTATTTTTGTATGAACTACCACCCAAAGCTAAGTGCCTATCTATGGTACTAGTGTTTTCCCCTATGTTGTAGTAGAAACTCTCTCAATAGCCTTTATATGTTCAGCTAGTTCATATGCAATATTAAACTAACTGATAATTATTTCAAAATTGAGTATTAGTGGATTGAATATTCATATTATTTCATCCATCACCATTTTATGCTTATCCTCTAAATTCTACTCTGAGGGCATCAATATTAGTTATCTTATCTTTTTCAAAATTAATCAATTATATAATCTCTTCACTATTTTTATACATAGTACCCTCAAATTCTACTTTGAAGCTATCGATGACTGCTTTGAGTAACCCTTAAAAGTTAAGCCTATTCACCAATTACCCTATATAATTCATCACACCCATAACCCTAATATCTTTCAAAATTAATTTCCTCCATTTCATGGTGTACAAACTATATTACAAAGGCATTCATTTGTTGGTGCCAAGTGAATGCACCATATCTCTTAGGAATCACATAATTCAGGGCCCATATAACCTTTGGGCCAAACATTAGGATCAAATGAATGTATGAACTATTATTTCCACATTGGACTAAAAATTTAATCCTTATTTTGAATTCCTTTAGTTGATTTCATAAGTCAACTACCCTACCCTAATGAAGACGGGATTTGTCTCTAGAATCTCTAATTATGTTTATGATGTCACATCTCTTTTTGGTTTCACTATGGACATTATTAACTATTTCCCTCATATATTTAATCATTTATCTTTGTAGGAGTATTTGTTTGTCTTTTTCCTAGATTATATACATTTCTTTCATGGCCTCCACAATTTCATACACAATAACAAAAATATTATGCATACTAATTAGGGTCATTAGGGATTTTTTCAACTTATTTTCCAAAGGAAATAATTTATCCCTTTGTTCTAATATTACTTATTCCACTCTCATGTTTATTGTATTTATCTTATTAATCATCTATATAGTGCCAATTTTCTTGTCAAAATGTGTGTTTATTATTGGTAAATATATAAGGACCAATCCATCTTATCTTTCTTCTTTTCTTGAGATTCATTGACCCAAGTAGGTAAAATTATCTCTCCTTTCTCCTCAAGATGATTATTCTATGTAGAGGTAGCAGATGGAAAAATTACCAGAGTAAACATTGAATCACATATTTGAATTTTTAATTAAGTAGGTTGTTGAATGACCTTACTCCATCTTGAGATGTCCTTGGGGTGTGGCTTCCACCACATATCTGGTATGTCCTAGAGTATTTAAAATTGTTATTATGGACAACTCAATTTGATTAGATTGAGTGATGGTTTTATGCATCTAGGTAGAGGGTCTAGGTGGTGACCAAGGATTAAAAATAGACACAGACACTAAGTCTTTAAAATTAAACTTATTTTTAGGGTCCTAGGGTTTGAAAATTATTGAGGTAGTGGTTGAAATAATTAAATAATCAAAATAATCAAATGTTTATGGCCTAGATTGCTTATTACAAACATGATAATATAATGACTTGGTTTCTAAACAATATTTATATAACGACTCAAATGGGGAAAGGGGTGAAATAATTGATATATTAGATGACACATTGACCATTAAAATATATATAGTAATAATGGAGGAAGCAAGGGAAGATACTCATTCAAATCTTGCCTTTATATCTTCAATAAGAATATATTTATTCTACCTAGTAATTAGTCTCTCTTTTGGAGTGCATGGTATTATAGCAGTAACTTCATGGGGGGAACTTGGAGCTATAGGTACTAGAGTATGATCTTATTTTAATATAGATTCAACATCTGAATCTCGTGTATTATCTTCCTCCAGTGATTTAATAGATGTTGAATCATCCTTTTCTTGTTCCACTCCTTTAGATTTTGTATTTATTTTCTTAATTCATTCTTCCTCTGCACCCTCTCCTAATATCTCAGTATATCCAAATTTCATTTCTTCCTCCTCATATACATTTTTTCTTCAAAAAATTAAGTCTCTTCTTTAGGATCTATGTCTTCTCTAGACACCTACCCTTCTTTTATTTTTCACTCTCCTTGTTCATCACTATCCAACACTTGGATAGGCTCCATATATTTTGATTTTCCTTTTAGTTCCTCCTTTTAATTTTTTATTCATCATATAGATGTCCCCCTCTAGTAAATGGACCTTTAATAGGTATTTATTCTAGTTACACATTTTAAGAATATAAAGGAGGAGTATTGGGCTTTCTCATGTAGGTTACAATGGAGGGCTAAGTAGGAATAAGGACCTACCCTTAAATGGATGGGATAGGAGATGTAGGGGCCTTGATAGATAGAGGTGAAGTGGGAGTGGAAGAAGTGGTAGTAAGTGGAGGAATTGAAATTATATATATAATGGTAATAAAATAACTCTATAAAAATTTAGGAAGACTTACATAATGAACTATGTTTAATAGGGGAAAGGGTCCCAAAGAAATTTATAGTGCTTTCCCACATATATGGGTGAAGTCCTTATAGTTTATATGGGGAAATACACTATAGGTGTTAACTAATGGGTTTATAGTACATTGAGAATGTTCTTTCCCATTTGGGGATATATATTACCTTGAGAGGCAACTTCCTCTTATAAGACAACTCAATGTTTGTTGTGGAGATGAATCATGACCATGCTATGGTGTAATTGAACCTTAGGATAGGGTCATTTATAAATTTTAGATTTATTTATCTCCTCCATAATTTTATTTTCCCACTTCATGTTAATTTAAGGATCATATTAAATTTCCTAGGCTACTACCATTGGCTTATTGTGGTGATTCATGTGAATGTAGACTTATGAATCATTGATGAAAATTTAATCATATTTGAAGATATTATGACCATATGGAATATGGAATCCATTATATATAATTTCATTGATGTATTTTCTCACTCTAGTTTTAGGATCCCAATTATGATATTGAACTTTATTTAAACTATAGTGGGTCTTGATCTTATCAATTGAATTGAGGTGCCTCCTCAGCAACTATTAAATTTGACCAATGTTTAGAGGTATATTTTGATAGTACCTTAGTGTTTATAACTAATATCCTCATCCACATTTTTATATATTTTAAATTCTATCTCTTACTATGATACTTTATCAAGAGAAAAATATGGTAGATTCAGAGGAGGGATCTTGAGTCCCTCTATCTTAATTATAGTTTATTCAAGATAGTACTAATAGTCTCCCATATTCACAATGATTCTCATTATGTTGTCATAAATATTGAGCATGGAGTTTCCATAAATGGCTTGGTATACTATCAATTATATCTATTTTTGAATCTTACTTATTTTATTTCTAAATTTGTAGACATGGATTAGGGAAAAATAATCAAAAACCTTGTTTTTCACATATTACACAGATGGATCCCTAGGTTTTCCATAGGTTATGCACAATTTTCTCATGATTATATCCATTACATAATACATCATGTAAAAATTTCCATCAGATGGCCTTTCATAAACTTTAAACATTTGTGCCTTGTACTAAACATAAATAACCTCCCCAAGTGCAATGATTTTATAAAAAGTTAGAATGATGTCTAGCATGGGAACCCATACCTCATGTGCATAATTGATGATATAAAATCTATAAAACCTATTCAACAAGGACATGGCTATTCTAATACATGGATTGAATTTTTCTATGAAATGAATGAAATAACTCTTCAAATATTCAATATTTTTCCTTTATCCAACGACTACTTGATCTTACCTTTCACTATGTTATGGTGAAACCAAGCATTGGATGCAACCTGGTTATAATTTGTTTTAGGAGATAGTAGATGTAGATACTTTTTAAATTCATACCCATTATTTAGGCTACCACATTCCTGTGAAGCCTAAATTATAAGAAATATCCATTAATGGTTCCATTAATAAATAAATCTTGAAGTATGTCTACACATGGCATTACCTCATATTTCATTATCACATTGTGCAACCCTATTATTTTTATTAATAATAGATCACCTATGTATCTTCTTTTATCCTAATCCAACCAGTTCTTGATCGAATATGGTTAGATGTTATCTACCTCATCCTAGAGAACCAAGTAATGAGGTAATGGTAATACCCCACTATCAAATATTGTGTTCAAGTATTTAGTTCTTCATATGATAGAACATTAAGAGGGAGGTTGGTTTACTACTTGGGAAGAGGAAGTTATTGTTATGCTATAGAATTTTTGGTAAATTTATTGGATTGATTCACATATTTGTGTAGTAGGAACATTAATGATTTTGATATCTTGGTGTCTAAAATTCATAATTTAAAGCTAATTGATTAATGAAAAAGTAACTTGATGTTCTCAATATTTTTCCTATATTGTTTAAAGCTTGAGACTTGAATGAAACATACCTTAATCTAGGAGTTATCAAATTACAACCATAATAAATCTTGGTGAATGCCCATTCTATACTTATTAAGTCATCCCCTTTATTTTAGCATGTATTTCATGATTTCAACATAATAAATTGATTAGATTATTTTGTATTTTTAAGAAAGTTAAAGCAACAAAACTAACTATGAAAGAAAATACTAAAAATAAGAAACTAATCTGAGAAAATGAAAAATATAAGGAAACCAATGATAGACATTAGGAAATCTAATATAGAAAGGAGGAAACCTAATATACTCCAAGTTATTTATTTGAAATCATAGTCATTCAAAATAATCTCTAGTTGGAGAAATCATGAAATAATGTTTCAAAAACTAACTATTGGCTAGAAAAGTGAGATCATTTTTGTAGAGGTCCTTCAAATAAAAAGCATTATTACCTAGGATTTTAGAGACTTGGTATTGCCCAATCCATAAATGAGTGAACTTATCATGATTCCCTTTATTTTCATGTGCCTTATCTCATAAAATCACTAAATCTAAAATCCTAAAATCCTTGATTTTAAATCTTTATCAAAGCATCTTTTGAAAATATCTTGGTGTTTGTTAAAGATATGTAGCACTTCAATTTATGCATCTTCCATATAAAATCTATCAAGTAATCTAAACTAGATTTTTTATGCAAGTGAAATAAGATAGATCTACAACCTATATTGCTTAGTAATATCCAAGCTTGAAGAAGGTAATCAAATATCTATCTACTTAAAAATAATTTTTTATATTGGACTCATCACCAATAATGGATCCATTAAACCTACACTAAAGGATATATTATCACTCAATGACAAAGGATAGGTTTCCAAGGCTTCTAGTCGAATGCCAGTTTGATATAACCCTAGCTAGGTCTTATGATGTAATAATAGTAAGAAACCTAATCTACCTAATAAAAATGCAAGTTAATAAAGTATATGAATATGAAAGATAATCTAGTTCTCATCAAATCTTGTGGAAAAAATGGGGAAGAGAATAAGCATGTGATACAATTATATATAATATAAAATAGAAATAATTTAAACAAGGAGATATACAATTTAATATATTAGTTCTATAATATCTACTTATTGAAATATAAAGGGATAAGAGTATACTTATCTTGTTGAATTTAACCCATCATGCCTTAATATCTCTCTTAGCTAATTTTGCTTTGAAATACGTTGTTGTGGCTCATAAGGATCATAAGGATATATTAAATCTATGTTACAAGACTTATCCATGCATACAAGACATCCAAAAGATAAGTGCTACTTCTCCAAGGTAAAAAACTAAGCACTAAAACATCCTATTGATTTTATAAGTAGATTTTCAAGCATCAATGATACAAAATTGAATTATTCTCTATTTATAAATGAAATTAAGGGTTATTTATAGCAAAGAATTAACCCTAAACACTCTTGCATATATAGTTGATGAAGTTAGACATGTTGAATTTGTTATGCAAGAAATGGAGATGTTAGGCCTTAAACTACATCAAATTAGGTTGATGGAGTTTCATAACATGTAATAAATTCTCAATAAGGTTGACCTAGATGATTTAGTATAAAAAGTGGGTAAAAGGGGATTTTAATTACGTAGGGTTTAATTTGGATGGTGAATTTCTTAAGGGAGTGTATAATAAAGTTTTTAATGTCTAGGAAATTAGATAAGAGTAGCTTATATTGGTTTTAGGTAATGGATAAGGTCAAATAATATTTTAAAAAACCAAAGGTCTATCAATCCCTTTCTCAGTGCACCCTTTAAGGCATACAATCTGAAATATTGAGATTCAATGGATTCCTATGAGAGATAAAGTTATAAAATATTATGTGTATACATATGCCCCACTCAAAACTCCTCATGTGTCATGGAATTGTACTATGGGATGGTGATTTGGGGAAAAAAATATGGAAACACAAAATAATGACCTAACTAAATTATGGTACAAATCATAAATATAAATGAAAGAAAATAATTGAAAAATACATATCCTTACCTTGTTGTAAAATAAAAGTCATGTGAGAAAGATGAAGAGGTGTCCAATGTAGAGAACATTAGGCAAACCTAAAAAATAAAATAAAATTTTATTTTATTTATAAAAATATGTGTTATATGTAGAAACATTCTATATAGTGTCAGGATTTCATAATATCTTACGATTTGGAAAAGAGATAGTAGAAACATTGTTATGAGTAAAATATGGAATTTGTCAGTAAATAGTTGGTAGTTAAATAATTTTTAAATTTAAAATATAAATAGGATTTTTAAATATTTATTTTTAAATTTACTATTAAGAGCAAACTAGAGCTCTATGCAACCTAAAATAGAGATGAGAGAGACTATGGCTCAAAGACAAGGAGGGTGAGTTGGGGGATGCATATCAACAATTGTTAGTGTGTTCCAGGTAAGTGATGTCTTAAATTTTGATTTTTAAAAAAAATTATTGAAATAAAAGGTATATTTGAAAAACTAGGTTCTAGGGAGAATTCATGTAGTATAATTTTCCCCAATAATTTTTAGGGTAGAGTAGGAATTAGGATGGTCAATGGGTAGATAGAAAATATGATCATTAAATCTTAAGGATTTAATGATAAATGGATGAAAATCCATCATAAAAACTAAATAGAGTCAACATGCCTAACATAGTTGAGAATGGAAAGGTTAAATAGGGTGGTTGACTGTGTAGTAGTTAGTAGATGTAGTTTAACCTTACATGGCTAATTATGTAGGGGAGGTCTAATCTAATTCAATAATATTAACGTAGTTGATTAAGTGCATACTAGTTGATGTAGTAATGTAGGAATGTGGCCGATGAAGTTTAAAATGTGTCTAAATTCATATGAAATGGATGATATAGTAGTATGACCTAGCCTATTTTGTATTGACTAACCAACACAGTTAGGTGAGGTGGCTAACTTTGTTGAAAGTGATTGATGTAGCTTTAAGGTTTTAATAATAGCCAACACAGTTAACTATCTGGTCGACTTAGTATAATTTTTTTTGGCCAACATATTTTTTAATGTGTCTAATGTAGTATAGGATGTTAAGAAAAGATCAAATTAGGTTGATGAAGTAGTTAATTTTGATTTTAAAATAGTTTTTTTTGTAGTGTATTTTCTTGATTATATGAGATTGAGGACTAATACATGATTTATTATTTGAAATTTTACAAAGATAGTGTATGTTCTAGAATTTATTAGATGCATCTAACTACCCTAACTTGATAGATATAATGATGGTAGATGATCATGCACATTTGGCATCATTGGGTATTGGTGGGATTATATAGATGCTTAGGATCCCATTAAGTGTTGACCTAGTCACTATGTTCTTAGGAACATGGTAACTACTAATCAACACTTCCAAATAAGAGGTGGATGGGGATGTCTTTAAGGTGTGTATCACATTAAAAGGTTTCCATGATCTTATTAGATGTCCTATTTTTCTTACTCCTATTAATTTATGATACCTTGAAGATAGTTCAATAGAGGTGAACCATAGACTTATGGGTGAATGGATCAGAGAGGTATTATGATGGTTTATGTTTACATTTATTTGATGTCTATGTATCAACCATTTTGTATATATTTAAGGTGAATATTAGTCTTGTGATAGCATGTGTACTCTATAATAATTTAGATTGGAAGGTGTCATTAATGTGGTCCCCTTGTGTTAGTTTATTTTAGACCAAGGTAATTTATATGACCTAGGGTTAGTAAATTGGGTATATCTATTGCATGACATGCATAACATTATGTTTCATGATAATAAGACTATATAACCCATTATTTTAATTAGTATATGGATATATGAGACATTTATTATGTATTAACTAGCTAGGTTACCCTGTGATTTTGATAATAGTTTACCTCATGTTCTTTGATGGTGGTAGGATCATGTGTTACATTTTATACCACATACCCTGACATTGTGTATTATTACATGTGGTGATATTATAGGGAAGCCCTATGTAGGTATTGCACTTAGTTAGTTGCTTGGCTTACTATTTATCTTAGATTGGCCCATGTGTGGATTAATAGACACTATACATGGTGGGTAGATCGACATCATGTTGATCACCTACCTAGATAGTTAGGATTGACACCTAAAGTGGCTTTGATATTAGTGCTCAAGTACTAGGCATGTAATACTAGAAAGTAAAGGGTTAGTGGTAGTGAAGGAGTACTTATTGATGTAAATGTTACTCGCTCATGCCAATCAAGGCCTTGGAGTGGATAGAAATGATGGTAGATATAAATGAGATATATTACTAAGGGGCTAATGGTTTTTCATGTAGATATGGTTTTAGTGTATGTATATGATGTGGATGTGGTGATTATTATGCCATACCAAGTTTTACAGTTTCCCCCATGAGCACCATGGTCATATACACAGTGATAGTTGGTGCTGGAGGTATAGGAGGAAGAGCCATAAGTAGAGGTAGGTGATCAGGGAGTTCCCATGACATAGCCAACATAGATTTTTTTAATAGAGAGATAGATCTAGAGTGTATCATGACATGATTGAGTTTTTTATCTTAGTTTTGCATCACCTTGGAAGCATGTTCCAATGGAGTTGGTCATCATGCTAATAGGCAAACTATTTTTGGTGATACCATTTTTGGTGTGTGTTTAATATTTTATTGTATTAGATACATAGTTATTTTTTTAGATGTATATTTATTTAAATAGATGTCTTTGATATGGTGTGTGTGTGTGTGATATCTAATATACATTTATTTTTTGTTTTGTAGATACTAATGAGGAGTTTATATGGGGTGTGATAATATAGGCCACACATCATGATATTTTATATGGTGTATTATTGCATCATGATACTACTAACATGGTTGACCTTGTTCTACCATCTACCCTAGTGTATGTTAGTTGGTTCTAGTTGGTTGGTGAATCAACATGTGAGTGATAAATACAAGGATATACCACACAACTAACACATTAGGGTAGGTGATGGAGAGCTTCAATCATGGTATATGGTATTCAAGGAATGGGTCACTCATATGGATACAACAATATAAATAACACATATATAGGCCTAGTTGGCTAGTATACAGGGGTATATATAGAGTCTTCATTCTTAGACAAAGTCATTACATGGACTATTCAAAGGGGATAGTCATAGGCATCCATGGGTAGTGGTGTGTGTGTGTGTGTGTGTGTGTGTGTGTGTGTGTGTGTGTGTGTGTGTGTGTGTGTGTGTGTGTGTGTGTGTGTGTGTGTGTGTGTGTGTGTGTGTGTGTGTGTGTGTGTGTGTGTATTATTTTTTATTTTTTATTGATCGTAGATGTTATGGATGTATACATTTTATTTTTAGCACATGTTTTTTTAATTTATGATACATGCTATGAGAAAATATGTGATGTATTTTAGATTATTTTCTAGTAATTTATGAAAAAAATGCATTGTTAAAAATAATGATAGAAAATTGTAAAATCTAAAAGTGTAAATGTTAGACTATATCTCAAAAAAATAAGATGTAGAATAGACTAAATCTCGATGGGAAATGTGTGATATAAGTAATAAATTAATTTATAAAATATACTAAATCAATATTTGAATAAATACAAATCAAAGTGGTAAAACATAAAACATAGTAGATCAAGTTGAGAAGTGTGTAAAATGTAATTGATAAAGTGTAATTTTTAATGCACTAAATAAAATTTTGAAAAATCACATAAAACATAAATAGATGAAATGAAAAAAATGTAAACATAAAACATACTAAATTAAGTTGGGAACTATGTAAAATGTAATCGATAAAGTGAAATGTAAAACACATTAAATCAAATCTTGAAAAAGCATGTAAAATGTAAATAATTAGAAAATGTAAACATAAAACATAATAAATCAAGTTTGGAAGTTTGTAAATGATTTTTAAATCAAAATTTAAGACACACACTAAATCAAGTTGATAAATGTGAAAGATAAGATGGTGATTAAGATATTCATAGGTATTTTTGTGACTAATCATGGTATGAAACTATAAGAGATATTTTATGAGGAAATATTGGTCTTATCCAAGGTCTTACACTAAAAATCATAAATGGAAAACCAATGAGGTAAATTCTAACATTAGGAAATAATTATGGGAAATAAGGAGATGTTTGTGAGGAAGTCTTGGTCCTATCCCAAAGCTTATATTTTAATTCACAAGAGAATATCTCAATAGGTATGATTAGTTAACAAAACATATTCATCAAGGAGGACTATTGAGATTGTTTTAATTGAGTAAGGAGTGTGAAAATCATGACATAGGCATTCTTAATAAAACTTTAGTAGGCATGCGACATATCAAGTAAATAGGGACACACTAAGAATTTAGTGGATGCCAAATGTAAAAGGCATTTGTTCACAATAAGCACAAATAATTATGAGAAATAAGTGCAGTACTAAGATTAAACTCATGAATACTATATATATATATATATATATATATATATATATATATATATATATATAATAAAATTAAAATGGACCTACCTTCTCATAGTGTGTTCTCCATTCCTCAAGACTCTTTACAAAGTCATTGGTCTACTATTAAGATTAGGTACTTGTGTGAGAAAGTAGGTAACACTAGAGAGAATATTGAAATCTCTTATCCCAATCTACTAGCATACCATACCCCAATAGGCCTTGGATCTATTGTGAGGCCAACTTTAGCATTTGAGATTTGATTAGGAATAAGATATGTGCTAAAATATAAATCAGATTTTTTAGTGTGATTTTGACTTTTGAATGTTCTTTTTTTCCTTTTAATCATTGCCTTTAATTTAAATGATTTAGATTTTGAATTTTTATGGGGTTTTTAATTCCTCCTCCATATGGATTTGTAATAACCAAACATGAGTAATAGAAGTGACAAACAAAGACAAGATTTATATTTTTCTTATATGACACAAACTACCTAGAGATATTGACATGTTTTACTAAACAATTTGGCTTGAATAAGAACTAGTATGTGATCTCAAGACTCAACCATGTATGTGATTAGTATGAAGAGGAGATAAGGAGGATAAATGGAGATCAAAATAGATCTATTTATGTAATAATACAATGATACGTATGATTTTTAATTGATCATATGGTAAAGATAGGATATTTAAAGGGATGTAGGGTTTATAACCATGTCACAATAATAAATATCTTATTTTGAAAGGAAATGACATAACGAGTATAAGAAAAATAATTCTAAATAATAATAAGAGAAAATGAGATAATATTTAAGCTATGTAATATGATATTAAGCCATGAAAAATAAATATAATCCATACAAATAGGAATAATCCATGAGATATTAATTTAAGTAATAAGGCATTAAAGTTAAACCATGGAAATAAATTAATACATGAGACATTCAAATAATAAAAACATAAGATCCATATTTTCTTATAAATCAAATCCAAATCATGTAATAGTGTGATAAATAATGTAATGAAACACTAGGATGTGTTCATAAATACTGATAAATCTCATGACAAAGATCATCCAAAATATTTGATACATCTTTGTGCATTTGTATATTGATGTTAATTAGAGTCTCATCAATATTAATATAAATTCATTATAAGAATTCCTATCATGTCATCTCTATAGAGAAGGTAGGTGTGATATAAGAAGAATGATGCTCATGAGGCACCTCTTGTATGAGATAATCAATGCAAGGGACTGAAATGTTATTAGTATCCTTAGATATATGAAGAGATGTAGGCTTCAGAGAAGGAGGAACCTTTGTCCATGAATGCCTTGGAGAATGAGACTAATTCAGTGAAGGTGTAGGCCATGTAAAATCCTAAAAATGTCATTCAAAAGTTATAAGTATGATGTGTAGTATATTAGTGCCAAAGATAGTAAACTTTCCCATATTTAGGGATGTATTTTGGAAGTATCTTAGGAGGTGGTATACTCGTATTTGTATATTGTGCCTTCTCTAGATGTAATTTATCAATATTTCTCAAATATATAAAAAATTGAGAAGAATAATTATTACATATACCATGAAAGAAAAAAGTATGTCTAGTAGCAGAAGGTGAAGGTCAACTATCTATAGTAGAAGAAGAACCCGAGGATTTATACTATTGGTGTGCACTACAATCCTTGTAATAATGGTCAAACAATATATTTATATTATAATAAGGATCATATACCCATCATGATGGTGGAGGATAAATCTTATGAAAAGATAATATGCCATCAACATAAGGAGGAATACTCAAAATAAGATTAACACTAGGCTTTATCACATCAAGAGATGGACTTGCAGTGGGTCGATGTAGTGTATATGACATATATAGAGAAAGTAGGCTAGAAGGATCATGAAATATATTGAATTTTTAAGTTATTATCATGGTATGGTCCAAAAACATAATCCAAAGAGGCTCAACAGTGACTGGAGTAGTAGTTTATGTTCTCCATCTCAAACTTATCAACATTAGATGAATAATTAATATCCTATACTATAAAATGAGAATGATATACATGAATATAAATAATATTTCTGTATCCCCTACATAGATTAACTCAATCCTCATTTACTCTAGTGAATATAATGTGCATCTCACACCTAATTGTGTGCATCCATTTTCATTAAGCTTGATGTTAACTATTCACACTAGTCCTCTACCAATTTTTAGAATCTTGTACACCTCTCACACTTTTATGTTAATCCATGCACCTGCTCACTTATTTATGTGTACTCCATGCCTCAAAATCACATGTCAAGTCTCATTCCTACTCATTGAATATAATTCACTAGATTTCTTATACACCCTACATTCCTATGCCAAGTTTTGTGCCCATGATCCATACATTCTCACATGCATCATTAAATTATGTGTTGTTTTTGCGTCATAGTTATGTGTGCCTCACTATCATCCACTTTGACACATCATCTTGGATCAACCACATGCCCTAAGTGATCTAACTATTATTTCTTCCAAAAGGAGATCCCATCTTCAAATTCAAATGGTTGACATCCTAGATGTTAATTATTCTAACTATTACCAATTACCATGTTTGAGAGGATAACCATGATCTGAATATTTTCCTTGGTAACTAAATAATAGTTATATTTGATCTTGTATTATCATTATATATATGTAATATATGCATTTGGTTCATAAAGAGAACCTATATCGATGCCATCACACATAGTCATAACATCATTTATCTTGCTTTCTGCATCTAGTTGATACACATGTACTATTGACATTATACTTTGTATTCTTTTCCCTATTCTCCATTAATGAATAGAAGTTTTAGTTCCTACAAGTTTATACTTCCATTCCATTTAATGTGTTTTTATTTTTCCCACTTGAATACTACATTATGCATTTAATATATATAGCCATAGCTTGGTTGTCCACCACACAACTTAGTCTTGGGTTCCATGGTGTAAATCAACTAGTATCATAGTGAGTAAACACTTAAGGAGTAATTGGTATCAAATCCCCACTCTATTAATTTTATTATTCTTGTAAACACAAGATAATAATGAGAGATAGAAGGTATTTTAGTCAATTTTGTTTCATAAACTCTATTAGAACATCATAGCAAAATTAAGATGGATGATGTGTAGATTTAACTAGAGGCAACCCTAAAAATTTGAAGACTCATCATCAATGCTCTAGAGGCATAGTACACTAAATATTTTGTTCAATTCCATGATTTGATTATGCATCTCAACTTGATGCCTTATTCCTCATCCCAATAGCATGATCTAAAATGGTTCTAAAAAAATACCCCTTCAAATTATAATTCAATCTTGGCATCCCCTTGTTCAAAGATAAGACAAATACTAAAGCATTATATGTCTATATTTAACAACTTGAGGCATAATTTTTAGTCTACTATTTTATTGATACTAAAAATATCACCTTCACAGTATTGAAGATGTCCATTCTAGTTATCAACTGGTGGGAGAGCTTCAATGTGCATTACATGCAAGACTGAATTCTAATTAAATCATAAAATACTTTTGTTGACACACTAAACAAGGAATAATAGCCTCTTTGACACTTTTAAGATGAATACATCAAGTTATAATAATTACACCAATGTAAGGATCAGTTAGTGTAAGACCACACCAACTCATTCCATGACTAATCTACATTTTACAAAAGAACATAAGAAAAAATCATAGGGTGTTAACATACCTTGGTGTACTTTCACCTTACATCCATGTGAATTTGTATTTCTTGACTTATAACTCTTTGGAGCAAGCATATCACAATGCCTCCAAGATCAAATCTAAGGCACAATTGAAGTAGTGTGCCAACTCTTCATCTAACATAGCGTGTAAGGCCACACCAATACATAACTCCACATTATAGCCTTCTTTGTATTAGCAACAACACAATTCTTGAAAAGGTGAGTATCACCAAAAACTTTCTTAACACTCAAAGACTCAAGTTCCTTTTACTTCAAATTAAAAAAAGATTATGGTGATAAGTGGTTCCATATCCATCACTCCTCCACCCATAATGACTCTAAATGTCATGCATATTAGTCCTTACTCATACAGTATACATCAAGACCCACAATAATGGATAAAATTGATGTATATGCCTCTATCTAAACACCAACTCCATTATGATAAATATATTTGAAGAGTGTGAATGTCTCTTCCACACTCAATTTTGAGTGAAGGGTTAGCCTATCCACATCATCATCAACAACTATAGTTATAATAATATCATTACTCAATCTACATTTCAACAACTAGGAATCACCACTATTATTCACCCTATGACATACTCTTTATGATGTCTAAACTAAGGAAAACATATATCAGTCCATTGACAATGCACTTTTCAATATAAAGTAAAGGTGATAGAAGATAATATCACTTGTGACATCACACCTCCAAAGGTCTAATACATATTTCTATGAATATTGTATATGTTTAACCATGAATTTGAATATAAATCCAATACATAATTTTGGATTTTTCACATATAATATCACTTATAAAACATTTTTGAGTTTGTGTCCTTGACCAATGTCACCTTGGTCTCTACCAATGAATTTCACAAGCTCATATCACATGTGTAAAAATTCATGTTACTCATGGTTCACCATGATACACCTATGGAGTAGAATATGATGAAACCCTCTTTAATAGTGTACAACACCCACACATTGTCACAGTGATAGTATCTCAACAAGCTACTAGAGTAGTAAAATAGAGTCTTCACATGACCTAAATGCCTCCCAACACACTGTATAGTAAAACACTACATCAATTTGGTTCCTAAATCCCCTCTTCCAAATATCCCCTATATTAGAGATCACTTTGGGATAATGATGAAATATAATGCCAAATAAATATCTCCTCAATCAGGGCAAGATCAAGTCAATATCTTCACTTTGTGTAAGTTTGATAGCCTTTGCACCTCAGAAGGATGGGTCCTAGTGACTCTACATATGATATCACATGATCAACAAGATAATGGTAAATAATTAGTACCCTCTACCACACATTAATGACCTCCTAGAACAATATAGAGGCCCTCAATACTTCACCAAGATTGACTTGAATTCAAGTTACCATCAGGTCCTAATTTATCCTAAAGACATCTAGAAGAAAATATTCAAGATTCAAGAAATATTGTATGAATGGTTGGTCATGACTTTTAACCTAGCCAATGTGTTAGACACATTCATGTGATTGATGGATGATCTACTCAGGCCTCTCCTAAACTCCATCATTATCTATTTAGATGATATACTCATCATAATCAATACTTGGGAGAAACATATGGAGCATATCTCATGCATCATAGACACCTTACACTAACATAATTTAAAATCTAAATTTATAAAGTGTACATTCAATGTTACATAGATTTAGCACCTAGGTTACATCATTGACTTGACTAGAATTAGGGTAGATCCAAAGAAGATCAAATTAATCCAAGATTTGCCTACTCCACACAATATTAAAAAATTGAGGAGTTTCCTTGGACTTATTCACTTCTACATAGGTTCATCCTTAGTTTATCACAGATCTCTTGGGATCTTATCTAGATGACACACACCAAATCCAATTTTTATTGGACTCATGTGCAATAGTGCACTTTAGAGTCCCTCAAATAATTCCTCTACATAGTTCTTATTCTCATAATGCCTGATATTATCCAAACCTTCAAAATTCACACTAATGTATCTAACTATGTACTCAGTATAGTGTTCATGCAACATGGACATCCTATTTCATAACACTCAAATATTTTTAGTGACATGGTGTAAATTTACTTCACCTATGACAAATAATTATATTTTATTATTTAATCAATTAAGTAATGGTGACACTACATTCTCAAGAAGGAGATAATTTTTCATTCCTACCATAAGACATTTCAGTTAATTTAGACATAAAACAAGCTATAAAATACACACCATATGAAATGGATGGATTACCTATAGTAGTTCTATCTCATGATCAATTACAAGAAAGAGAAAGATAACAAGGAAGTATATTTCCTAAACCAACCACTAGTTGATGCACTCATCATAGTATTAGACATGCACAACCACAACTTTATAAACTAGGTATCCCTCTACTCATATGACTAGGTAACAACTTACACTAGCCTCACATAGGTAAATAATTGATAGAGTTCTTGTCTGATCAACTTATTTATAAGTTTAGACATCTATGTGTTCCCTTGACACACCTCTCCAATGACTCATCTAAGAGGCTTACTATGTTAATACCTCATGACACTTTGACATGATAAAGACTCTAGCTACTTATTAGTTATACTTATTCTATTTTCTCATGCACATAGATGTACAATACCACATCAAGTCACATTCCTTATTGCATAACCAAGCAATGAATAGGAAGCTAAGACTTTACACACCTTTGTTTGTTCCATCTAGACCATGAGAATATATCAACATGGATTTCATTAATGGTATACCTATGATGAGATGATAACATCATGTTGTGTTTGTTGTAGTGTATAGGTTTTCTATGTTCACCATCATGATCGCATGCAAGAAACACATTGATGCAGTTGGCACTATGTAGTGTTTCTTCACCATGTTTGGGTTCATTTTGGGCTACCAACATCTATCACCTTTGATTGATATCTATAATTTGTGAGTCACTATTAGAAAGCATTGTGGGAATTTATGACCACATATCTAGATCAGGTGATGACCTTCCATCCTTAGATGGACAAACTAAAGTGGTTAATCGCACACTTGTTAATATTATGTGAATGTACAATCATTTTCATATAATAAATTTGGATGATAATATATTATACATTCAACATGCCTATAACAAGGCTCTTCACAACTATATTGGCCATTGTCCATTCTAGACATGTCTTGGGTTTCAACCTTTAGCACCACTAGGCATTTCCAACCACACACCATCAGGCATTAAGTTACACATAAGAATGGGAAGTAGACAAAACTAAGAATTTTATACACCACATCATGTCTATTCACTATTAGGTTCATTAGATAATCTCTTATAACCAAGCTAAGTAAAAGGAGTGTCATGATGCAGATTTCACACCTCATATAACCTGAGTTGGTGACAAAGTGTAGTTGTAACTCTAGAAAGAGAACTTATAAGGTCCACACTAAAATATCAAGGATATACACTATGGTATTTCCACCATTTTGATTGTATTTTATGATAAATCCCTCATTCTTGATCTTCCTCAGAACTTGGAGATACACTTAGTCTTCTATTTAAAACTTCTCAAGACTTACACTCCATTTCTTGAGCCAATAGTGACACAACATCCTTATAATTTGGATCATGAACACTTATGCCTTATATAAAATTATTAGATCATTTAAGTGATGAAAACATGCACCTACCATGGCACACATCAACAATTAAGAGTGGTAAAGGTTGGGCAATATGTTGATGAAGCCTTATGGTAAACTTTGTAGTAACTTCAAGTGTAGTTTTTGTAACTATGCACTAACATAATGGAGACCATTGATCTTCAAGAAAGGGAAGATGGTCTATATGTATCCCCTACATATCTGAGCTCACTCCTTATTTTATCTAATATGTAGAGCATGCACATCTCACCCAAACATGCACACCCTTTGCATGAATCTTGCTTTCAACCATTCGCACCATTCCCATGCTAGTTTGTAGACTCTTATGCACTTATTTCACTTTTATATTAATTAATACGCCCATTTAATGACATTTTTACACTTCATTCCTTGTAATCCCATGCCAATTATTACACTTTATATCTAAGTATAGTATAACAGATCTCTTGTACACTTTTCACTATTGCTCTAAGTCATATGCCTACATTCCATACATTCTCATGTGCACCACTAACTTTCATACCCTTTACACCTCATAGTTATGTGTGTCTCACTAGAATCCACTTGGACACATCAAATTTCCATATCCATGTTACAAAATTGATATAAATATCATTACCAACACCAAGAGATTGTAGATTCTAATTCAAAAGGTTGATAACTTTGACATTAACTATTTTAATCATTTCCAACTACCATGTCTAATTGGATCACCACATTGTGGATATATTACTTGGTAAATGAATAAAAATTATCAATATTCTTGTATTATAATTATATATATGCAAAATACACATCTAGCTTATAAATAGAACCTATATTGATGTCATCACATAGTCATAAATCATTTAGATTGCTATGTGCATCTAGTCAATATAGACACACTGTTGACTTCGTACTCTATATTTTTCCCCTATTATCCATTAATGAATTAAATTTGAATTTACTAAAAGTTAATAATTACACTCCATTTAATGTGGTTTTTTTATCCTACTTTAATATTTCAATATGCATTCACTCTTCATAGCCATAGCTTAGTTGTCCACCACACACCTCAGTCCCAAGACCCATGTTCTAGATAAAGAACTAAGAGAATGATGTAAAGAACAATGATATCTAAGTATTTTCACATATTTATCTTGAGAGAATCCAACTAAAAATGGATATTTTAAATAATATCCATCATCATAATTAGGATTTTAATTATCAATAGTACATGTGTCAATAATTTTATCAGTTGAAGAGTTATAGTAAATCAAAATTTTAGTATTTGTTAAAGTAACCAATATTTCATCTAATGGTTTTTTATGAGATTGAGGTCATATAAAATGAGGTAATTGAGATAATATATTAGGAGAGATATCAAGATTATTTATTTTTAAACTAATCTCATTTGGTTCAACATCATCATCTAAATTTGGAAGATTAGGTGGTACGTTTCTTATTAATTCAGGATGACCATTATAACCTCTAGTAGAGTTGATGAGATAATTAAAGCATTGAAATTATAAAAATGGGATGCTAGTTGAAGGTTCAAGTGTAGGTATTTTAAAGACAACTTGTTCTTAGAACTATTCAAAATTTCAAGGATTTATATCTCCTTAAATTTTGTATATAACACCATTATATGGAAATTTAACACATTGTTAGATAATGAGGTGACTAATCTCATGAAATGTGTCCAAGGTTGATCAAGTAAGATATTGTAATAAAGTGGAAAGTTAAATATCATGAATTTCACTTGTACCATGACTAGGGAACCATGATAGGAAGCTAAACAAACCATAAATGGGCATTTATCTTCTATCATATCCTTGACATGTACTTTTAGTTGATTAATATTTTATTAAGAATATCAAAGTGTTTTAATAAAATCAAGGGAATCTACATAAGTGCTCAAACCTTCATCAATTAAATATCATTTGACTTGGATATATCTTATTTATATGAAAATTAATAATGGATGGTCATCTTCATAAATAAATATCTCATCAAAAAGCATGGAGGAGATATATAATTTGAGTGAAAGAGGGGTGTCCCCCATTTCATCAACATGAATAGACATTTATTTCCACTATTGAAGGATGCTACATTTAGATCATGATAATTTAGCTTATTACCCAATGTGTGGGGTATAAGGGATGTTCATTTAAAATAATATATGCATTAGTCAATCATGATGATGTGGATAATTTATCATAAGTTTTAAGAAAGAGATTTGAGATGGGAGACATGAAAGTTCATCTATAGGCTCCCATTCATCATAACCCATTAGAGTGGTATTGGATGTAAAAACAATAATATTTATTAAACACTGAGATAAAGAACTATGGTATAGATACTTAATCAGATTTTAGTATGAAAAGATGAAGTGAGATCCATAATTGTGTCATAGCCAACATAAGAACTAGACCAAGTCCATAAATTAACAATGAGTTCATTAGGAAGAGTTTTAACCTCTTAGTATTTGGATAGAATTCGTTTAGTGTAGGAACACTCATGCATGATTATCTACATACTTTAACATGGCCATCTTAATAAATTCATCACTAAATTATAGACTTGATTGAGTACCTATATAGGGTATAAAATGATCATTACCTCAATGGGTAAATTAGAAAATTTAAGCAACCAATTAAAAGAAGTAAAACAAATTTAATATAAGAATCAACATACTAATATTTCACAAGAAATATCTATCAAATTCACAAGCAACATGTAATGGCCATATAAAAGGAATATTTCTAATTCAATACAAAGCTTTAGAACATCTTATAAAGCTCACAAGTAAGTAAAAATATTGATATCCCACTGGTAGGTAGCTTAAGGAGGTTAGATCAAAGTATAAGTGTATTGATTATTATTATTATTTTATTTTTTTCAACAACCATTCTTATGTTACACTTTTGAACATCTTACATTTTTACAAGATAGGGTTAGTCTCAAGGTATAGGTCATGGCATGCCTGTTTAATGATCTTTTTAAGTTTAGTCATCCCTTATTAGGTTATATAAACATACATAAGAAACACTATTTTGATACACATGATTTCAAATAATTCAATGTACTTATATAAGGTTTAACCCTTAACCTTATTAATTAAGTGATTCAACTTCAACTTAGGTCAACATTATTTAGAACAAACAAAAAATAATTGTTTAATATTGTATGTTAGAAGCTTTTCTCTTTATTATCTTTCAAATATGACTTATTAATTCCATATTAATGATTATAACTTAGATCATTATATATTAATAGTTATTTATCATTAAATGAACATAGGAAACCTTGTTATCATTCCATAATCTAATTCCAAGTAAGAATTAGATGTTCCTTAAACATTTCATAACTGATTAAAACAGTCATTGGAATATAGGAGATTTAATGGGTTAACCATTTACAAACTTGTTTGCCAAATTATATTTCTTAGCTATAACACATGCATAACTTTTTGAATATAATTAATTGAATGTTATCTATAATTGAATAATCCACCAGTTTTAAGTGATTAAATGAGTTTGTCCCAAAATAGTCCCATCACTTTAAATAGTGATATTATTGGTTCCATTTAAGATAACTTCCTTATAATAATAATTAGAAGATATTTAATCTTAATCACTTTTTAAGTTATTTTAATTTAATCCCTAATAAAGAGTTTATTAGAAATTACAACCCTTCATAGGTTAAGGTAAGTCTTATACTTTGTGGTAGTCAAAATAGTACATGATCTCATACTTCAAATTATTATATTATTAATAATTATTAATATTATATTGGACCTAAATAACTTATTTGGAAGTCTGTAAAAGATCCTTATTAATGAGTAAATCTTCATAGTGCAGATTTGGATAGTTTAAGGTAATTTCAAAGTCATTATATAGACTTAAGGTTATCATGCCACAATTTTTTATGATATGGAAAATAGATTAATTTTCACATGTGGTAAATCAAAACACGTTATTCATACAATGTATGACTTTCTAACTTCTTGTACACTTTAACAAATACAATACTCACATAGTATCTTTCAAGTGAATCTATTAAATTCATTTAAAAGATACTAAGTAATCATCACTATAACCAAATTAACTTAATATCATCTATAGGAATAAGAAGACCAAAAATTTACATAGTCATATGAACTTAAGAAATTTATGCCTACATATACATGAAAAAACATTACTAATTGAATTGGTTCTATTTATTCAATTTACACCAGCATAATCAATTTAAGCATAAGAATTTAAAGTTCAGATGAACTCTAATTTAAAACAAATCCTTGAGCCACACAAGTTTTGATAATTAAATATACAACATTAATTCATAGTTTACAATAGTGGAATCATTTTACTAATACTTCAATGAACCAATGAATATGCCACCCAACTTACCCAACTACATATGCAAATTAAAAGATCAACCTCTCTTTTATATTTACTAAACGACTTAACTTATCTATTCATAAAATTACATTTCATATCATATTACAAATTAAATACAATCAATTAATTTAATTATACATTCATGAATCAATTCCTTTTATAATCAATTATCAAAATAAATAAATAAGAAGAAGTACAACAAATAATCTTATTCATGTAAACTAATGTTAAAAATTCCTACCTCTCTAATCCCAATGAGACCAACCATAAGTGGCCCTAGACCACCCCATCCATCATTTGGATATGATTTTGGCCAAATGAAAGAAGTGAGTAAGATAACAATGTCAATTGAAGTTGACTTGGCAAAACCAAATGATGAAAACATTCAAACAAGAATATTTATATTGATGGTTAATAAAACTAACACCTTTATAGTTATTTTAGTTCTTGAATCTCATTTTAGAGCATTGTAAGATTAGATATTTAGAGTGTAATCCATGGTGTTGTACTTGAAATCCCCAATCTAATATTAAGGTACAACACCCAAAATAAAAATAGTTGTATTACTACTAGTATCCCTGAATACAATTAGTATTCTTTAAATATTTCCATCTAAGTAAAATGAACTTAAATGACTCAAATAATTTTCACAAAATAAACCAAAATGTATACTAAAAAATAATGTTATAAAACTTTCATGAAAAAATTATCAAACTTAAAATAGTCTAATAATTACATCAAAAATCAATTCAAGTTCTAATGTGATACAGAGCAACTTGTGGAAAAGTCTCAACTCTACCTTTCTTACACACCTTCATATACTTTTAGGCTTATCTACTATCATTTTTTCTATTTTTTGACTTGTATAGAAATATTTGGATGTATAAACCAAATATAATATATGTTATATATACCCTCTATCAATTTACACCCTTGTGTCAAATTTTAGGGTCAAACTCTCTCTCTAGACCCACTTTCTATCACTAAGCCTCCTTAATTAGGCCAATTTCTAGGCTTGCTCAACTTAGTCCTTCAAAATCCATATAAACAAGACTGTACAAGTTTCTAACCTTATGTTCCACTTTAATAACCTTAATTCCAACAAAACTACAAATTTTTAGCAATTTTGGATTATTACAACTCTCTATATAACCAAAACCCCATCTAGTGCTAATCTACCCCTGTATAGACTTGAGAGCATAAACAAATGGATTATGAGTGTTATGAAGACTTTAATCACACTTTTAAATATGTTTTATCCCTTTATTAACCTCACACAACTCTTCCAACCATTTTAATTCCCCTTCTAATCCATTATTCAAGTTTTCTAACTCATTTTCTCTTTGATTGTGCAGGAAATGAACAATCTACAAGACCATGTCCCTAATGGAAACAAAACAAAAAGATCCTATGAAAAGGAAAATATTCAAATAAAATAAAAATATATTCAATAAACTCATAAAATATTTAATTATCAATTTCAAGATTCTTCCATCACCATTTCTTTCTTAACAATTACACAATCAAGATCATACAGTGATAAAAACATAGGAAACAAGGCTTGTAGGCATCAATTTTATAAAACTAGGGGTTTCTCCTTTATTTATTTAAAACTTTTGTCATTAAAACATTGAAAATCCTCTCCCCTTAAAAAATTACAAGTTTTATATGGATTATAACAGATGTAATTGTCTAGAGGGACCTTTCAATGATCAAAGAAAGCAAGTTTTGAAGACGTGTGTGTAACAAGTTATTTTCCATACACTTAAGTACTTGTACCATTGAAATGGATTCAATGGGTATGTATAGGTTTTTAAAACATGTTCAAAACCTTTAATAAGCCATTCATTTACCCCTGTGACATTAAATACAATCAAACTATTCAAATTTTTGAAAAATAAGTTTTGGTAGGAAAACTAGGAATTTGAAATTTAAACTAGCTAGAATAAATTATACCCTATAAATTTGAAAGATAAGGATGGTTGAGGAATTTAAAGTCCCTCAAAACCATAAACAAACCAAAATTTATGAAAATAATCCAAAATTTAAAGCAATAAAAACTTCATAGAAGTGATGTCCTTGAATTGTCATTTTAAACTCTTCACCTCAGCACTTCTCTTAGCCATTGTAAATCCTTTTCCAATACACTATTCAAGTTTTCTAACTCATTTTATCTTTAACTATGCAGGAAATGAACAATGTATAGGAATGTCTCCCTATTGGCAACAAAACAACAAGATCCTATGAAAAGGAAAAAATTCAAATAACATCAAATTTCATAAAATAAACTAACAAAATACTTTAGTATCAATTTCAATATGATTTCATCACCATTTATTTCATAATAGTTACATAGTCAAGACGATACAATGAAAAAAAACATAAGAAATAGGGCATGTAGGGATAAATTCTAAAAAACCAAGAGCTATCCTTTATTTATTTGAAAATTATGTCCTTAAAACATTTAAAAACATCTCCCCTTAAAAATTATAGCTTTTATATGGAGTATAACGATTGTAACTGTCTAGAGGGACCTTCTAATGGTCAAAGAAAGTAAGTTTTGAAGACACGTGTGTGTAACAAGTTATTTACACTTAAGTATTTAGAACCTTGACATGGATTCAATGGGTCCTTATAGGTGTTTAAAACATGTTCACAACCTTTACTAAGCCATTAATATACCCTTGAAACACTAAATATAAGCAAACTATTCAAATTTTTGAAAAACAAGGTTTGGTAAGAAAACTAGGAATTTGAAATTTTAATTTGATAGAAGAAATTCTACCCTACCAATTTGAAATATAAGGATGGTTGAGTCATTTGAAGTCCCTAAAAATAATCATCAAACCAAAATTTATGAAAACAAGCCAAAATTGAAAAACAAAAAAAACTTCCTAGAAGCGATGCCCTTGCATCATAATGCAAGGCAACATATTCATACAACCGATTCAAGATAAAGTCAACTTCAGTAATCAAATAAAATAGCATTAAATGTATTTAAAGATCCATCTCTATTTTGACTAATAGGGTCAAATAAAAACCATGATGAAAATATTCTAAGGTCATTATCACTTATTGGTAATGTTACTAATGACTAAAATCATTCATACAAATGTTTAAAGTCAAACCAAATTTAAAAACTCATGATTTATGCAAATCATCAAAATTATCCTTAACCTGAATTCAAACAATCATGTAGATAATTGACATCAAGTGACTAAAAATCAAATTTTATCATAAGTTAAAAACCTCATAATGACCAAATCAAATACCCTAGTTATATGACAACTAATGGAATATATTAAAATAATATTTTAATAAAAACCTATATGGTATTCAAACCCCACATGTAGCTCAAGAATTTCATTATATTATTCTAAGGTTGTGGCGTAAAACAATACACAAGCTAGTGTTTATTAAAAAAAGATAGCCCAAATAAACTCAAAGTATATAGCTAAGGTTTCAAACTCATAACCAAGATGTTTGAAAACAATAAGAACCCACTAAAACATGCATAGTCATAGGCCAAAAATAGCATAATCAGCTGTAAAAAATAACATCCTTAAAATTAAAAATGGTCTTTCATAACATATATAAAGATAAATATTATCTACATGCCATGATTGATGCCATATTAGCTTTAAAAATATTTTTATCAAACAATAAATATAACCTAGATTCAAACTCAAGCCCTATAGAGTTTATTTCAACATATTACAAGCTTTCATAAAAGAAGTTAGTAAACCACATAATTTTTAAAGGGATAAATTCATTTTTATTGAAAATTGAATGCATTACTTACTTGGAAACCAATAAAACAAATGTAAAGGATGGTAAATTTACTTATTTTTTCTTACATCGACAAACTTCCCTTTGGTCACATGACGAATACAAAAGACTAGTTGACCCATTTAATCCAACTTGAACCACCAAAAACTCCACAAAAATTATTGCATGGATAATAATACAAATGACCCACTATAATTATAGATCCAATAAAAACTCATGCATAGAACTACATTCATATTTCCCTTGGATGCCAAGCCCAAATTGAGGTAGAGTTTCCCCAAGCCTAGGGATTCCAAATGATAGGTAAAATGAACATGCAAGAACCCTAATAGGTTTTTAAGTCTCCTAACCCACTTTCATTTAATGCCAAGTTAATGTCATCAAACAAATTAAAATAAAAAATAAACACTTTCAATGAATACCATGTCCCAAAGTGGGTCGTAGTCCTATTACCTAGCCAAAGCAATAACAAGCCAAGAGTTGGTCTTATAGCCATTAAATGCATTATTAATTCCACATAAAAATGAATACCTTTAATGAAATTAAATAATAATTACAAGATGAATTCAAATGTTAAAATTCTTTTGAAACATAATCAATGATTAATGCCTTTAAGCCAAAATGAAACAGGATTATGACCAGTAATAAAGTCACTTAAGAATCCAAACATAAGTCATGATTTCGACAAGTCAAATATCATATAACACCGATGCAATGTTGAATACCGACAAACAATATGCAAGGTGAATAATATAAAGAGTAAGATAATCAAGTAATATAAAATATTATAATTGAAAAGACTAACTCATTTTAGGAAAGTTGATAAACTCAAAGAGTCAAAATCAACTACGTAAAGAAATGATTGAATAAGAAGTCAAAACTAACTAAATTCTATCTTAATAAGGTATTCAAATACAATAATAATAAACACTCAGTAATTAAGTCAAACCTATAAAATGACATAAAACTTAATAATAGTCAAAGCTCAGTATTAAAAAATTTAAGTTCACTATTTCTTTTTATTCACTTTTTTAGTCTCTTCTGACTACTCAAAATCACATTCAACCTAGCTCATATCTAATACCTATAGTCGTAATAGACCATTAATAGTATCCATACTATATAATATTAATAAATTTAATAACAACATTAAATATAATAATATAACTAAACTAAATAATTAATTAGTAACTCAATAAGCATGAAATATCTATTGTCATAATGAAAAGCATATCAAATAACTATCTCAAAATTAATCAAAATGGATCAATCATATATCAAGAAACTATATAATAATAGTAATACAAATAATTATGTCTTTATTATTTCACAACTAAACCATAATAATAAGTGAAATAAATGTAGTCAAACATGATCATGAAATCCTCCCCCACTTAAAAGAGAGTCATCTCAATGATCAAAATAGCTAAGGATGGTGTTTTTTAAAAAGACACTTCTCTTCCCAAGTTTCACTTCTTTATGACAAAGGATCTTGTTGAACTAGAATTTTTAAAATCTCATGATTTCAAAATCTAACGTTGTAATGGTCTAGGATTTTCATTGGATCCAACTACAACTTTTCATCTTTTAAAATTGGAAGATAAGTCTAATCCAACATATGAGAAAGATCATATATATACTTTCTCAATAATGCAACATGAAAATCATCATAAATTTGGG
Source organism: Torreya grandis (assembly GCA_037957365.1). Lineage (NCBI taxonomy): Eukaryota > Viridiplantae > Streptophyta > Pinopsida > Cupressales > Taxaceae > Torreya > Torreya grandis. The sequence continues at coordinate 1,349,393 of JARHVA010004818.1, read as the reverse complement.
ACATAAATGGAGGAAGGGATAATAAATAGGCAATAGTAATAATCTTCTCTAAAATTTCAAAGGGTCATATAGATTGAGGAGCCAATTTAGATGACTTTTCAAACTTAATCAAACTTTTATGTGGTTTAACATGTAGAAAAACTTAAACACCAACTTAAAATTCATATGGTGACCTATTTAAATAAGCATAAATCTTTTACCTATCAGAGCTTTTAGATTATGTTTTATTATTTCCATTTTCCTATCATACTTCTATAAAATATCAAGACCAACAACAATTTTGTTTTCTAAACTTTCCTAGCCAAGTGGAATCCCGCACTTATGTCCATGCAAAGCCTCAAAAGGATCCATTTTAATAACAAAATGGTATGTGTTATTTTAATAAACTCAACTAAGTGTAAATAATCTTCCCATTTACCTTATTGATCCATCTCATACATTCTTAACATGTCTTCCATAACTTTATTTAGTCTTTCTATCTGACCATCCATTTTCAAGTGATAATACAAACTAAAATTTAATCTTGTACCAAAAGCAATACTCAAATTTTTACAACACCTAGAAGTAAATAGTGTATCTATATCAAAAATAATAGATTCAAGCATAACATATATCAATACTATTTCTTTCACAAAATGTTCATCAAATATAGATTCATCATCAGTTAAATTTCTAGTAATGAAATGAAAAACTTTAGTAAACTTTTTTATTACAACCAAAATAGTAATATGTCCACTTTGTGATTTTGGAAAACTATCTATGAAATATAAATAAATCACAGCCCACTTACCTTATGGAGCATCATGAAGATAAAACAATCCTACTGGATGGCAATGTTTAGATTTCATGTACTAGCATTCAAAACATTTTGATATAAAGTCAACAACTTCATTTTTCAAAAAAAAGAAATAATATAACCATTTTAGATCATGTGTCATCTTCATGACACTAGGATAAGAAAAATAAGGTGCTTCATTCACTAGACTCAGGTACATAAATTATATTTGTATTCTTAATTAAACCATCATAATCAATATAAAAATCATAAAATTTATTTTCTATAAGCTCATTAGCCAAATTTGCACTTACGTCTTGGAAAAATATATTAGTATGTAGTTTTTCTAAATTTTTATTTCTAAAATTTTTATACATAATAGATAAGACATCGAGATACATGCATCAACTAAGTACATCACTAACATAATTCTCCTGACCTTTAAATATGAAATATCCATATGAAAATTACTCAAAAATTCTAGCAATATACATTGATGAGCATTTAGATCATCCTGGAAAAACAAATATTCTAGGATGTAATGATTAAATATTACTTCAAAATTTTACCTAACAAAAAGTGTTTCCATTACTTCAAATAATGTACAATGGTAACAAGTTCCAGGTCTTGAGTAGTGTATTCTTTCTCATGATATTTCATTTTCTATGACTAATAATCCACAACTGAACCATCCTTGGTTAGCACACCACCAAAGCCTTCTTTATATGCATCAACCTATATTTTGAAATTATCATTAGGATTTTTGGTACAATAAGTACATGTGTTGTAGTTAATAACTTTTTAGGCTTTTAAAAATCTTTATCACACTTAGAAGTCCAAACAAGCTTCTTACCCTTGAACTACAAGGAAGTTATTAGGTTGGCCAACATATAAAAATTTCAATAAACCTTATATAATAACTAGTTAGTCCCATAAAACTATGTATTTCATGTATGTTTTTAGGAGCAAACCACTCTTAGATAGCTTTAATCTTTGATATATCATTAGCAATGCCAACCTTAGATATTATGTGACTCAAATAGTGGATATTAATTTGAAATAAAGTACATTTAGACATCTCACAAAGTTATTAATGTTGCCTTAGACTTTTCAACACCAAATGCAAATATTATTCATGTTTAGTTGCATTCTTATAATAGATCAATATGTCATCAAGGAAAACTAAAAAACACTTGTCAAGAAAATCCATGAATACATTATTCATTAAATTCATAAATGCATAGCGTACATTAGTCAAACCAAAGGGCATTACCATAAACTCATAATGTCCATATCAAGTTATTAAAGTTGTCTTATGGATAAATTCATCCTTCATTTAATCAAATAGATCATCTATCCTTGGTAAAGGATAACGATTTTTGATAGTCACCTTGTTAAGCATGTGATAGTCAACACACAAATGTAAGGTTCCATCCTTTTTTTCATAAAGACCATAAGAGAACCCCAATTACCTAACAAAACTCAACATCCTAACTATTTTTTTAATGTCACAGGATCAAATTACAATTATTCACTAACTTTAGAATAATAAAATTATACATTGCTCCTCAATCAAATAAAATTGAAATAGAAAAATCATTTAATTTACCTATGAATTAAATAAGGGTTTCTTAACAATCTACATTTCTATTATCTAGAGGTGCATGCACCTTATGGTTAGCTAATTGATCTGATTTTAGCTTAGGATAATCCTTGAAATAGTGATTATCACCACATTTTCAACATACTATAGTCCTTTTAGGTGATGTAAAAATGGTATTTTCCACAGTTGTGATACATTTTAACTACCTTGGGTCTAATTTCTCTTAAAATTTTCAAACTTAGAAGAATTTTAATTTTTTAATTTTTTATTTTTCCCTTGAAATTTGTTAAAACCACTCATACTCCTAGTAAACCTATGGTTTTCATCAGATTTATTGAAATTATTAGGTGAAGGGGACATATTTTTATTCGTAGACTACAATCTACTCTATTTAAAGTCTTTCATCACCTTTTGATGAGTTTATCTTTTTCTTTTTCCCTATGAGAAAATTTAATAGTAGCAATTAGAGTCTTAGAATTTATCATATTAACATCATGCATCAATATCACCTTCGACCCCAATTTGAAATTTGTAATTTTAGTTTATTCATCATGCATGTATTTGACATGAAGCAACAAGTTAAAAAATTGTTTTCATACTTAATTGCAGACATATTCTCCTATTTTAATAGATGAAAATTATTTATCTTATGTTCCTTAAATTAGAGTTGATATACATCTTCATGTACTACCTTTCAAAATTAAGCTAGGTAAAAGTCATTGGCTATTAACCCTCTAAGGCACAAATATGGTTCCACCAAAGAGCTAAATCTCCTACTAACTGATAAAAGATCACTCTTGATTTCACATTAGAAGGCATATTGTGAATTTAGAAGTACTTCTACAATGGAACAAATCATGCATCAACTACGTCATGTGATTCTTCACCTAAAAAGGTTGGTGGAGGAAATTTTTTTAGTTTTTTAATAATACGATCAACCACATTAATAGGGTTATCTTGAATCTATTTCTCATCATCTTTCCCTTCTTATCTAAGAGGAATTTATTTAGGTGGAACACCCTCCAAGTTGTTCAATCTTCATTCTTGGGTGTCCAAATTGTTTTACAATCCATTCAATGTGTATACAAATAATATTTTTAAAATTTATCAATTATTTATGATTTTTCTTGCATGAAACCATGGAACCTCAATCTCTCTGAGTGCATGCCTTAAAGGGTATACTAGGAAAGGGGTGGGAAGACCATTAGTTCTTTACAATATTGTTGTTCCCTATATGGCCACTTAAAACTAGCATAAGTCCCTCTTATATGTTTCCCTAAGATTTGACACATCCCTTACATGATTCTCCAAGAAATTAACCACCTCAAATAACCCCTACCTAAGACAAAACCTATTTTTACCATCCTCCAAAAATATTCAAATGGGTCAACCATGTTTTTTGAATTGAGAACATTATGGACTAAGTTGACCCAGTTGACTTAGTCTGGTACCTAATTGCTCTATTCCATAAATAACTAGGATGACTGGGTCAACTATGCAACTAAAATTCTAGAAGGGTTTAGGGCTAGATATGGATATATAAACACATCCTTCACCTCATTTCTAATATATAAAATCAATCACTTGTGCTTATTTATGATATATTCTTCCACCATTATACTTGAGGAGTTATTACTTAGGTTTTACACTTGGAGAGAATAATCTTACCTTATGGAAATATATTGGATGCATAGGAGAAGTATTGTAGCCTATAAGTGACCTATCTTTGTGATATTTATGAACCATAACAACCTCTTGCAAATCACCATTGGCCAAGGGAGAGATTGAGCCTCGATGGATTCATATTCAAGGTAAGTATTCCTAACTCTTATTCCTCTATTTTGGTAGATAGAATTGCATAAATAATAGCTTATGAATGTATTTATCTTTCCATGCTTAGGATTACCTCTACATTGACTTGAGTAGAGTTATTCTTTGCATTTTTATTATTTATTTTTATTATCCCCCATTTGTGCCATAATCTTTGGATAGCATTAAGTTAGATTTACTTTACTTTTTTAGAAATTATATGACCTAGCTAGGGTTATTGTGTGGTATTTCTCGACTAGAGGCTTTAGAAACATCTGTAGTGATATTATATAGTAAAATACCCCATAGTTAGATCTAATAGATCCATATTGATAATGACCCTAATTTTCTAAATATACCAACAAGAGTAATGACTAGTTTGATTCATCTTATCTGAGATAGGATTGATTTATAGATTAGATTTACTTTCCATTATATACATTTTGGTGAACCTGATGTGAATTAAGATTTGTAATTTTTCTCTCAAACATTAAATTATTTTCATTTCATATTTATTTCATCTTTATGTCATTAAATTAAATATATCAACTTAATCTAACATTATTTGTATAGGTTAAACACATATTTTATATAATTGACTATGTTCAGCTTTATGTAGGTCATCTTAAACTACAAACAACTGGATTGATTTGAATGATTTAGTTTATTTTTCAACATACAATTTTTTAGATTCAGTCAACCTATTTGACTCTATTACCAATTTAAAATATTAATCTAAATGAAATATTATAAAAAAGCATCAATTCAACATTATTAAAATCATCAGGTTCATTCTCACCAACTTACTCATTTATTTCCTTCATTTCAGTTATGTTTTTCATAGTTTTTAGTTATATAAAACTCTAAATCTATAGTCAACTAAGTTTATTAGATCAACCTAATTTTATAGTTGTTTCTTTTCCTATGATACTCAGTCAACTTGTTTGACTGTGTTTCTTTTGCCTTTGTTTATTAATAGATAGAATCAATGAAGTTGACTATGTTTTATACTAATTACATGCTTGGTTGATCCTAATGACCAAATAACCTTAAAACAAAAATAATTAACTCACATTTATATTAATTAGTTCATTTTTTATTTTATTATCTACTTGATTAAAGTAGTACACATAGACTAAATAGGAATGTTTAATTTATCAATTTAGTCACATTGCTTTTCTTTTATTCACACACTTCCATTACACAAACTATCAAAAACCCTTAAATAATGATACCCATGGTCTACCTACTTGGATTTCATCACCAAGGGGGAAGCCAACTTAGTTTTTTGGATGAGTATAAATATATGGTTGATGATATATATTTTCAAATAACCCAACACCCTTATCGTTTCAATATTATGAAGTGAGAGGGTAGGTCCCAATATCAAGCCAATACTGTCACTAATACAAATCGCTTTCAACCTTAATAACTTGAAACAATATTTAGCTTTTCTATTTCTAGTTCCTTTCTAAATCCAAACACCCTATCACAATTATTTATAATGTTATAATTTAAAGGATTTACGAATGACTACATTTACCAACATTTATATCTTCAACATTATTTCTTTTTCTCTATCAATTATATGTTGTATTGTAAAACTTGCATTGGATAACATTGGTACAAGTTTTGTGTTGTGTTTCATAATTAGATTGATTGGGTCAACCTAGTTACTTGTATTATTTATTTCAAATTTATCTACTAACTAACACTCAATCATATAGAGTCATAATTGTCAAAAAATATCTTTACCCTCATAACACAATTGACCCACTTGATTGTGTGTCCTACAATTTTCATTTTTATATAACATATTCATTCTATCTGACCTAGTCTCTCATTAGATAGTATTTTTACCCTTCTATAAGACATAGTCATCTTATTCGACCTTGTCTCTTACAAACTGCCTATCCTATTTTAATTTAAAACAAATTTGACCTATCTGATAATGTGTTCTACATACTTTCTTAGTTTAATCATCTATATAACATAGTTGACATTTTAGTTGTCCATCTTACAAATTGTCTTGCTTATTTTGTTATAGAGTAGTGTCAACTGGTTTGACCTAGTATGATACGAGATTATCCTCATTTATAACAATTTTTGAGCTTCCTTCCATTATCATGAATTATTTATTTGATGAAAACACAAATTTGAATCAAACAAACATGATGAGTTTCACTAATCTCAATAGGTTTCCTAAAACACATTTGGTGGCACCTAACATGGAGCAAGGCAATGTCCATGTTACCACCCACACTACAAACTATGGGACTCTTTCTTATTATTCCATGGACCTTAAACCATTTTTTCATTATAAGATTAACATTACCTTGATTACATAACTAAAATGATCCTTTTCATCAACAAAAATCCTCAACATAAAGGTATGAATCCTATAGTAATTTATATCCTCACGATGGGACCTCATATAGGGAAAACCCATTCACCTTAACCTAGATTTATAAAGGATTTGGGGCAATTCATTTATTTTTGTCTACACCTTTACCATTTATCATGTCTCCTTCTCACACCATGACATCATCATCTATGTCTTCTTATACCTCCATAACAAGTATTTTAATGAATATGATAAGTTCAACCTTTAGTTGGGTTATTTAAAATATCCACATGCATACCCATGCTACTAGTGTATCTCATGGTACTAATGTTTATTATTATACTATTAAATATCATGTTACAAATGCTTATTATTATTCTAGTGCTTCTTATGATACTAGTTCATCTAATGATACTAATGTTTCTTATGATACTAATGCTTCTTATACCACTAGTGCATCTCATTCTACTAGTGTTTCTCATGCCACTAGTGTGGCATATGATACTACCTCATCTCATAATCATATTTAATTTCAAGGTCTTAATACCTCAAATAACACTAATGCATAAAATGTTTCTTGTACTATCCAAAATAGTGTTCAAACCAATTAATGTTGATTACAAACTCTTAACCAAATGCATACATTTCAAACTAATAAAGAAAATCAAATGATGAAAATGCAAAATCACCTATTACATCTCTAAAACCAACCCCAACACACTTAACATGGAGTGAAAAATCCTAATCTACTCCCCCCTGTTAGCTATTCACATGGTAACCTCATACCACAACCCTCACTTATTAACAAAACTATCAAACATTTACAAAAAGAACCTCTTGTACCTCAAATTTCCAACATCGACATAGGAGGTATCACTCCCACCATCACTTATAATGGATCTATAGATCCTACCTTAAATTTAAAATCATTTGGAAATGGATCCTACCTTACATTTAAAAGCATTTTAAAACATTTACAAAGATTGGGTTAAGATTAATAATTTCACTACCACTAAACTCTTAGCTAAAAATCTTTTAGGAAATGATTTAGAATTGTATAATCAACTAAAATCCCACTCTATTACTAGCTTAAAATACTTGGTAAATTTATTGGTTCAAAAATTCAAAAATAGTGATCTTCCCAAAATCAACGAAGCTTAGCTCATCAATTATAACAACTAGAAACCAAAATAACACAAGTTTTTATCAAATGATGGAAAATTTTGTCTAAACAATCTGAACATAATATGGAAAATGAAAACATCTTCCACCTATTTACTAATTCTCTTCATCCAAAACTACAATGTCGTGTTAGTACCCTTTCTCCAAAAACTTTAGAAGAGGCTCTTGACTAGGCCAAACGCCAAGATTTACTCATATGTCAATTTGAACCTCCCCAACCTACAATGGGAACTTGCATGTTTTTCAAAGCTAAAAAATTCCATACAACCAATGATGGTGTTACAGACACTTATGACACTACACCTACCATTCAAGCCATTTATCCAAACAATACCATGGAGCATGTTCCTCCACCTAATAACAATTCTAATCATAATTCTATACTTTCTCAAAATAATCATGATAATGTGTACAAATCTCTATCATTAGAAAAAAATAAAAAATGTCTTCTAGGACCTTTACCATGAGATATTGACCCCACATATCCTTTAAAAATGTGGTGTGATCCTAATAAATTATGTTGGTTTCATGAAAGTTGGGGCCCTTCTCATGAAATTTGTATACAATTAATAAATATTATTATGGACTTTCTCCTTAGTTCCAACTTTGACCATGAATCCCTCATATGCAAACATCAACATTCTTGTGATATAGAACTTAAATATCATGAAACTCAAACTAAAAATCAATCTTTAAACTAATCCAATGCTCATTTAATTATCTATAAGGATCCCCTTCCTAATCATCAATTCAACATTGATCAACCTACCCCTACTAAAATAACATTTAAAGTCTTATAGATATCAACACTAATAATGAAAATGTGGTTAACATGAGTAATATGAGTATATTAGCTACTTATATTGATTTAAACCCAACACCTAACCATCACACCTCTTCAACATTTTGAATTATTCAATAAACTTACCCATCCCATCTCATAAAATTAGGGAATGAGGAACCAACACACATACAAACATCACCTCCAAAAACAAAAATAGACCACACCTCCAATACCATCGATATAACTTCTACCCTTTTCCCAAATTCCATCCCTCAAGAAAACATCCCTCAAACTTCAAACAATATTTCTTATACTTAGCCACAAGAAATACCTCAACAAACAACCACATCACCTAAGATCAATCAATGTAGTTGCAAATAACCTAAACCAAAAACACATTATCAACATAAGTTTCACTACACATCCAACCCACCTTCAAGATATATATTACAACACTATGGACCTTTATCCAATAATCTTCTCAAAGGTTATAATGAATGGGATCCAATTGCAGAACTTTCCCATCTCCCATCTCAAATTCCCTTTTTAGATATTATAAAAACATCTCCCCACCATAATAATTTCCTAGTGCAATTACTATTTTAAATTATCATCCCTCATACTACCCCTATAGGGAAATAAGTTACCTTATTCTGATCTAAAGATAACACTCTTCAACAATGTGAAGAGATGTCCATCCATGTTGACAAAATAGTGGACACTTCTCTCTCACTTAAGTTTCCTATCTCTTCTATGATTCCTAATGAGATATTTCTTCTTATTGATGACCCTCCTCTATGAATTAACATTAAAATAGGTGATATCCAAGTTAAACATGATTTATTTGATGAAGGCTCATGCACTTGTGTTGATTCCCTTGATTTTATTAAAACACTTGTATAATCCTAATGTAACCCTAAATCCACATGCAATACATGTTAAGGATATGATTGTGTTAAACATATAAGAGGAACTTGTCTTGATTTGGATCAGATTTATGATTCATTTATGTATCTTATATTTTTTTACTATTTTTCAAACATGATTTCACTTATCTCTATTTCATGAACCATTATATTATGATTTATGTGTTTTACATGGTTTCATTCTCTTTAGCTTTCTCTTATATCTTATTCATATTTTTCATGGCTTCAAACTTATTTTTATGGTTTCAATTATTTCCCATGGATTTTTTTATTTTTTTCTTTGATGATTATTTTCTACTTTCAACTCAAATAAAGATAATTATTATTGTGACTTAGCTATACAACATGTATTCCCTTAGTATTTTAACTTTACCATATGATTAGTTAGAAAAAATGAACTCTCATTGTACTACTTATATACACCAATATATTTAATATCCCTTTTCCCTTATTATTTTTCGTATACTAACAATACATAGATTAAAAATTTATATTACATATCAGTTCATAAGTAAGCCTAAGTTATCTAGTTAGTCATATCTCTAGTTACTTAGACACCTATAACCAAAGTCTAAAACTCATTTGTGTGTATTAATTTTATCACTCATGTGGGTATTTCCTAATCCATATGGAGGAGGAATCACAAAATCCATAAAAAGGTCAAAATCCAAATCATTTAAACAAAAGGTAATGATAAAAAATGAAAATATAAAATATAAAAGTTTAATCACACCAAAAGACATGATTTCCTATTTTTTGCACATCTTATATTCCTAATCTAATCTCAAACTCCACAATTGGACTCACAATAGATCCAAGGTTAATTGGGGTGAATTAGGCCAATAGATTAGTATAGGAGAATAAAAAAATCTATAATTATGCCTCCTTTCTCACATAATTACCTAATCTTCATAATAGATTGACAGCTTAGTAAGGAGTCTAGAGGAACAAGGAACATGTTGTGGGAAGTTAGGTCCATTTTAATTTATTTGTTTATATAAAATTCATGAGTTTATCTTAGTATTCCACCTATTTATATATATATATATATTTGTTCTTATTGTGACCAGGTATCCTCTATATTTTTATGGTCACTAGACTCTTAGTGATTTCTTTATTACCTAATATGCCTCATGTTTACTAAGGTTTTATTCTAAACACCTATGTATTTATTTTAACACTCCCTATTTAATTACAAAAACACCAATATTTCCCTTTGATGAATATTATTTTGTTAACTAATAATACCCCTAGGGTTTCCCTTTGCGAGTTGTAGTATAAGACCTTAGATAGGACTAGGCATTCCTAAAAAAATATTTCCTTATTATCACCCTTATTACCATTCACCTCATTGGTGTTATCCTTATGATTTGAAGAATAAGACATTGGATATGAATAGGAATTCCTCAAAAATTAGCACATTAAATCCCATCAATCGGCTCTAACATATGTATCTACCTCATTAGTGTTCCCTTTATGTGTTGTAGTATAAGAACTTGGATAGGACCAGACATTCCTCAAAAAATATTCCCATAAAGATTCATAATATAACCAAGTCACAATAATATTACGTGTTTAAAATTTTAGATAATTTGTGTTACATTATGTTTTACGTGTCATTTACATACTTCCCATCTTGATTTAGTATGTTTTATGCTTACTTCAAAAATATTTCACTTTAACTTCTTTTTTTCTAATAGTGAGTATTTTTACGTCCACTATATTAAAATTTTCATACTTCTCATCTTGATTAAGTATGATTAATTCCTTAATTGTATATTTAATTTTTCCTTTTATGGTTTCCATCTTGATTTAGTATGATTGATTAACTTTATTATATGTTTCTTTTCATACCGTTTTTTTCAACATGTTTTCCACTTTATTTCAAAAAAACAATACTTCCTAAATTTATTTAGTATGGCTTATATTTGTTTTAATTTGGTAAAATTTTACTTATACATGGTTTGAAACATTTCTTACCTTTACTTTACCCTTTTGGGCTTACTATATTTATTCATGTTTTGTTCATATAGATTTCCCATTGTTATATAGTGTGTATTACATTTTATGATTATTTATATACTTTTCCAAATTATATGCTTTTATTTTCAACTATGCATGTGTGCCAAATAAATACTAGAAAAGAAAACATAAATCACATATTTCCCATATCATATATAAAAAAAGTAAAATACATGTGCTAGAAAGGAAATATATCCATACATTCATCAATAACATCAGTCCCTATTATAACCCTAGGTATCACTTTAATAATCAATTAGAGGACCTAAGCTTTTCTAGGGCTTCACCAACAAAGAAAATTGGGACAACTAGTTTAGAAAAAGACTCATATCAAGAACCTCCTATTATAACCCTGGTATCAACCTCTATGGGGGGAGATATATGCCTAGAGGAAAAGGTAGTGAAAGAAAACACCAATAATCAAGTGGATGATATGGTTGGTAGAACTAAAGAAAGGGAGGAGGGAGAACTACTCCAGTCCCCCAGATCATTAGTGGTGAAGAAGACCCAACAAAGTAATGTTGAAGATACACTTAGCTCAAGAACTAAAAAAGAAATCCTCAAGCTAGTCTTGAGCCCCTTATAGAGAAGCTTTTCCCAGTCTCCAGTTGTGGGAACTAGTAAGAGTATAGAGGAGGAAGAGGGTTGGTCTACAATGAAGAAGAAAGGTAAAGGAAGCATTAGAAAGAATGTGGATGTGAGGGGAGAATGGTAAAGCTAGATCTACATACATGCAGACAAGGTAGAGAGAGATGAAAAAAGAAATTTCTAAGGGTAGATAGTCTACCATATTGGTCCCCCTATGAGGATTAAAAAATGAAGATAATATCCTATAATATATGAGGGCTTAACATCCCTCACAAGAAGTTGTTTGTTAGGAATTGTATAGTAGACAATAATATTTTTTTTTTTCTACTTCAAAATGTCAAGATGACTAAGTAAATTTTCAAGCTAATGATTAAAAGAATTTGGCCTAATGATAACTAAGATATTAGTGGATCTCAAGGAGATTCAAGAGGCATTATCACGCTATGGAATCATAACTTAAAGGGAAGGGTGGTGACCTATTCTAGGCATTATATCAAAATATTATTCCATAATAATTCTTCACAATGGACATTGATTAATGTTTATGCCCTGAACACCTACCTTGGAAGAAATGAGGTTTGGGATAATCTCTTATCCAAGATTAAAAACTCTATAAATACCAATTGGATGATAGTGAGGGATCTAAACTCTCCTCTATACCCATCAAAAAAGGGGGAAGGCCTAACAGACTACTCTAATAGCATGGTAGACCTAGAAAATTTCTTAAGTAATATAGGATAAATGGATATTGACCTAGAGGGTCAATCCTTCACCTGGTCCAATAAAATATAAGGGAACAATCTTATATAAGTTAAAATTGATAGATTCTTAATATCTTATAATTGAAACATAACCAACCTTATCCGCTTGATCACCTTCCCTAAGGTGGGTTCTGACTACAATCCATTATTACTTAATTGGCAAGAAAATAAGTCCAGAGGCCCTTTACCTTTCAAATTTGAAATGATGTTGATGCTTCATCTAGAATTTAGGGACTATCTGATTGAATGGTGGAACATTCCTATCTAAGGGATGGCTATGTTTAGGCTATCTCAAAAACTGGCCAATGTTAGAAATAAAGTCAAGGGATGGAACAAGTTTAATTTTATAAATTTCTTGATTTGGAAAAATAATATCATGGAAAAACTATTATATATTCAATACAAAATGGATTAAGGGGACCCATCATAAGAGCTACTATCTCTAGACAACTATCTCTTAAAAAATTGGATTCAAACACTAAAAGAGGAGTAAATATTATGGAAATAGAAATCTAGGGTATAATGGCTTAAAGAGGGAGATAAGAATACATATTTATTTCACCATTCCACTTTGAATCATAGGAAGAGGAAATCCATTAATAGATGTGTGGATGAAAATGTCTTAATAGTTGAGGAAGTGGAGGAAATCATAAAACTGGCCACTATATACTTTGGATCACTTTTAGCCACTCATCAGACCAAATCCTTACTTGAAGATACCAAGATCCTCCTAAACTCAATCCATTATATTTTAATTGAAGAGTATAATGTCCTCTTGACCAAACTAATCATGGAAGAGGAAGCTAGGGATATTATATTTTCAATGGGAGATCTCAAAGTCCCTATGTCAGATAGATTCCCCCCAACATTTTTCCAAACATTTTGGGACATATTAGGGAAGGACATCACCAATGCTACTAAAGACTTTTTTTAGATAGGTAGGCTCCTATAGTAGCTAAAAAACACTTATATAGACTTAGTGCCAAATAAGATGGAGGCCTCCTCTATGATGGACTTTATACCTATTAGTCTATGCAACATAGTTTACAAAAAATTTACTAAGACCTTGGTTCTCATATTACAACCATTTATAATCGAACTCATTACCCCTTGTCAAAAAGGTTTTATTCTAGGTAGGAAAATTCTAGATGATTCTATCACCATTCATGAAATCATCCACTCAATCTCCAAGTTCAAATATCTAGGTATGATATTTAAACTAGACATTTCCAAAGACTATGATAGATTCAACTGGGACTTTTTGATCAAGGTCCTTAGGAAATTTGGCTTCCAAGATCATTTCATTAATATCATTAAAGAGTGTATCTCCATAGTAAATTTTTTTATTTTGGTTAATAGATCTCCCAAAGGACACTTTCCATCCAAAAAAGGTATTAGACATGTAGATCCCCTCTCCCCTTACTTATTCATCCTGTTGGTAGAGGTAACGGGTAGAACCACTTGCAACCCTTTGGGTCAAAGAGACCTAAAAGGTATCAAACCTAATTCCATGGTCCAACCTTCTATCATCCAATATTTTGTAGATGATACTATATTATTTTCAAATGCCTTGGTTATGTAAGTGAGAAGGTGGAAAAACCTTCTCAACACTTATGAAATGGCTTCTAGATAGAGTATTAACTTTGAGAAAAGCCACATATATTTCCTTAACACCTAGGATGACCTTCAAAGGAAAATTATCAAAATCTTTGGATGTTCTAGTGAAAAATTACCTGCTATATACCTTGGACTCCCACTCACTATATCCAAGGTCACATCTAATTATTGGAATATGATTATAGAAAGAATTCAAAGGAAACCAGTTGGATGGAAAGGGGAACTATTGAGCCAGGAAAGAAAATTTCAACTCCTAAAATCATCTCTACAAGGTATCCCATATTATTTCCTTGGTCTCTTTAAAATACCTATATATGTGGCTAATAAGATAGAATAGAATCAAAAAAAGTTCCTCTGGTCAAGGGTGGAGGAAAAGAGGAGATTGGCACTAGTAGGATGGGAGAAGGTCTACACCCACAAGTACTAATGGGGTCTAAGATTGAGAAGAATCCACCTAATGAATAAATCCCTCATGTCAAAGTTTGGCTAGAACTTGATACAAGGCAATAAGGAATGTAGTGGTATCATGGAGACCAAATACCTCAATGGAGATAACTCTAGGATAATAACTCAACACAATCTATCTAAAGTTTTAGTTATATGGAATGGAACTCTCAAAACTTGAGATATTATTAAAAGAAGCATTAGATGGAATATTAGAGATGGTAGGATAGTAATATTTTCAGAAGATATATGGTTGAAATATCAACCTCTCAAAGACTTAGATTATGGTATATTATCAGGAGTAGCTAGCGGTTTTTTAGTGCTAAAGTGAATAATTACATCAAAAGAGATGGGAGTGTTAGTAGCTGAAATAATAGTATAGATTATGTCACAGATCAAGAATAAAATATAGACCTAGCTATAAATCTACAAGGGGAACTATCTAAGTTAATGTTACCCATTTTTCCTAAACAAGATCAACTGATCTGGGACAAAGATGATAGAGGTTTATTCACTATGAATAGTGCTTATAGACTACTTATAGACATGGGAAAGGAGAACCTATGGGGGAAAACTTGGATTCCTAAACTAATTTCTAAAATCAATTTATTTTGGTGGATTTTAATGCATAACAAATACTAACCATTGACAATTTGAAGAATAAAGGTATTCAAATACCTAACAGATGAATTATTTATAAACAAGAATAAGAACATCCAATCACATTATTATGAAATATAAATTTTCTCGAGAGGTCTGGAGCCTCATTATACAGAGACTTAACCTAAGTTTGGTGCTTAATGAGAAGGTGGAAGATTTGGTTGAAAATTGGAGACCCCCATCCAAATCATGTTTCCCTATTTTGAATGAACTATGGTCACAAATCCACCCTCATCTTTCCTAGAGTTTGTGGAAATAATGCAGTAATATAATCTTAAGAGACAAATATAAAACCGTTATGGAGGTGTTTCTATCTTTCTCAAAGCTTCTAGTAGAAAATATCAATGCCTACAAATTCAAAACTATGGAGACCCCCCAAGACCAAAAACCCATAAATTATTGGATCAATAGAATATTAACCCAAATAACTTCCAAATAGATAATACTAAAAAGATGTTAAGGGATAAAACCAAATGGTCATTACCTCAGGAAGGATGGCACAAGCTGAATTTGATGGGGATGCCAAAGGAAACCCAAGAGTGGTTAGTGGTGGAGGTATTATCAGAATTGATTTAGGTACTTTGATGGTAGCCTACTTGGGGGAAATTTGTATCAAAATTAATAATGAGGTAGAATCCTAATCAATATTATGGGGTTTTAGACTTGTGATTTATCTCAACTTTCAAAAACTTCATGTTGAAGGGGACTCTAAATTAATAGTCAATGCCATGATTGGAATAAGGAACATAGGATGTAAATTGGTAGAATTAATAGGAGATATTTAGATGCTTTTAAACACCTTGGAGGAACATAGAGTCACTCATATCTACAGGGAAGGTAATACAGTTGTGGATGTAAAGTCCAACTTAGGAAGTAATAGTGATGGGTGGCAATCTTGGAGCACATTTTCATCTTTACCCATCAAAATTAAAATTCTTTCAAAAAAATATGGAAACAACCACATGGTTTAAACTTTGTGGGATCATAGTTGATTTATATCTTAGCTTAATACTAGGAGGTTGTTATCCTTTGAAGAGAGGAAGGATTTCAAATGACTTTGATATGGGTTATTCCAAAAAACAAGACTATATTTCTAAGAAGAATTTATTGGATCATAATTAGATGGGGCCTATTCCTTTTTTTCATGAGAATTTATTTATTATACACCTAAAGATCCCTAGATGGCATGTGGAAAACATGGAAAAGCTTTTGTCAAACTCTTAGCTTAGTCAGAATTTGAGGAAAAATTAAAGTGGGTCATGTTGAATGGATGCTCATCTAGCCTAAAGTGAAAAGGGAGAGACATGTGGTCAACAAAAATAATGTTAAGATAGCTCAGTAGATAAAAAAGAGGACACATTAGCTAATGATGAAAGGGATGATGTCTATAGAGTGAGTTGGAATTAGGGAAATCATTTCTTTACTAGCCCTAACTATTATGATTCTCATATTAGCATGAATTGTAAATTGAGGGACAACCCCAAGGCAAAGTATGAGAATGTCAAAGGTTTGGTTAATCCCTGCAATTATTACAAGGTGAGGGGATGGGACCAATTTTGGCCCTTTTATTATGTGAAAGGCTTGAAAAGATGTATCAGTTATATTGGCTATGTTGTCACTTTCATTGAGCATTTTCAGGAGCTTTATTCTTTCAATATGGGAGGTGATATTATTAAGATTGAGCCATCTTCTTTGGAGGAATTCTACCAAGAACCCACTATCTAGCATATCATTTAGGAGGGGGGAGTGGCCACCTTTATTGAAGGGATGACTGGGCATGACAAAAATTTATCTCAATAATTCACTAAATCTTAGGAGGAGGACTCTAGAAGGGTATGCATGGGGGAATTAACTTTGAGATTTCAGAGGAGGTGATTGGTTAGGATATTGGGCTTCCCACCAAAGGTAAGAAAATATTCTGCTACAGTAAGGTGATAGACTTAGAGAATATGGCAATATTTTTAAAGGAAGGGGAAGCAGTTGCTAAATTTCATGGGGGTTTTGAGCATGAGAAATTTCCAGTTTCATGGGGACAAGTTTTCCTCATGATAATGAAATATTTCACCCTTGAGGGTAGGTATAAGGTTTTTTATTACTACCACTTTGCACTCATTAATCACTTTAGACATAGATTGGTTATCAATTTTCTTTTCTTTCTTCTATCTTCTTTGGAAAATTTGATCAAATTGGATAAGGAGAAATGGGCCAAAAACTTAGATAGTCACCCCATCCCTATCCATCAAGGCTTTATGTTGAGGCTCTATCACTTCCATCTATATTTATGTCCCCCTAAGCTAATTAAAGTGAGACTAATGAGTGAATCCCCAACTAACCTATCTCCTAGTAGGAAAAGTAAGAGCAAAGATTTTAGGGGGACCCCTTAAACTCCCAAAATTCAATTAGGGGGACCCAGTTCCATTGATTATGACATTCTAAGAGTTACCCCTCTAGCTGATTATCTTACCCATTCCCATTTGTCTCTAAATGGCAAGCCCATCCCCCTAGTTGAGATTTAGGGAAGTTACCCAATAAAAAAATATGGAAGAATTCTAAGGAAGAAGTTTATGTTCACTGCAAGAAGACTAAAACTAGCCCTGAGAATATTTGTGGTGCAATGGAGGAAAGAAAGGAGTTGACCTCAGACCATTAAATATTTATGGATAATAGGGGAGGTAGTTCTAGTGTTCATAAATCTAGAAGAATTGTTGGGACATCTTTTATTAACCCTAAAGGTATTGTTATTTTTGATGATTATGATTCCTTTGAAGATGATAATGAAAAGGAAATTGATGAAACCCTCTCTAAATTGGAACATGAGGTGGAAAGTACTAGATGCTTCTTGAAAATGAATGATCCCTATTCAGAAGAGATGAAAGAGGACACCAAGGATGATAGTGACCAGGAGAAGGGAAAGAACTACTCTCTGTGAACCAAGATAGTGAAAGAGATCAAGGTCATCAAGACCAAAATGCAAAATATTAACAAGAAATGGAGGACCATGATTGAATATGCAGCCAAAGATCTTAACCATGTAGCTACAATTTTTATTGCAGAGAAAGACTTTGATAGTAAGGTCAAAAATGTTGGTATTGAAAGTCTTGGTGACTACAAAGGAATGTTTTAATTCTTGGCTAAGTATGGGACATGATAGTCCCTAGTTTACTATGTTGATTCTATTTTCCTTTTTATTTTATCTATTGTTTTAGTGTTGTGCATGTGTTATTAATTCACTACTCCTATCTCATTTGAAAAAATTTGCCTGGGGGGCAGCTATGTAATGGGCCTAGGACCCCTTTTCCTACTTTTTAAATCAAAAACACTAGTACAAATCATAGATTAGTAAATGTCCATATCAATATATAACATGAGTCTAATACAACATAATACAAATACAAATACAAATACAAATACAAATACAATAACAATGTATATAACTCTAATGTTGTTCTCTATTATGTTTATTAGGTGGAGGAAACACACTACCCATAGATGCCTACAATTGAACCCTCTAAATTGATCCATAAAATCCACTGATAAACTCTAAGTGAAATTTTTAAAAGTATGGATTCTAAATTTCTCAACTTATAAGATGTTGGAATGAATTAAATATGATCCAAATATCATGTTTCAAAATTGAAATAAAAGTGAATTGATAAATCACATCAATCTTCCATCGAAACCATCAAATTTTTCAAATTCTTGATTTTATCCAATTTATCCTAAATGATCAAATCAGTAATTTTTGCATTCTGATTAAAATCTGAATTATAATCTATAAATTAACTAAAAATGAAATGCAAAACTAAATTCAAAGATCAAAACATAGAAATTTTTTATGGGGTTCAAAATTCCTATGTCCCTGAGTTCTTATCAAGCCAATCCATTAATGTTGCTCAAATTTGCAAGTTAAAATATACTTAAAATCAACTAGATCATTTCTCTCTACAAAAACAATAGTGTTTTAGACCTTCAAAAGACCTTGGCTGACTTAGTACGTCCTTCACCTTCCTGAATCACACACAGAGGCTTCTCCAAATCAAAATTGGAAACTTATCTAGCTCAAAATGGCATCACCAATTATCCAAAATGGGTAAATGAATATACTAAATAGAGTGTATCATAATTCTAAATAGCTTTGTAGTTTACACTGAGCTCTGGTTCAGCCTCTAAGGGCTCTAAAATGACCAAATACAACAAACTGGTCTATATTTTTCAATACATAGTCCAGAATTTGATAAGTTCAAGTAGAAATTAGTGCCTTTTATAACACTTCAACCTCCATAGCTAAAGTGGTCAAGGCCTATCCCTTTTGGGTGATAGGGTAAGGTTTCAAAACTAGTTGTCCTCCTTTCTAGATGCTTGATTGGGTTTGAAATATTTTCCCTCCTTTTTTGGTGCTTAGACTTTGTCTTTTGTCCCACATGCACAGATTTTGGAATAAGTCTAAGCTTAAAATAGGTATGCACCTCCTTGGAATGTGTCAATTACCCCTTTGGTGGGCTCAAGGTGCCTAGTCAGCATACACATTGGTCAAAACACCAAACATGCACCGTTGGACTTGGTCCTTCCTTCAAACTTGCCACCTTGCTCGCCACCTTGGTCAAAGAGCTTATCTCACATTGCCACATGGCATATTGATGACATGACATGTCATCAAACCAATTTTTTTTTCAAACCTTATAATTTTCTAGTTGTTGACCTTTGATAGGTTCAAATGTCAAAACCACCTCAAAACACATGCCAAATGTCACAAGTGCCATTTTTTTACCAATCTTCAAATGGCCATAACAGGAGCTCTCGAACTCATATTTACATTCCAAAAAATGTGTGAGAAAGCTCTCAAAGAGCTCTATGCTGTGAAACTGGTTTCATCATGATTTGAAAACGTTTCTTAGAATTAAAGTTTGAGATTTAACTTGGCATGTCTATTCTCACATTTTTGGGACGTGGCAGATGGATCACGAGCTATGTGGCTTAGTAAAGTGTCTGGTTTCTCCCATGTGGTTGGGGCATGATATTACCAAAAAATAATCCCTATTCATGTGGGATTTATATGGACTTGTGATATCAAATCTATAGACTCGTGATTCCAAATCTACAGACTTATAATTCTAAATCTACGGACTCCCAATATCTGATCACACCTCCCCAATGGAAGGCTTTTGGTCTCCAAAAGTCCAATATCCCTTGAAACTGCAAACTAGTCTACTGCATCCATGAAAATAGAAGCCAATCATAGAAAAAGGTATAAACAATTACATTAAAATGATTCATAATCAAACTATGAAAATTCCTAATCCAAAGGCATGAATAAGTGAATCTGCAACTACCAAAGTGATTACAACATACCAAAATTGCCTGCCCAAATGTCACATCCTGTAAAGAGATGAATTGCCAAAAACTGAAACAACTCCCAATGTAACTGCATGACAAGTTTATAATGCTGAAAACATATAATAAATGTTGTGGACATGTTGCAATACAATGCCCTAGTATGGGACTTATATGCTAAGCAAATGAAAACAACCAAAAGTGTATGTTGCATAACATCTAAACATGCCCATAGGGTCTTACAATGCATCTATTCATCCATGTGCCAAAAATAGATACATTCAAAATAGTAGTCTAATAAGTGTTGTAAGGAATTAAATCAACCTACAACATGCATTATGTTATTATCTCCAACTGATCAAATAAGTTCAAGTCCTCTAGACAACTCACATAGCATAAATAAGAGATTCAAAACATAGAGATTTTCAACATGAGAATTAAAATACTTCAAATGATGATCCTATCTCAAAGTGTTCTCACAAACTCTACTCTACATCTATCAAAGCTTGTTCATTCCCTTAGGTGAATTTTTAACCATGCTTTTCAAAAATAATGTAGTGATAATCCACTTAACCATTTATTTCTTCCTAGTGAAATCGATTGTCTTAGTGGATTCCTTATGAATTGCATATTGTTGACTTAACCTCTTAAATGGATTTTCAGTTGTAGGTTTTACCTTATCCTGGGTTCTATTGTCAACTACATTATGGATTGAATTAGCTTCATTAACCTTAGTGAGAGGTTTGTAAATCATCTTAGTTTTAACATTACTTGAATGTGAAGATGCATGAAGCTTAAAAAATCTATCAATCCTATGTCCACTCACTTTACAATGAGTACAAACAACCTTCTTAGGTGAGGTCTCCCTTTTACCTCTTCTCACTTTGCCATTATGAGAATGATCTTGAACACCTGCAATCTGCTTAAGCAAAGCATGTCTCTTCCAACAAAATGTAACACTATGGTTATGCATCCCACAAAAAGTGCATGAAAATGATTGCATTATCCTCTGAATATTAAATCCAAATTTCTCAAACATAAAAAGTGGATTAGAAGATTTAGTGCTAATTCTAGTGTAGGACCTAGGAGTTGGAATCTCAATACCTCAGCTACGTATCCTCTCACACTACACATGCTCTACTAGTGGCCTCGGTCCTTTGCTATTAGAAGCTTGTCTCCCTTTAGCCATGGAGGAAGTTTCTCCAATTTCCACCTGCTCACTAGTGTAACCCAAACTTGCATGAAGAGATCTATGCTCTACTTGTACTGGTTTAGTAATTCCTTGGCCATCTCGACTAAGACCTCTTCCATTTAAAACCCATTTTCTTCAACAATTTGGATCCTATACCCTTAGTGTGTTGTTAAAAACTACCAAAATAATCATAACTTGAATCCGAATCAAAATGGAAAGAAGAAGTAGATGAATTACATGGTGAATAACTTACACTAGACTTAGTCATAGTCTCTACATCTGAAGTTGAAGGCTTTACCTTTTCACAATCACCACATTGTAATCTAATCAAGAGCTCATTCTTGGATTCAAGCTCTGATTTTAACTTTGCCACTTGCAATTCAAGTGCAAATTTTTGGCATCTCAAGATTGTATTTTCATCTTTGATGACCTCAATCTGTGACAACTTGCCCATGGTTTCCTGTAAACACACTGATTCCACAACTACACACTGTAATATAATCAATCTACAAACCAATAATCTAACTATTTTGGAAGCAATTGTCAATACACAACTAGAAGCAATCCCTGCATTATAGCCACTCTGATACCAACTTGATATGTAAACTCCATAATAAACTCTAAGTGAAAATGTTAAAAGTATGAATTCTAAATTTCTCAACTTATAAGATGTTGGAATGAATTAAATATGATCCAAATATCATGTTTCAAAATTGAAATAAAAGTGAATTGATAAATCACATCAATCTTCCATCAAAATCGTCAGATTTTTCAAATTCTCAATTTTATCCAATTTCTCGTAAATGATAAAATGAGTAATTTTGGCATTCTGATTAAAATCTTAATTATAATCTGTAAATTAATTAAAAATAAAATGCAAAATTGAATTCAAAAATCAAAACATAGAAATTGTTTTGGGGTTCAGAATTCCTACGTCCCTAGGTTCTTATCAAACTGATCCATTAATGTTGCTCAAATTTGCAAGTTAAAATATACTTACAATCAACTAGATAATTTCTCTCTACAAAAACAATAGCGTTTCAGACCTTCAAAAGACCTTGGTTGACTCAGCACATCCTTCATCTTCCTGAATCACACGCAGTGGCTTCTCCAAATCAAAATTGGAAACTTCTATATCTCAAAATGGAATCACCAATTCTCTAAAATGGGAAAATTAATATACTACATAGATCGTATTAGAATTCTAAACAATTGTGTAGTTTACTCCAAGCTCTGGTTCAGCCTCTAAGGGCTCTAAAATGACCAAATACAACAAATTAGTCTATATTTTTCAATACACAGTCCAGAATTTGATAAGTTCAAGTAGAAACTAGTGCCTTTTATAAGACTTAAACCTTCATAGCTGAAGTTGTCAAGGCCTATCCCTTTTGGGTGGCAGGTCAAGGGTTCAAAACTAGCCGCCCTCCTTTCTAGTTGCTTGACTAGGTTTGAAAACTTTTCCCTCCTTTTTTGGCCCTTAGACTTTGTCTTTTGTCCCACATGCATAGATTTTGGAATAAGTCTAGGCTTAAAATAGGTATGCACCTCCTTGAAATGTGTCAACACCCACTTTGGTGGGCTCAAGGTGCATAGTCAACATGCACATTGGTCAAAATGCCAAACATGCGCCGTTGGACTTAGTCCTTCCTTCAAACTCACCACCTTGCTTGCCACCTTTGTCAAATAGCTTATCTCACACTACCACGTGGCATGTTGATGATGGGACAAGTCATCAAACCAATTTTTTTTGAAAACCTTAGCATTTTCAAAGTGTCAACCTTTGATAGGTCCAAATGTCGAAACCACCTCAAAACACGTGCCAAATGTCACAAGTGCCATTTTTGACCAATCTTCAAATGGCCATAATAAGAGCTCCCAAACTCGGATTTACGTTCTGAAAAATGCGTCAAAAATCTCTCAATGAGCTCTACACTGTGAAATTGGTTTCATCATGATTTGAATTTTTTTTCTAGAATGAAATTTTGAGCTTTGTCTTGGCATGTCTATTCTCACATTTATGGGATGTGGCAGATGGATAACGAGCAATGTGGCTCGATAAAGTGTCTAGTTTCTCCCATGTGGCTAGGGCATGATATTACCAAAAAATAATCCCTCTTCATGTGGGATTTTTATGGACTTGTGATTTCAAATTTACGGACTCGTGATTCCAAATCTATGGACTTGTAGTTTTAAATCTATGGACTCTTGATTTTTGATCATAAATAGTCCACCATAATGAAATAGTCTAGGATCTCAGGACATCAACTTGACCTTATAAATTTGTCACTTGGGCTAGCACATGTCCAAGTTCTATCATCATTTCCATATGGGCAACTCTCTCCTAGATTAATGCCTACCATAATTGTGCTTATCCATCTCGAACTCCTATGTGTATTTGTAGGTCATCCTCACATGTATCTATCCACCTAGATACATCACCCACAAATCAAAACTAGCTAGCATATGATGGGTTAGATGGTACCATAGGGTCTTCTATAGTATTATTATTAAGATGCACTAATACCCCATACAAAATATCTTGATGGGGGCCTTAAACTATGGCAACTCATCTGAATTGCTCCTCAAATATATCTATAGAACAAAAAAACCAAATATACATTGGATCACACATGTATATATCTCAAAAAAATGTATCTATACCAAGTACATAAATAACTATGCAACTACTGATCTATCCAAAAACTAGAAACTTAAAACATTTCTTACCAACACTGGTGTCATTAACCAAAATCTCCCATTAGCTCAACCATCGACCATATATTTTGTAGGATACCTCAATGAAAATAAAAAACCTAAATAAGCCACTTGTATGTGTCATATTCCCCTCCTCATTTGCCTCTCTATAGACTAATTATATCTAGCCTCCACTATGGGATATCCATATATGGATGTTTATTCATATGTCTTCCCCCTTTAATAGTGCATATATCTTTGATGTGCTCATAGTGTCTGTTGTCATCCATTTTATGTCTCCAAAACATCTTCATCTACATCCAACACTGACACATCCTTTATTTTATGCCTATCCACCTCCTATTTTTGCACCTAACCTACCCAAGGTCTTTCTTGATAGGCCTAATGATTGGTATCTTTGTAGGTACTCATGAACCCCATCTACCTTTAGGATCTCTAGCATGTCATGCCCAATAAGTAGGAACTAATAGGGGAGTTATTTAATGTGGTAAGCTAAGATATCTAGGTACATAATTTATAGGATGTGGCTCTACCCGTGAGGTATAATGTCTAATAATGTGCACATGTGTCAATCTAGTAACCATAATAGCCCAAGTCACCAAACTAGACATGATATCAGTATAGGTTACCATATAATATTCCTAGGGTAATTGTTTTTAGTTTTGGGACATGGGGCATGGCACATACTACATGATCCTATCACCACCTCACTGCTCAAGGTATCCTATTGTCTATAACATGGGGTGACCCAATTGGTCAGTACATAGGAAACCTCTCATATATCCAAGAACTCAATTAAATCATGGGGCCCATAGTCTTCGACCCCAAGTTAGCATAACATACATATATGCATGAGATTCACCCAAATAACAAATCCTAAATCATATAGATCACCCTACTCTAAGATCAAATGATATAAGGCTATTATTTTATAATGAGACCTTCCCATCTAACTTGTGACATAACACATGTGATGTCACAAGTCCTATCACATCCTTTTAGATATCTAGAATGATCAAAATATATACATAAAATAAGCTCACCCATAACCCAAGATAAATCTTATCTGATCCAATCACCCAATGAGATAGGTCTCACCTCTCATCCTTAACCTTTGACACATCATAAATGATAGGAGTCTTGATAATGGGGATTCTAAGCAAAACATAGACATCCTCAAAAGTGATGCCCACCTCTATGGTATCCCCATCCACTTTCCATTAAAAAGTGTTGGTTAGTCACTCCCATGACCTTAAGAACATGATGACTAAATTAACACTGAGATTGATCCTACACATCTCCATGATGCCTCCAAATTCTAGGGAGGATATCCATGCTCGATCAATATTTAAAAATTTCTCTATTAAATGTAGTAGCCAAGATGCATCTATCAAGTGTTAAAATCTTTGTCATCTCTATAAAATGTCAACAAACATAGAATGTATTATATCTCAATATAAAAATGATAAATACACATTCTTAAAATTATTAAATTACTAAAAATTAACTACTTCATCACCTTTATCCTACTATTCCTATTTCTCATTTTTTCCTACACAGTCAGCCCCTTTTATACTAAATCAACCCTATTATCCCTCATTACAAACTATGTTAGCCCTTTGTTATGTAATCAACCCATTCCATCAAACATAGTCAGCCTTTTTATACTAAATCATCACTTTATCATAGTTTTCATAATAGATCAACCTACTACCACATAGTTGGCCTCATTTAACTAAGTTGACCCCATCCACTTTATAACTAAGTCAGCCCTCTACTACGTAGCTGGCCAACTTGAGTAATACTAAGTCAACCTTAAGTTATGTAGTCGGCCACTTTCTTACATCTCACCTTTATCAACTGAATCAGCTAGGTCAACTCTCTTTGAAATCAATGGTGACTTCTCATTGATTTACAATAAATACCTTAGGTATTTATTGGTCTAACCCTTTCCTAACTAATATTTCATTTTATTCATAGTTTACCTAAAAAATTCCTATGGCAATTTTGGCTGCATACATTTTCCCTAACACCCATTTTTATGTACCTAGCTTAATTTAAATAAAAACTACCAATTTATTTAAAATCAATGCATCACCTACCTTAATTACATTGGTTATTACCATTAGGCATCTTCCACATTATATATATTGTCTCTTCACCATGGTCACTCTCTAGGCTCAACTAGGTCACTCATATCTCTTTTTTCTCACAATAGTAAAAACTATAAATGAATTATTACTCACCCTATGTATATTTCCCATTCAAAATTAATTACTTATCAACGATTTGCCACCAAATGTCATTTTTTTCCCATAACTTTGTTTCTACTAGTTATTTTTTCAAACTAAAAGATGTTATAAATCTTAATGGCATAGATCATTTTTCTACATATTATATGTATATTTTTTTAAAATGAATTTTCACTTGTTTTACATGTTCGCCTACTATTCTCTACCTTGGACACCTTTGCATTTCTCTCACTTAATTTTCTACCCTACAACACTAAGGTAAGTAAAGGTATGTATTTTTTGGTTTTGTCCTTTCATTTACCTTATTCACTTCCTACTATAATTTATCTTAGCTCATCATTGTGTGTTTTTGTGTTCTTTTCTTGAAGCACCATCCCATGTTGCAATTATGTGATGAGATTTGAGTGGGGAATATGTATACACACAATATTTTTAAACTTTATCAATTATTGTTGTTTTATTTATTGTAGGAACCCATCAAGACTCAATCTCTTTAAGTGCATTTCTTACAGGGTACATGGGGAAAGGGATAAGAAGACCATTGGTTTTTTGCAAGATTGTTGCTCCCTATACCACAACTTAAAACCAACACAAGTCCCTCTTATACATTTATATAAGCTTTGATACCTTCTTTACACAATCCTATAATAAATTCATCACCTCAAATATCCCCTACCTAATACAAAATATCTTTTTACCATCTTCTAAGCATAGTCAAATGGGTCGACCTTGTTCTAGGAATTGAGCACATTATGGGACTAAGTCAACTCAACTGACTTAGTCCAAGATGTAAATACTCTATTTCCTAAAGAACAAGGTCAAATAGGTTGAATGTATAGGTTATAATTCTGTAAGGATTTAGGGTTATATCTATATATATAAATGCATCATTCACATCATTTATAATTAAGTTAATCATTTATTTTCACATCTTTACGATCTGTTCTTCCACCATTCTACTTGAGGATTTGTTTCTTAAGGTTTACACTTGGAGATAAGAATATTTTCATGTTTAAATGTCTTTAACACATATGAGAAGTCTTGTATCCTAGAGATGATTTATCTTTGTGATCCTTATGACCCACAATAACCTCTTATGAAGCACCATTGACCAAGGGAGATATTGAGCCTCAATGGGTTAATATTCAAGGTAATTATTCATAAGTCTTATTCATCTATTTTGATAGATATAATTTCATAGGTAATGGATTATGAATGTATTTTTCTCTCCATGCTTAGGATTACCTCTATTTGACTAAGTAGAGTTCTTTGCATGTTTATTGTTTATGTTTATTATCCCCTATTTGTGCCACAAGATTTGGTGAGCACTAGATTGGATTTACCTTATTTTGTTAGAAACCATAGGACCTAACTAGGTTTATTTTGTGGTTTTCTCTATTATAATATTTTGAACCCTCTCTTGTGATATTATATGGTAAGAGACCCCTTAGTTAGGTTTAGAAGATCCATATTGGTCATGACCTTGATTATCTAAATGTAGAAACAAGTGTAATGGATAGTTTGATTTATATTCTCTGAGATAGGATTGATTTATAGATGAGATTCATTTTACCTTTTATACATAATATGGTAAGTATCCCATTCAATACTACCTCTTGATTAGCATTAGGTTTATTCTCATCATGGTTAGGGGTTCCAATATTTCTTTTAGCATTATTGAGAGAAGGTACCTCCCTTTTAGGAGTATTGGCCCTATGATCTCTAACTTTACCAAGGCTAACATTTCTTGGGTTGTTTTTTCATTTGGAATCTGTTTTCACAATCTTGAGGTGAAACAAATAATAACTTAACATGACAAACAATAATAAAACATTCCCCAAATTTTCTTAAAGTAGTATAATTATTTTTTGAAACCAATATGTAACACCATAATTTTCATTTTAAACACCAAGATAAAAAAAATATATAAATAATTAATCATATTTTAGCATGGAAATATGAAGTGAGATCCATAATTGTGTCACAGCCAACAAAGGAAGTAGACCAAGTCCATAAATTAACAATGACTTCATTAGGAAAAATTTTAACCACTTAGTATTTAGATAGAAGTGGTTTAGTGTAGTAAATTTACACACACCTATCCATGTACTTCAATGTGGCCTTATTATTAAATTCATCATTAACTTATACACTTACCCAAGCACCTGCATAGGATATAAAATATCCATTACCTCAATGGGTAAATCATAAAAACTCAACAACCATATGTAGGAAGTAAGACAGATTCAATAAAAGAATTATCATACTAACCTTGCACAATAAATATCAATGAAATTCACAGACAACAAGCAGTGGTCATGGAAAAGGAATATTTAAAAAACTAATACAAAGCTTTGGAGCACATTACAAATTTCACAACAAATAAGGGACAAGATTGACATCCCACTGGTAGGTAGCTTAAGGAGGTTATATCAAAGTATAATCCTACTAATTAATCTTTTTAATATGTTTCAACAACCCTGCTTATGTTCTAATATGTAAGATCTTACCCTTTCACAAGATAGGACTATTCTCAAGGTATAGGTTAAGACATGCCTACATAAGGATCTTCTTAAGTTTAGTAATCTCTTATCACATTATACAAACATTTGTAAGCAATATTATTTTAATACACATTAGTTTAAGGAAATCATTGTACTTATACAAGGCTTAAACCTTAACCTTATTAATTAAATGAATCAACTTCAACTTAGGTCAATTTTATTTAGAGCAAGCAAAACATAATTGTTTAATACTATATGTTAAAATATTTTCTCTTTCTTACATTTCAAGGAAGACTTATTAATTTTATATTAATTATTATAACTCACATCATTATCTTTTAATAATTATTTGTCATTAAACGAACATATGAAACATTGTAATCATTCCATAAGCCAATTCTAAGTTTGAAGTAGATGTTCCTCAAACACTTTATGCCTCATTGAAATAGCCATTTCAATATAGGACATTTAATGACTTAACCATTTACAAACTTGTTTGCCAAATTATATTTCTTAGCTTTAACACATGTATAATTTTTTAAATATCATTAATTGAATCTTAGCTATAATTGAACAATCTAAAAATTCCAAGTGATTAAACAAGGCTATCCCAAAATAGTCCCATCACTTCAAACATTGATATTATTGGTTCCATTTAAGATAATTATCTTATAGTAATAATTAGAAAACATTGAATCTTAATCACTTTTTAAGTTATTTTAATTTAATCCTCAACAAATATTTTATTAGAAATTACAACCATGCATAAGTTAAGGTAAATCTTATACTTTGTGTTAGTCTAATTAGGACACCATCTTATATTTGTAAATGATTACATTTGTAATAATTCTTAAGATTATATTGGACTTAAATAACTTACTTGGAAGTCTCTAAAAGATCCTTATTAATGAGTCAATATTCATAATGTATATTTGGATAATTTAAGGTAATTATAGACTCATTGTATATAATTAAGGTTATCATGCCACAATTATTTATGATAAGGAAAATAGATTAATTTGTACATGAATTAAATCAATAAAATTTATTCATACAAAGTATGACTTTCCAACTTATTATACACTTTAACAAATACAATGATCACATAGTATCTCACAAGTGAATCTATTAAATTCATTCAAAAGATACTAACTAATCATGACCATAACCAACTTCACTTAATGTTGTCTACATGAATAAGAAATCCAACAATTTTCATAGCCATATGAACTTAAAAACTGATTGAATTGGTTTCATTTATTCAATTTGTATTAGCATAATCAATTTAAGAATAATAATGTAAAGATCAGATGAACTCTACCTTCAAACAAATCCTCAAGCCACACAAATTTTGCAAATTAAATGCACAACATCAATCCATAGTTTACAATAGTGAAATAATTTTACTAATACTTCAATGAACTATTGAATATAGAATTTAACTTACTCAACTATATATGTAAATGACAAAACCAATGAATGGTTTGCTAACTAAAATATCAACCTATATTTTATAACTAAAAAATAACTTAACTTATCTATTTATAAAATTACATTACATATCATATTAAAACTTAAATATAATCAATGAAATTAATTATACATTCATGAATCAATTAATTTTACAATCAACTATCAAAATAACTTAATCAGAAGAAGTAAAACAAATAATCCTATGCACATAAACTAATGTTTTAAATGCACACCTCTCCAATCTCAATGAGACCAACCATAAGTATTCCTAGAACACACCTTCCATTAGTTGGATTTGATTCTAGCCAGATGAGAGAAGTGAGTAAGGTAAAAATGTCAACTGATCTTGACTTAATGAAACCAAATGATGAAAACATTAAAACAAGGTTGTTTATATTCGTGGTTAATAACAATAACACCTTTATAGTTATTCTAATTGTTGAAACTCATTTTAGATCATTATAAGATTGAAGATTAAGAGTGCAATCCATGTCATTTCACATGCAAGCCCCAATCTAATGTTAGGGTACATGACCCAATATAAATTTATTTATATTACTACTAGTAACCCCAAACATAAACAATATTCTTTAAATATTTCCATCTAAGTAAAATAATCTTAAATGGCTCAAATAGTTTTCAAGAAACAAACCAAACTATATATTAAAAAACAACATTACAAAATTTTCATGAAAATATTATCAAACTTACATCAATATAATAATGACATCAAAACTCAATTCAATTTCTTATTCAAAGAAACATATTCATATAACTAGTGAAAGACAAAGTTAACTACACTAATCAAATAAAACAACATCAAATGTATTTAAATATCCAACTCAATGTTGACCAACAAGGTCAAATGAAAACCATGATGAAAATATTACAATGTCATTATCAGTAACTGGTAGTAATAATAATAAAAAATGAAATCATTCATATGAATGTTTAAAGTCAAAATAGATTTAAAAACTCATGATGTATATAAATCATCAAATTAATCCTTAACCTGAATTCAAACAATCATACATATAGTTGACAACAAGTGACTAAAAATAGACTTTCATCATTAGTAAAAAACCTCATAATGGCCAAATCAAACACCATGGCCGTATGAATACTAATGTTACATATTAAAATAATATTTTAAATAAAATCCAGATTGTATTCAAACCCAACCTATCACTCACCAATTTCATTACATTATTTTAAGGATGCAACCTAAAATAATGCATAGGCTAGTGTGTATTAAAAATAAACAACCTAAATAAACTCAAAGTATATATCTAGGGTTTCAAACTCATAACCAATATTTTCAAAATTAACAAGAAGACATTAAAACATGCATAGTCATAGTCCAAAATGGCATAACCATCTTTATAAAAGAACCTCCTTAAAAACAAAAATAGTTTTTCATAACATACACACATAAAAATATTATTTTCATGCCACAACTGAGGTTGTATTAGCTTTAAAAATATTTTTATTAAATAATAAATATAAGATAGATTCAAACTCAAACCCTACCGAGTGTATTTTAATATTACAAGATTTCAAAAATAATCTTTTATCAAGCAATAAAATAATGAAAGGACTACATTCAATTTTCTTGAAACCTCATTCAATCCAACAAGGCCAAACTATAAAAACAAATTAGAAAATTCAATGTATTACTTACTTAAAACGAAATCAAAGGAGTGTAAAGGTTGGAAAATTTACTTCTTTTTCCTTTCCTCCATAAACTTCTAGCCATTCACATGATGAATGCAAAAGACCAATCAACCCATTTAAGCCAACAATAAAATACAAAAGGTAAATAATATAATGAGTACGACAATAAATTAATACAAAATAGTATAGTCAAAATGACTAACTCATTTTCACAAAGTTGACAAAGTCAAAGAGTCAAAATAAACTACATGAAGAAATTATTGAACAAGAAGTCAAAACTAACTAAAGACCATCATAATAAGGTATTTGAATCCAATAAATGATAAACACTCAACAATTAAGTCAAACATATAAAATGGATCCAAATATAATAATAATCAAAGCTCAGTATTAGAAACTTTAAGTTCACTATTTCTTTTTATTTGCTTTCTCGGCCTGACCCAACTGCTTGAAGTCACATCCAACCTAGCTCATATATAGTATAATTGAACTAAATAATGAATTAGTAACTCATTAAGCATGAAATATCAAATGCTGTAATGAAAATCATATCAAGTAACAACCTCAAAAACAACCAAAATGGATCAAACAAAGATCACAAAATTATATCACAATAGTAATCCAAATAATTCTGGCTTGAATAATTCATAACTAAACCATAATATCTAGGTAAATAACTTCACTCAAATAGTTTCATGGCATCAAACAAAGGAGCATAGTGTTGTCATAACTCCTTTGAGGATGGGTCGAATTGCATTGAAATTAATGTTAATAAGGTATGTTTGTTTTAGGTTTGGTTAATATGGGTTGATTAATTTTAGGTAATTATACTATCATAGGTGACATGGTTATATTTTTGGTTGGTTTTTATGTTTGAGTGGAAGAAATACCAATTGACATTTTTGGGGTTTTTATTTGAGATGTCCTAGTTGTGGGAGGACTAGAAATTATATCAATGGTATGTGAGGTATTATATATTTACATTGTTAGAGATGATATTTATGGGTTTTTCGGTTCCACATGCCCCAATTCTATGATATGGGATGGGTAAGAGTCTTGAAAAGTGTGTAACTTTGGAAAATTGTTATAGTTAAAAGATGGATAATGATCAATATAGGAAACTACTTTCCTCATGTTATTCATGTTGATAACATTATCATCATTAATGTTAGGATCCACATATCTTTCTACATTATTGGCAATA
Source organism: Torreya grandis (assembly GCA_037957365.1). Lineage (NCBI taxonomy): Eukaryota > Viridiplantae > Streptophyta > Pinopsida > Cupressales > Taxaceae > Torreya > Torreya grandis. Next base: position 1,315,533 of record JARHVA010004818.1, on the reverse strand, counting down.
GGTGGTTGGTTAGTATGATCTTGATGGTTAGGAAAGGGATCCTTTTAAATGGCTAAATAAACATTGGCTTGGTTTAAATATTCATTTTAAGTTTTATTTTCATGATCCTTAGTTATATTTCATAATCTTGTTGATGTGTGTGTATGATCAATTCATGATTAGAGTTAGGTCCAAGCAGATAATCCATACAAAAGTTTTGTAATTGGTGAAAAGTATTGTAAGAATAGCCCCAACTTACATGAAACCAATAAAATTTGTGAGGATCATACCAATGTTTGATAGGGAATATGGGATCAAGATATCATGGGAAGGGTCATGGAATATGATTTTAAATTTACTCTAATAAAATTTGTTTATGGACACCAACATTGTATTTGACAACATGTGTAACTAGGATGAGAATTTTTGGAATTTGAAGTTGAAGGATTATGCATTGTAGGGTTGCTTGGAGTAATGGATTGAATAGTGTGTATGGAATCATAAGTTTCTATAATACCATTGTTATTTTCATATAAATTTTTAGATTTCATGACCATTTGAGTCCCCTTTGGAGGGTGTAAAGCCTCAAATGTTTTTATAAGGAATTCTTGATGTTTATCTTGGTCAAGGGTTTCTTCCAAGGATTTTGGATAAAGAGTCCTCACATGATATTATAATTGTGAGTGAAAATAATTAGTGAATAAGTGGAATAGATTCTCATCCAACATATTATTCTCAAATTTGTTAGATAAATATTTCCATCATTTGATGAAAACTTATGCCATATTGGATTCCAACTATTTTTAGTTGATAAAGTGGGATAAGTTTTTTTTAAGATCACTAGTTTAGAGTTATTGAACCAATACATTGAATAAGTTTTCTAATCTAGTGATAGAATGAGTTTTAAGTTAATTATACCAATCTAAAGTATCATATGAAAAAACATTAGCTAGTAGTTTGGTGGTAGTAAAGATGCTAAGTTTGATCCATTCTTTATATAAATTTCCAAAAAAAATCAAATGCAAAGCTAGATTAATGGATCCATTAGAAGTGATAGTGGGAACTATTTAACCTATGCAAATGTTTACAATTTTAGTAACAAGAGGTTCATGTTTTAATTTTTTAATGGTTTTGTTAATAAGTGGGGGTTATGGTATAAGGTTACCATGTGCATATCTAAGGGGGTGGAGGGTACAGGGGCATTAAGATTTTTCACTCCCCATTGAGTAAGTAAAGGTTGGTTTTGGAGATGCATTAATTGGTTTTTCATTTGCATCATTTGGTTGTAATTATTATTTTGAAAATTATCCATTTGATTGAGAGTTTTAATAGTAATTGATTAGTTTTAATGGTGTTTTGATTATTAGAAGAAGGATTGGATATGTTATTACTGTGTGAGGCATTAAGAGTCTGAGATGCATTAGTAGCATGCAAATGAATTAGTGGTGTTAGAATAACTAGTAGCATTAGATTTACTAGTAGTTGTATTTAATTAGGTGTTAGTTTGGGTGTTTTGAGTAGACCCACTAAAAGTACCACCTACCATGTTTGTATAAATACTTGGCATGAAGGTGAAAGAGTACATGGAGGATGATTTAATAGTAGTAGAGGGAGGCATGAGAGAGGGAAGGATGTGGTAGAAGTCATAAAATTGCATGCCCTAAATCTTATAGTTAAGCTAGGTGAAGGTGAATGGGGTTATCTAATATGAGGTCCCATCATAAGGTTATAGATGAATGCAGGATATTTATCTATCTATTGAGTATTTTCATAGATTAAGAGGATCAATTCAGCCATGTATTTAAGTTCAATTTAATCTTCTACCATTTTCATGCATAAAGTTTTAAGTGTGGTAGAATAGGGAGGAGTCCCATAGTTGTTGGTTCTAGTGGTAAAATGGATATTGCTAAGATCTAGGTTAGTTATCAGGAAGTGTGTCTAAAAGGTTTTATTAGGATTAGTGAATATAATAATGTTAGTTTTATTTTGATCTATAACATTATCTAATAGATTTTTTATGATGAAAGAGTTTTTTTAAAAACTTACTAGGGAAATTATAAACTTAGAGGCTAAAAATTAACCAAACAACCCGATCTATCTAGTCAAATTAGTTAGGTGATTAAAAATATGAAATAAGATGAAGTTTAGATGGTCGATAGAGTTGGATAGAAAAAAAATATAATAATTTGAAATATATTGGGTTGAACTAGTTGACAAAGTTTTGATAGGAAGGAAAATAGAATAGTTTGTATATACTAGGTCAAACTAGTGGACCGTGTTTTAATAAGAAAGAGAAAAAATAATCTATAGTAGATTAGGTTTATTTGGTTGAAAGTATTCTATAATATGTAAAAAATTATAATAGTCTGAGCCTATAAGATTTATTTTCGGTTACAAAAAATAAAAACTAAGGACATAAGAAGTTAGGTTGAGCTAGTTAATCTAATTGCAGCACACCACACAAATATTGTATCAACACTGACTAATAAAAGTATGAAATACAACATGGAGTAGAAAAACAAGTATAAATCATGAAATTTAAACCTAATTAATTGTTTTAAAAGAAGACCAATAAGTTTTATTAATGGTTTTGATTGAAAGTGTAGGCTTCTAAAGATACTTTCCTATTGGAAAGTTTCAGCCCAATGTTTCAGAGTAATAACTATGAAATAAGTACCATTCCTATATCCCAATAAGCTTGATTTCAAGGTCAAGATAAAATTATATTATTGATGCTAATTGATAACTAATTCACCACACAAATAAATAGATGATTAGATTCTTAAGGTTAAATAAAGAGGGAAATCCTAAGCATTCTCAAAACATTGTGATGTAAATAGAAACTAAAGAGTGTGTTCAACATTGTACTATGGATATGAGTATTAGGGTAAACCACTCACACCTCAATATATATAAATAATATACAAGGACCATAAACAAATTATTGATTATCCCTTCATGACAATAACTAAGTAGTTCTAAAACTATCACTATACAAATTCTAGGGAAAGCCAAATAAAGTGAAAAATAAGATCAAAAATCAAAATTTTAAAAGCTAATCTGTAGTTTTTGAAAATTAAATAAATAGGCTACTAGATTAAAATTAAAGTGAGATTAATTAATATAAATGTAGGTTAACTCACTTCACTTGAAATAGGAAGTAAAATAAATAGAACAAGGTTGAGTCAGTTGACTAGGTTGATCAAATAGAGCATAATAGTGTCGAGCTAATCAACTCAGTCTATTAGAAAGATAGGCTAGAATAAATGTAGTCAAGTAGGTTGAATTATTTTTTTGTGTGGGAAATAGATACAAAACTAATTTGAGCTAATTGACCTAAATTGTATAGGTACAGTTTTATAAAAATAAAAAAACTAGTAAAAATAGTACTAAAATTTAAATTTTTGAAATAAAGTGTAGGAAAATAGATTTATTTAAAAATTGATAATGATAAATTACTGATCTAGTTAGAGTGAACGTGGAAAATAAGATAGAGTTGAATAGGTCGATGCAATAGTTATCTTGAAGATATTGAACTATTATTTTGAACTATGTCATCTAAGTGAAAATTTGAACCTTCAAAATTAAAATATAGAATATTTAAATAGACTCAATCTAATTGATGAAGTATAAATAAATTTGGTAAAGTAATAGATAAAATAAAACTATGTTGATCAAATCAATGTAGTTATAAACTTAAAAGTAAAACAAATAAAAGAATCAAGTAGATTAATTTAGTAAAATATACAAGGAAGAAAAAAGAACTATGTCAATTGTATCGATCTAGTTTTTTAAAACTATAGATTTTGTGCACATAGGTTGGAAACCATATAATTAAATGGTTGAACTAGAATGAGATGGTTGATGAAGACATAAAAACTTACACATAAAGTTGAACTAGGTCAATAGGATCAACAAAGATGTAAAAACCTACACACATAGCTAAACTAGGTCAACAAGTTTGATGAAGTATAAAACTTTTGTAAAGAATGTTAAACTAGGTCGATAAGGTCAATCTAGTTATATGTAAATAAAATTTAAAAATTTACAAGGGTTAGATTCATTTCAGGTTCACCAAAATGTATACAAGTGAAATAATATATATATATATACAACTTATCCTACTCAGTAATATCTAAGCTTGGATAATTTTATCAATTAACCATCCACTTAGCAATACTTTGTTATCTTCAGGTCATGACCAATAATGGATCCACTAAACCTACACTAAGGTATATCTTATTAATCAATGGAAAATGAGAGGTTTCTAAGGCCTCTAGTCAAATTTCATTTTTTTTTAACCCTATCTATGTTTTATGATTATAATTATAGTGAGAAAGCTAATCTACCAAATAAACATGCAAGATAATATAGTAAATGAATATTCAAGCTAATCTAATGCTCACCAAAGCTTGTGGCACAAATGAGAAAGATAATAAAAATGTATATATAATTATATCTAATATAACTTAGAAATAATATAAGTAAGGAGATATATAATTCAATCCATTAGTTCTACAATGTCTACTTATCAGAATATGAAGGGCTAGGAGTATACTTACCTTGTTGAAGTTAAACCATCATACCTCAATCTATCCCTTAGCTAATGGTGCTTTTAAATATGTTTTTATGGCTTTAAAATATCACAAGGATATATTAGCTCTAGGATACAAGTCTTTTCCTATGCATTTAAGACATCCACAAGACAAGTGCTAGTTATCCAATGCAAAAACCTAAGAAATAGAACCTCCTATTAATTGTATAAGTAGATTTGTGAGAATTAATGATGCATAATTGAATGATATTCTATTTATAAATGAAATTATTGGGGCATTTATAACAATGGATTTTTTATAAACCCTCCCAAGAATCTAGCTAATGAAGTTGGCATGATCAACTTCATTAGGAGGAAAATAGAGTTGTTAGGCCTCGAAATATATTGGCTTGGGATGATGGAGTTACTTAATGTGAAATAAATTATCAACAAGTTTGAAATAGTTTATATAGTATAAAAAGTGGGTAAAAGGGGTTTTTTATTAGGTAGGGGCTATTTTTTTTTTGTGAATTACTTAGGGGAGTGTACAAGTGGGTTTTTAGTGCTTATGAAATCAAATAAGAGTAGCTTGTATTAGTTTTAGATAATGGTATAGGGGCAAACAATCCTATGAACCATTAAATTTATGCCAACCCCTTTCTCATTACACCCTTTAAGGTGTGCATGCATAGATATTGAGATTCAATGGGTTTTTTTAAGAGAGAAAGCATCAATAACTAATAAAATTTAAAAATATTGTGTATAAAAATTATTTCATCTTCTCTCATGTACTCTTGCATGAATTGATACATTCATAATTTAAGAGTAATAGGAAAGAGTAGTTATTTCTCATACATAATTAGGAAAGGTAAAGCCTTGAGATCTTGATTTTGCCTTGTTTTATCTGCCCATAGTGCATATTTTAATAGTAGATGTCATTATCTTGATTTGTCTTGTGCTAATTTATTGATGGCATCCATAAATTTATTGTTAGTAGATTAAACTAATCCATTCCCTTGGGAATATTAATTTGAATAAAAATTGATGGTGATTTGATTATTGCATGCCCACTCAGTAATTTTTGTAGATTAAAAAGTTGGATTGTTCTCACAGACTAAGCAAATTAGAGTGGTAATCCTAGTTAGTATGTTCTCTTACATAAATTAAATCACATATTGAGCTCTATAATTATTTGTAGCAACATCATATATCCATATGGTATAATAGTCAATGGTTGTTAAGACAAACTTGTGTCGTATTAAAGAGTTTGTATTGATCACCCTAGTAAATGCAAGGCCCCATTGAGCAAAGGGTCATCCCTTAAGGATTGGTTGTAAAGTCATGGCAACAAGTACCTCCCTTTTTCCAAATATCTAATAGTCATGGCATGTCCTTATATAATTATGCATGTGTTTAAAAACTTTAGGTCATTAATATCCCATTCTTAAGATTTTATGAGTTATTGCATTACCTAATGGATGTTTATTATCTATTTTATAATGAAAATTGTATAGGATATCCAAGGATTCTTCTCTTGAAACACACCTCAAGTAGATGCCTTAATAACTATATTTGTACAAGACTCCCTTATTTATCATGTAATGAGATGATTTGAGCATGAGGGCTTGCATCTTCTATTTTTACAACTCAAGGGGAATGTACTTGCAAGTAAGTAGTGAACTATGTGGATATACAAATCACCACCAACTATTTTTATTTCATTTATATACTCAATATGAACATGTGGATCTATCTCAGTCATGAGATAGATCATTCCTTGGCCATGAACCATCTTATTTGGTTTGATTTCTAGGTCAAATTATTTTAGTTTTTTCCATCTACTTACTTATTTTCTCTCCTAATTCATTCTAGCCAAACATGAGATTAACAATTGGGTTTGTTATGATGGAATAAGTCTTACTCATAGGAATTTAGTTCCTAAACTTGTTTACAACTTTGATTAGTGTATATATTTTTTGATCTATCATAGAATAATTCAACTCTTCATATTGCAAATTAGTACTCATGAAGGAAATTGAGTGTTATTTATCATCTACCTTTTTTGTGAGCATTGTTTATATAGTGTGTTCTGAATCAAATGAATAAATAAAAATATCTTTGATGAAATTAGGACTTATTAGAACTAGAGATTAAAAATAATAGTTTTGATATCTTGAAATGATTTCTTAGCCTCAATCATCCATTTTATCCTTAGCATCCTTTTTTAGCATGGCTTTCAATGGTTTGACTCTAGAAATGAATTTTCTCACAAATTTTATCTTGCCCAAGAAAGCTTTAAATTTTTTCTTGTTGTTAGGAGATGTTATTTGAAATTTCCTAGATTCATTCTAGATCAATGGAAATCCCATATTTGGTAATAACATGACCTAAAAACTTTCCTTTATAAATTCCAAATATAATCTTCTTTGGATTTATTGACACTCTAATTTAACGATTTTGGGAATATTGGTGTATTATTCCTAATTTAGTTAAGAGTCTAGATTAATAAAATAAGTAAATAAATATGTAATAATTAAGATAATAATTTTTATAATTTGACTTTAATTTTAACCTTTTCAAAAATAGTAACAAGGGATAGAAAATAAGACTTAACTGGAAACTAACTGAGACAGTTGTTACAGGGTCTAAAATTCACTATGCAAGACTGAGACACTATCACAAATTAGGATCTAGACTTTGTTTTATGATTGGACATGAGTGCCAAAATAGGACACCCTAGGGTCCATTTTTATAGTCCTCTTCTGTCACTATTATCTAAGAGATCTGATATTTCTATGTTTTGCTTGTTGTGTTTGAGTGAGCCTACTTGTGAAATTTTGACTATTGGATATCCATAGAAATATCTATAGATATGATTTACTCTTCAAACCCTAGACTCCATTGTGATTTGATAAAATTTTGGAAAGAGGGGGGGGGATTAGTGTGTATAAGATGCACTAAATGTGTATCTACACCCCTTGTGTGGACATGCTACCTACATACCAATACTCTGAATAAGGATCAAGCCATATTTAGTTCTCCCACTTGATGTGATTTGTGAAATTATGTGTATAAGGATGGAAATGATAGGATTGGGTGTGCTTGAGATGGCTAGGGATTGATGAAAATATTTAGATAATATTGTAATAGTATTGGTTGGTTGTAATTATAAAACAGGGAAGATTGCCTTAGTGGTTTCACTTGTATTCTTGCTTGCTTTATGATAGTTTATAACCCATTCCAAATGAACTTTGAATGGGCTTTTATATGGAGCTATTGGTCATGGATTGAATGTGATCTCATTATGATAACAAGAAGAGGGATAAGAATAAGAAGGAATTGATCATTAGAGGAAAAAATGCACTTGGACAAGATCATCAAAAGTAGACACTAGAGGGCCCAGCGCTATAGTCCAAGTTGAGAGTTATTGTCCTGAGTTAACATGACCTAGGGGGATAGATTTATCATGGAAATAGTAGTTTGGCTAAGGTAAGATTAGGTCTATAAGGATATGGATGAATAGGAATCAATGAAAAGATGTCTATGAGGGTCATGAAAGCAAGTAAGAGAGACCTATGGGTTGGGTATCATTATCCACACTCAAGTTACTAATTTTCACATTTTATATGACTACATTTGACCCCCCTTTATTTTAGTGATCTAGCAAAGTAAAATACTAGGATAAATGAAAAATAAAAATTGTGCCTAAACTTACATGCAAGGGTGGCACTCATAAAGTTATGTGATGTTCGGTATGTGTAGAGAGAGCACACTGTGAAGTGTAAATTTGTAATAGAAAACCAAGAGTAGATCAGTTCTTACTAGATACACTATAATTAAAATTAAAAAATATAAATTTGGGTAAGAGAGAGAGGAAGAGAAAGGAATTAATACATCTCAATAAGTATGTGAACTAATACAAAATCTATTATGGTTCTAAGTGATGTTGGATGATGTTGAGTAATGCTAGATATGTGCTAAATCAAGAGTAATATCATGAAGGGATTTGAGTGGTCAATTCCTTGAGAGTGGCTCAAGAATGCAAAATTTATCCCATTGGCTCCATAATCACCCACTAAGTGAAGCTATATGATCATGCATGTGTTAATTAATGTTTGGACCATGTGTTTAATCACTTTGAGTAGGTTGTTCAAGAATACAAAGGCTATATAGTCCTTTGGCTCTATCATTACCCCATGAGGTGAAGTTATGAACTGATACTAGTATGAAATGTGTGTCATATGAGATGGCTCCTAAATCCCATGAATACTATATAATATGACAATGTGGCATGGATAGCTAAATGTGTGTTACAAACTAGGCCATTTTTGGCCAACTTAGATTAGGTGGAGATTAGGCTTGTATGAAAGCCACTCCAAAAATAGGATATAGGCTTATGTGTAAGCCACTCAAAAATGTGAAAGTTAGGCTTGTATGAAAGCCACTCCAAAATGATGCCAACCACCTATAGATGGTGTAAGGCATGCAACTACTAATAACTCCTAGGTAATATGCTAAACTTAGAAAGAAAAGAAAATAAATGTGTTATGCACATTGCCTCCAATCACTAGTGTCTAAAACATGGATTCTTATCTGGAAGTTATACCAACTACCTAATCTGAAACTAGAAGTGATAACCATCATGCCACACATGATGCTCCCTATACATAGATTTTGTAAGAAAAACTATACTAAAACTATTGTATCTAAGCTAGTTTGAATGTGTAAAATTGTATTTGAACCTACTTTTTTACTTGTGTCTAAAAAATCTATTTTTTTTGCTATTTGGATAGAAGCATTGAAAATGAACACTATAGGGTCTGATGTTGTATCCAATATTGGTGCTATTGTCCTAGGCTAAATCTAATGACTATTCTAAAATTGTCACTATCTTCCTAGTCTATTCTACCTAGTTTAAAGTTTGGTTTCTATTATGGGTGTTCTAAATGCTACCTTTTTTACTGTTAGGAGCTCTAATCTTTATGACAAAACCCTTGTTTGTTTCCCCCTATTTTGAGGGTAGGAATGAAGAACTTAAAATGACTATCCTTAGAATAAATATCCCTACAAGTGTGTTATGTTGCAAAGATATAGGATATTTCAATGATAATTGACAATATATCTCAAGATATAACATGGTTTGTAATGAGAGATTGTTAGATCAACAGGGGTATGCCTAGATAGATATAACTACGTAATAACGTGTGCAATATATTGAAGTAGATTTATAAGTCTAGTTAGTTTTTAGTTGTTATGGAGGGATGGATCATGATGTCTATTATGACATCTAAGAAAGTAAGATAATGCATGATGTGGATCATGGCATTTAAAAAAATTAGAAAGTAATCAAGAAACAAGCATATAAGGCAATAATCAAGAAGCAATAAGAGTGGCCAAGGGGGAAAGAAAATAAGGTACATGGGCACATGTCACTCAAACTATAATGTAAGCATACAAGGCATGTTTAAATGACACATATAATTAAAATAAGCAAGGTTGGCATGAAATCCACAATCACATATAAAAGTATAGGTAAAGGACATTGGAAAATGTCCTAAGGCACACATGATACATAGAATCAAAAGACATTAGAAAATGTCCTAAGGTACATATAGGAGACAAATAGGAACTGAGAAATGCAAACAATCTAGATATGCTAAGTAAGAAAGGAAAGAATGTAAAAATTTGAAATACCATCACATCTAACTAATCAAAGAAAGAAATGAAAGTATGAAATACATGTAGTACAAGACTAGGTATATTCTAAGAAATACATAACTGTTATATACTCATGAATGTCGATAGATTAATTTGTGTAAGCTAGTAAGTAATGTACATGAACATGATAACTAGAGTGTGTGGTGTAGGAATGACATGACCTAGATGGTGTAGTCATGTATAAGATGCCCCCAGTGGGTATGTCTATCGATGTGTGTCTTGAATGTATGAATTAGTATGCCCCATCAATTGGTAGAGTGAAACAATAAATGATCTAGATGTCATTACACACATTCAAAGAATATCAAGTGAAGCATGGTAATGTAGATAAATAAAAAAACTATAACATAGAATATTAAATGTAAGTCTAGAATATTATTATAAATGTAAGGCATGTATATTTCATACAATCAAAATATTTTTTGATGTTTTTTGAATTATTTGAATGTTTCTAGATTTTTGAAATTTTATGTTATTTTTTGTATTTTTAGAATATTTGAATGTTTTTGTATTTTTTATATATAAGCTATGTATAATAAATCACAAAGGATATTATGTACAAAGTAATATAGGAAGGGATGATACTAACTGATGAGTCTCATGGGAGACTCCCTATCATGGTGTCTTGTATCAAGGAAAGGGATCGTGCATGATCTTGAAGCATGATAGAAGGGTTGAGATTGTGGCTCTAAAAGATGTATATATTATAAATGCCCTAAAATATTTGAAGTAGAAACTAAGTGTGGAATCCCCCTATAATTATAATAATTAGATGCAACTATAGGTATCTTAGGGACCCATATGGTAGTAGTAGATGCTCTTTGAACATGTGCTCTATGAGTGGATGGATGGGACATCAATGATACTACCCTTAGTGTGAACATTATATTTGAAAGGTATTTGGAATTATGAAACTATGGTTTCTCTAAAAGAGACATTTGTGGAAGTGTATGAACTCTTTGTGCTGGTGATGGAGGTTTCAACTGTGTCTGAATCTAAACTTGAGGAATAACTATAATTGGTAGAAAAACTAAAACTAATGGCTAAAATAAAACTTATGACTGTAAAAAAGAAGATGGATCTGAAGTGGGGAGTGGTAACTCATATGGAACTCTTATAACTATAAAAACATGATTATTATGAATTCATTTCACACATTTGTGAATTGTAGAAGATACTACTCAAAGTTTATCCATGGTCAACTAATTAACATATCAAAAACTCTTACACTAGGAAAAATAGAGAATGGTGTGGCCACATGTGTTGGACCAACCTATAGAGGAAGTAAAATCTCACCCAATGAAATCTATATGTGCCCACTGAATCTACTAATAACTAAGTTTGTCAGGGTAATATCCTGATCTAAATGTCCCAAGTGCTATAGTAATGTCATAGTGCACATGTTCACACTAGATCCATTGTCCATGAAAACACTTTGAATAAGATTATTATTAATGTAAGCTTTGATAAAGAGTGCATAATAATTTCAATCATCCTCAACTATCTCCTACTCTAAGAAGGAGATGGAAGGTCTAGCTAGAACTCTAGAATTATATACACCAATCATGTTGATCAAAGGATGTAACTCAACTAAAGTTGCCTTGTATGTATATGGTGGGGGATATTGATGATATTCATGGTGAACCCCTAATGTATCCACTATTTCTTTTTTAGAATGCTATGGAAAAAGATTTGAGAATATTTTCAAATCTTTATCCTATATTTGCTTTGTCTGAGGAGGCTCAACTAAAGTGTTAAGATCAAGAGTATTGCCATCAATCAAGTCTTATATCTTGTGTTTCAAACTGATGCATCTATTTTTTGTATGGCCTTGTGCCTTGTAAAACTTATAAAATTCATGTTGATCATATCCCCATGGATGAGGCTTTGTTGGATAAACTTCCCAAATAAGAGGGAGAGACATGATATGACATTATAAAAGCTACTTTAAAACTCTAGTTGGAGATACTGGTAGATTGGAAAAATTTCACCGAGGAGGTGCATATAAAACCACTCACTGAGGGGGATCTAAAGTTTCATTGACTATAGGTTGATTTTAATTCTTGCTATCATTAACCTTGAATTTATATGGGACTTTGTTGTTACTCTTGTTTTTTATTTCTAATATATTTGTGTACTTGAGTTTGCCCATTGAAATTAGTTTGGATTCCCTTCCCTTTAGTGTGGGACACAATTCAATGAATTAAGAGAATATTTTGAACATTATTGATTCATGCAAATATGGTAGAAGACTCTATTTGAAGAGATCATATAGTTCTTGATCAGCCATGGGACTAGTCATCTTAGCCAAGATAGTCTTATATTGAAGAACATAATCTGTGAGATGTTGATCAATCTTTGTTTTTATTGTGTAACTTAGGCATAGGAAACCTTATCACCAATGGTAATGATAAAATGAGATAGGAACATGTTGGCTAAAGGATTGAAAGCATTAAATGACTGATTTAGTAGATTATAGAACCATTGTAAAGCATAATCCTTTAGATTTTAAGGAAATAGCTTGGTTATTAACTAGTCATTTGATACATAATCCAAGAATGTTGCATGAAAATCTCTCAAATGTGTCTCTAGATCACCCTTTACATCATATAGAGTAAGCTTGGGTTGAACAAAACCTTGTGTCAAGGGTGTAAAGCAATATGACGTACCAATAGTGTATGCAGTAGAGAAAAATAATCCAAATATTGCGTAGGTATAGAGGCACCTTGCTCAAGATTTATCACCTTGGATTGAAGAGATATTATCTCTTACATAAGGGTTGCCACATCAAGAGACAAAGATGTACTAGCTATAGCTAGTGGCATAGAGGTAAGTAGGGCTGCTTTAGGGGGTTGTTGAGACATAGTTACCCTCATAGTGTCATGTGAAACTCTTTGCTCTATAGTTTGAGAAGATTAACCATTGTTCACCTTCTTTTGTTCCTCTTTTAGTATTCTAAGAATGTCATATTTCATGTCAGGGTGTTTAGTTAAGAGTTCTTAAAGTTTGCTTTTATCAATTTCATCAAAACTATTGTATTGGGACATTGTTAAAGTAGGAAAACAATTTGAAAATTGATTGAATTTTTGTAAAAATTTGAAATAAGAAAATGTTATGGAAGGAAAATATTGAATATAGGAAATGTAATGTCCTAAAAATAGAAAAATATAAAGTGCATAAAAAGGATATGAAGCTCACAAACATGTAAGGTGATACATCAAGAAGTAAATAAGAGCTACTATATGTAACTAGGGTTTTGAATGAAAATATTTTAAAATTAATACAAAATTTTAAAATTTGATGCAAAATTATGAATTAAGTATGTAAGTAAAAAATTAGATAAATATTATAAAAACTAGTAAGAAATTTACCCTATGGTTTCTATGGGTTTTATACACAAATAAAGCAAGTTGGGTTCACTAAATGATTTAATAATTTTGGGAATTTTGGTGTATTATTCCTAATTTAGTTAAGGTTTTAGAGTAATAAAACTAGTAAATAAATATGAAATAATTAAGCTATTAATTTGTATAATTTGACTATAATTTTAACCTTTTCACAAATAAGGTGGAGAAAATAAAACTTAGCTAAAAATTGACTAAGACAGTTGTGGCAGGGTATAAAATTCACTATGAAAGACTGGGACACTATCAAAAATCAAGATATGTACTTCATTTTATGATTGGATAGGAGTGAAAAAATGGGACACCCTAGGGTTTGGAATTATAGTCCTCTTCTACCACTATTGTCTAGGAGATCTAAGCTTTATGGTTTTTGTTCACTATGTCTATATGAGCCTGCCTATGAAATTTTGACTATTGGATGTCCACAAAACTCCCTATAGGGCTAATTTACTCTTCAAACCCTAGAATCCATTGTGCTTTGAAAAACTTGGGGAAAGAGGGGGGTTAGTGTTGTAAGATGCACTAAATATGTATCCACACCCCTTATGTGGGCACATTGCCTACATACCAATACTTTGAAGAGGGATCAAGTCATATGTAGTTCTCCCACTTGATGTTTTTTATGAAATTATGTGTATGAAGATGCAAATGATAAAAATAGGTGTGCTTGATATGGCTAGGGATTGGTGTAAGGATTCAAGTAATCTTGTAATAGTATTGACTAGTTATATGTAGAGAATAGGGAAGATTGTAGTAGTGGTTTCACTTGTATTCTTGTTTTCTTTATGATAATTACCAACCCCTTACAAATGAACTTTGAATGGGTCTTTATAGGGATCTATTGGTCATGGGTTAAATGTTTTCACATTAGGCCAATATGAAGATGGATAAGAAATAAAAGGAACTGACCATTAGATGCAAAAATGTACTTAGATAGGAGCACTGAAAGTGGAAACTAAAGGGCCCAACACTATAGTCCAAGTTGGGTACTATAGTCCTAAGATAATGGGACCTAAGGGGATAGATTATTCATGAACAAATCAGTTTGGCTGAGTTGGGATCAGGTCTGGAAGGATATAGATGACTGGGAATCAATGAAAATATGCCTATGAGGGCCATGAAAGAAAATAAGAGAGACCTATGGTTTTGGTGTCATTAGCCATACTTAAGTTACCAATTTTCACATTTAACATGACTACACACTCCATTACATCTATTAAATACATTTTATAGATGATCTGCATGATTGGTTTTATTCTTTGAAAACATGATGAGGTCATCCATGTATATGATGATGTACTTGAAAATAAATACCTAACAACATACTCTATGTCATGTTAAGAGCTTGTTCTTGCATTACTTAGGCTAAAATGCATCTTTTTATATGCAAAAGTGGCCCACTTGATGGTAAATACAATCTTCATTCTATCTTATGCTTCCACAGTACTTGATTATTCAATGAAAATCAATCTAGGAGGGACATCATCTTAGACTCGTTGACCATTTGTATTACCTCATCTAAAGATGTAAAAAGATAGTTATCCTTTTCTAATCCTCGATTTAAGTTCCTAAAATAAACACAAAATTTGATTTTTCCATTCTTCTTCCTAGTGTGCACTAGGTTAACAAACCATGTGGGATGCCTAATTAGAAATAAAATCTAAGAATCTAATAAATTTTGAACTTGTATCTGAATGAGGGGTTCTAATATTAGATGTATCACATATATCACTTCCTGAAGGGATTATATTCTAGATTTAAAGGGATAGTGTGTGTGATAACCTTAGGATAAAATATTTTCATTTATTCATATGTCTAAAATATCATATATTTGTATGCTATGAGTATACCTTTCAATTTTTATTTCTCACTTTTAGTGAAACTCAAGTAAATATTTACATATTGAAGATGTTGTATAGTTCCTAGGGTTTCTTTAACAAAATTAGATTCAATTGATTTATAGCGTTTCTTATTTGTAGATTGTGGATCAATGTCAAAATCTCACTCTAATGAGACCATTTCCCTAGGTATATGATTCTATTTCAGCTATAAGATGCTATCCTCTCCTAATTATTTTACATTCATAGGTTCAAAATCCTTTTCATCAATTATTTGAGATTCAAAGGCACCAAAACTATTCATAAACTATATGATCTACTTATCATCATCAAATAATTAGAAGTTCTCCACATTATTTTAAATAAAAGGGCAATAAACTAACTCCATAGAAAACTTTTGTATTTTAGATTCTTGGAGTGGTGCTAGGTTGGTAGTTGAAGCTAATAATGAATCTATTATTTTATTTTATTCTCTTATAATAGCTCGCATGTTAAATTCTTCTAAAGATTCAATAAAATCCCAAGCTCTATGTTTCAAATATACATAGCTACTTTGCATCATGTTTTAGTGAAAACTGTAAGCCCAATACAAATGCTTCATACTTAACTCTATTGTTTGTGTAATGGAATTGAAATCTATATGTATCTAGATATTTATTTCCATGTGGGTTGGTCAAATATATGCCAACACTTGAACCTTGATTAGATATATCACTATCGAAATAGAGAGTCCATATCTATGAAAGACCTTCAAATTCTTTCTCATGAGGCTCATACTTTGTAGTGAATGTGTAAACACCTACATGTGAAGATGTAAATTCAACCTTCTCACTCTTAAAATTATATTTTGTAATCAGGTACTTCATTTTTGGTTCTTGGTCTACTTAACTTTAATTTTATACTCCTAAGGTATCCACATATGTGATAAATTTATTGCAATGTATTCATTCAATGCCTTTGATCAATATTGATTCAATAGTAGGCCTTAGGATTCAATGATTTCAATGAATAGAATATCTATATGTTGCTACACACATAGTTCAAAGGTAATTTGTATGTGTATATTTTTCAACTCCCCAATACATGGTGCAAAATACTTGTCCATTTGTAGGACCATTCTTTAGGATTTATATGGGGTCAAACACAATTTGATACATATTGTTGTGGGAATCACATTATCTAAGGCACCTGAGTCAAC
This sequence comes from Torreya grandis, assembly GCA_037957365.1. Classification (NCBI taxonomy): domain Eukaryota; kingdom Viridiplantae; phylum Streptophyta; class Pinopsida; order Cupressales; family Taxaceae; genus Torreya; species Torreya grandis. The sequence continues at coordinate 1,298,862 of JARHVA010004818.1, read as the reverse complement.
CAAATAATTATGAATTTTCTTACCAAACATTTTGATGATTAGAATAAAAGGTGGTGCCTTAGGTTTATTCTTGTAGACAACAACATTGGTGTGAGCATCCTTTGATTTGTCAGTGGATGTCCTCCCATTCAAGGATTTAGACAACAATTATCTTTGTTTAATAATTTGAACTAGCTCATGAAGACTCATATTTCCCTTAATATTATTCATATATTCGATTGTATTTTATCCCCATTTGTTTTATGGATATGCACTTTGTAGCTATTCATTTCCTTTTTGGGGAGGTGGATTATTATTTTCCTTAGGATATGAAAGAGTAGTGCACTATTGTTTATAGGCATCAAAGTGGTAGCAATTTATTCTTGAAGTTATAATTTTTCCTATGGAACTACTGAAAGGCATGTATTTCATCTATATTTTATTTAGGTTCATTTTCATCTTCCACTAGAAATGAAAAATCATGTCTCAAAGACCATTATTATGTTGGAAGGACCTGGAGTAGTGGAAGAAAATGGATATGGCTGATTTTCAAATATTTTTTTTCTATTCATTTCCCTCTAAAAATATCAAAAGTGGTTCATAACTCTATGCACTCCAACTCATCAAGTTGTGTGGTATTGTGGACTTGGCACTAATTAGGTAGTTTTGATTCCAAGATGTTTATTTCAGGCATATTTTTATGTGGTTGTCTTTTGTTGTTCCTAGATCCATTAAAAGGCATGTTGTACCTCTAGAATTTAAAATTATGATTTGTATTCTACCCCATGGTGTTTCCCATTCACTTTTTCATGCTCATTAACTCATTGCTCATATTTTATACCATTCATTGCATAACATCTAATTCTACTTTTGTAGAATCAAAAGTAGTACCTTCGTTGGTAGCAGTATTAACTAGTATCAAATATCAATTCTAATTTTGTTGATTAGGTGTTGACATAGGATCATTTATAAAGCTTAGGTGTTGGTTATGTGGATCATGTGCTATAGGTAATTTTTTATACACTTGGTTCTAATTTTGAGCCACCACATTTTGATTAGCATTTGGATTAGGATTGAGGGTTGGAAAATTAGGACCAATATTCCATCAAGCCAAATCTTGTAATTAAGGATTCAACTACCTATCAATATTAGTATCTTAGACATAGTCCAACAATATTAATATTATATTAGGCTCTCTATGTATAAATATGGTTGTCATAGAATCAAAATCACTTTTATACATTTCAAGGGTCAATGCTTTAATGGGTTTATAATCATTATCAACTCATCTATACATATTTTGGAATCTTACATTAAAGGCTCTAATTATTTCATTAGGTTCTATCTTTATGATTTAATTTTTTTTGTATTTGACACTTGATATATTTATTTGTCTAGATTATGCCAAAAAGGTCTCTTGACACTGGTTTCAATAATTAATCAAATCTTCTAGAATTTTAATGAACCAGTCATAAGAAACCAACATCTTGTAAGGTAAAATGGAAGATTCTGCATGCCACATCTACATGGGTTCAATTTAGTATCCATAAATTAGTCTTTAAATCTTTTTTTTTTCTTTTATATTTTCACCTTCTAAGGGATAAAAGGTAGGAAGATACTTTTCAAGGTTTATAGGCAAATTATGCACATCCCCAGGGATAATAATAGCAAAACTAGATAACCAGGCTAAGGCCATATTACATGGAGGAAATTGACCTATTATTATTGGGGAATAGGATAGAGCCTAAGGACCTATTAATATTCCTCTATTTGACCTAAATTTTCTATGAATCTGTAAAGGTGTGAATAGTAGGCTAGTGTCTGAGGTGGACCTTGTTAGTCTTCTAGATGTATATAATATGACTTAAGTGATATTTTAAAGAAAAGAAAAGGTGACCCTCCTTATAGTTCCAATTTAATTATCTTTGATGTATGTTTTACACACACTATGGAATCTTATGAGGTATCCTCTAAAGTTTTAGGATCTATGAAAGAATATTCACTCCAAGACACAAGTTATAGGGTATTAATTTTTGTAAAAACATTAGTGGTGGAATAGTAGTGAGTGGAGTAGTTGTTTAACTTAGATGGTTCATATATGATGTGATTATAAACCTAATTTAAATGGGTGTATATATGGGTGAATATAACCTAAAGTGGGTATGACTAAAATACAATCAAAAAGGAATAAGGGTTGGGCAATAAATAATGTTGGTGAATTAGAGTCATAGTAAACCCTTCTAAAGTAGATTTTGATATATGGGTTGGACAAGTAGTCAGAGAAATAATGTCGGCTAAAATTCATTATTTCACACATAAAATAAACAAATATACTTAAGAGTCCAAGGTAAAATAATACAATAAACTTTAGTGATGAAAATCAAAGGTTGTTGCATTTTTTAGACTACAGTTTCACATCTACAAAGGGAGATTATGATTAATAATCACAAACAATTTAAATTAAATATTAGCATAATATGAATAATTGTATAAAAAAAAATTCTAAAAAATCCAAAGAGTAAAATAACAGAATAAATAAACTTGTTTAATAGATCATTGATTTGGAGAATAATATAAAATTGCACCTCTATAAAAAATGTACATAATAGTGTATAGAATTTATTATTTATCTTGATATCCAAAAATTATCTTCCCTTTAGAATTTAAAGGATATATATATATATATATATATATATATATATATATATATATATATATATATATATATATATATATATATATATATATATATATATTTGAAATAGGTTTTCTCATCTTCCAATCAATGTCTAATTTTACAATTTTTAATTATATAATTCATGTAAAACATGCATGTACAAGATATAAATAAAATGGCTAGCCAAAATTGCATAGTTAAAATATAAATATACATACACTAAAAATTACGTGCAAATATATATATATATATATAACTATGGTGCCACCTCGTAACTACCCTAACAATAAGGAGGTTACATGCTTTATGTAATAATTGAAGTAGTCAAAGGTACTACATGTGAAGAGTTAGCTAAAGAGATAATTAATAGTGATGTGGAAATGGTTGTAACTTGAGTGACACTAGTGGGCCCAATAGGAATATGTATTATTATATGAACCATTACCTAAGTTTGAGTCCCTCTAGATAGTATTAGTGTTGTCCCTTATGTTGTAGTTTCAATTCTCTTAGCAGCCTTTAAATATTCATATAATGCATATGTAACATTAAACTTAGTGTTAATTATTTCAAAATTGATCATAGGTGGCTTGAATATTCATATTATTTCATTCATCAGCCTTGTATGCTCACCCTCCAATTCTATGAATTCCACTCTGAGGGTCTCAACCTTAGTTACATTATCTTTTGTAAAATTGATCAATTATAGAATTTATTCACTATTTTTATACACAGTTCCCTTAATTTTTTATTTGAAGTTATTAGTGTCTACTTTTAGAAACCCTTGAAAATTGGGCCTATTAAATAATTTCCCTATGGAAGTGGTAAAAAATATGACCCTCGTGTCTTTTAAAATTTGTATTTCCTACCTTTTATTGCATACAAAATGTATTACCAAGGCATTCATCTATTGGTGCTAGGTGAATGCACCATCTCAGTCAAGAATCACATAATTTAGGGCCCATATAGCCTTTAGGGCTAACATTAGGCTCAAATGGATATAAGTACTATTCCTCACACATTAGAATAAGAAGTTAAGTCTTCTTTCCATTCCTTAACTTGAGTCCATAAGGTGACTACCCTACCCCAATGAGGTTGGGATTCAGCTCTAGAAGATCTAATTGTGTTCATGATATCATATAACTCTTTGGTTGCACTATGAAAATTATCCAATATTTCCATTAGATCTAAAATAATAGGATCTACAAGAACCACTATTTGTATTTCTCCTAGATTCTATACATTTATTTCATGGCCTGTCCTATTTTATCCAAAAAATAATAAAAATCTTAGGCACATCTGTCAAGTTCATTGGGGTTATTTTTCTACTTATTTACCAAAGGAAATAAATTCTCCCTTTTTTCAAATATTACTTCTTCCCCTCTCCTATCTATTTTCTATCTAGTGTCACTTATCTTGTCAAAATTTTTGCTTATTGTTGGTAACTTTATAAAGACCAGGCCCATCCTATCCTTCTTCCTCTATTGAGATTAACCCAATTAGGTAAATGATCTCTCCTTGCTCCTCTAGATGACTAGTCTATGCAGAGTTAGTACATGGAAAAAAATATTGGAGGAATAATGTAATAACTTGTTTTAATTATAACTTGAACAGGTGGATAAATAACACTACTCCATCTTAAGATGTCCCTTTAGGGTGTGGTTTCCACCATATATCTAGTATGTCTTAGAGCCTTTAAATTATCATTATGGATTACTTAGTTTGAGTAGATTGAGGGATGGATATATACAAATAGGTATAGGGTATAGGTGGTTGAAAGATTAGGCATAGATACTAATTGCTCAAAATTAACCTTTTTAAAGGTGCTAAGTTTTTTCCCCTATTGAGGTAGTGGTTGAAAGAATCAAAATAATTAGAGGTTTATGGCCTAGTTTTCTAAATACGAGAATGGGCATATAAAGACTTAGTTTCTAAAGAATATTTCCATGATGAATTAAATAGGAAAAGGGATGTAATAGGTGAGCTAGTACATGACATATTTACCATGTATGTATCTATAATTTTAATGGAAGAAACAAGGAAATAAACTACATCATTCAAAGTTTACCTTTCTTCTTCAGTTAAGTGTATCTTTGTTCAACCTAAAAAATCATGTCTCCATTAGAGTGGATGTTATTGTATCATTATATTTAGGGGAGGAACTTAGAGTTAAAGTTACTAGAGTAGGAGCTTATTTCAACATATATTTAGCATCTGACTTCAGTGTCTTATCTTCCTCTAGTAATTTAGTGGATGTTGAATCATCCTTTTCTTATTCCAATACTCCTTTAGAATTTACATTTATTTTCTCAATTCTTTCCATATTTTCACCCTATATTGATATCTTTGTATCTCTAGATTCCATTGATTCCTCCTCATATTCATCTATTTCTCACAAAATTATGTTTCTTCTTCAAGTTTTATCTTCTCCACACACCTACTCTTCTTCAATCCTCTTTCCTTCATCACTATCCAACACTTTTATATGATCCATATCTTTTGATTTTACATTTGATTCCTCCTTTTACTCTTTTTATTCCTCACATATAGGGGAATATATGGAAATAAACCTTCAATAGGTCTTTCCTCTATTTACACATTTAGAGGAAATACAAGATGAGTCTTGGGTTTTATATTATAGGTTACAATGGAGGGCTAAGTAGGAATAGGGGCCTAAACTAAAATGGATGGGATAGGAGATGTAGGAGACTCAATAGATAGAGATGAAGTGGGAGTAAAATAAGTGGTATGACGTATAGGAACTAAAACTACAAATAGAACGGTAACAAAATAACTCTAAAAATGTAGGGAGACTCACATGTTGAGCTACGTTTAATGGGGGAAAGGGTGACCAATAAATTGTTTTTGATTTCCCACCTAAAAGGTTTAAATCCTTAAATGTGTTGTCAAAAGATACATTTTAGTTTTTGTCTAAGGGTTTAGGATTCCCTTGAGAATTTTCTTCCTAATCTTAAAATCTATCTCCCCTTGACAATCAAATTCTTCTAATAATCTAGCTTACATTTTTTATGGAGAGGAAGGATGATCATGATCTAGTGATAATTGAGACTGAGGCTAGGTCCATTGATGGTTCATAGATTTGTGTACCTCCTCCCCAATTTTTTTGCCTACTTTATAGTAATTAAAGGATTATATTGAATTCCTAGGCTACTACCATAAGCATCTTATGTTGATTCATATGAATGTAGAATTATGAATCATCTACAATATTGATGAGAATTAGATCATGTTTGAATCTCTTATTATCATATCAATGTGGACTCCCTTATCTCTAAGGTCATTCAGATATTGCCTCACTCTATTTTTAGGATCATAATCATTATATTACACTTAATTTAAAACATATCAGGCCCTGATCATACAAATTAAATTGAGGGTTCTCATAAAAAGTATTAAATTTGTCCAATGTTTAGAGGGGTATTGTGATAATACCCTTAATTCTTGGCACTAATATCCTTGTCCACATTGTTATATATTAAAAAAACTATCACCACTCTGTTAATTTGTCATGAACAAAATGAGGTAGATTTAGAGGAAGGGCCCTATTTCCCTCTATCCTAATTATAATGAATTAAATATAGTACCAATAGTATCCCATATTATTAATGCTTACCCTAGTGTTTTGAAAAATCTTGGGCATGGAGCACCCATAAATGGCTTGGTATACTAGTGGGTATATCTCTTATAAAATATTATTTATTTCTATTCTAAACCTATAGACATGGATTAGGGAAAAGTCATCATAGATCTTATTACTTACATATTTTACAAATGGATCCCAAGGTTGAACAGAGGTTATGTGCATTATTCTAATGATTTCATCCACTACATAGCACATCATGTAAAAATTTCCATTATATGGCCTTTCATAAACTTTGAACATCTTTGCCTTGAGTTGGACGCTGATAACCTCCCCAAGTGTCATGATTTTATCATAAGTTAGAATGATGTATAGAAAGGGCACCCACACCTTGTGTATATAAATGATAATAGAAAAAATATAAAACATATTAAATAATTACATGTCTACTATAATACCTATCTTCAATTTGGTCATGGGAATTGAGGAATCAACTCCTTAAATATTCAAATTTTCACCTTTCTCCATCTACTTCTTGAGTTTATTTTCCACTATGTTATGGTCCAACCAATAATTAAATTCAACCTAGTTATAAATTATTTTGATAACTAGTAGGCATATATAACTTTAAAAATTCCTCCCAATAAACATATGTTACCACATTATTATCAAGCCTAAAGTGTAATCAATATTGAGTAATTGTGACATTAAGAATTAAAAATCAAAGTAAGTCTATACATGATATTTATTCATATCTCATTATCACATTATGAAACCCCATTATTTTGACTAGTAAAAAACATATATGTATCTTCTCCTATCCTTTTCCATCTATTCATAAGTTTAATATGGCTTAATGTTAGCTATGTCATCCCAAAGAGTCAAGTAGTGAGGGAATGATAATACCCCTTTGTCAAAGATTGTGACTAACTATTTAGTTCCTCCTATAATAGAATATTTAAAAGGAGGATGGTTTGTTGCTTGGGATGAGGAAGCCATTATTATGCCATAAAATTTATGGTAAAATGACTAGGTTGATTCATAAATTCACTTAGTAGGAAGATTAGGGATTTTGATAACTCGATGTCTCAAATTCATTATTTACATCTTGTTGATTAATGGAAAAGTGTTTATTTGTTCTCAATATTTTTTATATATCATTTAAATCTTGAGACATTAATTCCTAATTCATGAAAATTTAATGAAACAATGGCTTCTAACTCTTCTTCCCATTATGACTTGAAAATTGTGAGATAATTTTAGTGGGGGTCTTTTCCCATGTGGAAGTTTTCCACTCATCATGACTTCTTAGTCATCTTTGCTATCCAAGTTCCCACTTCCATATACTTAACTTTTTGTAGCTATCAAGTCTTTTATTTGTATTATTGATATGCATCTTTGATATTTTGGTACTTGTTTTGATCTTGCTTAGCTGTGGGTCTTCAACTTTTTACAATGTTACTTTGTATGCTCGATAAGATCTAAATTAATCATATTTTTATGATTCTTATTTGTATGCTTATTGAGCTATAAATTAATGATCTTAGGGCTTTGGGACTCTTTGAAATTTAATTTTTGTACTTATCCCAATGAGCATCATGCACATGGAATGGTGCCATATGGATAAATATTGGGATTCTAGGGTTCATAGAACTTTGACATTGTAATTTTGAATGATAAAATTTGAGCTTCCAAGAAGATCACATGTGGATTGCTCTTATCTATATAGAGACTATTAATGTATTGAAATCCAAAAAGTATGAGTGAGTGAGATGCTTCCATGTGGAATGATCTAGGGAATCTAATTACCTTGATAGGCTTATAATATTTATGCTATATAACTATGATCGAATACAAGTGAATGGAATGCTAACCGATATCATGATTTGGGGAACTTTGATGAAAATTTTAATCCCATGAATAAAATATTACACATCAAATCTTAGATACACTAAACTTTCTACATTATTCATGATAGTCCACTAAATCAAAATCCAACTTTGAATAAACATTTAAAATTTAAAAAAAAGGTAATTAAAGATGGAAAATAAACCATGAATGGTACCCAAGATCTAGTTTTATTTATTTTGTAAATCTACAAATTAAATTAAACTTCAAAAACAACCTTAATCTTATTCATATTAGATCAATATTATAATTTTTAAGGTTGATATGTACCATAAATGAAGACTGCTAACAATAATGAGTCTCTATTTGAATCTTGAAAATGTAGTGTGTTGGGGTAAAACAATTATAAAATACTAAATATATAAACTAGGGTTAGGGTTAGAGAGACGTCCTTAAAAATTGATTTATTCAAATAATGTTTTTCATTCACTAACTTTGAATGTCTAAAACTACTCATAAAAACCTACATAGTGTCTCACTATATTCTGGGATAAGTGTGCAGTTTCTAGATAGGGTCATAGTGTGCAAATTGTCTATTAGTGCAACTTTGTATGTTTTGATTATGTGTTGAATATTAAATTTTACATCAATTCACCTTGTCTAAATATTTTCTAATTATATTTTAAGCTTATTTAGATGCATAGATCACCTAAAAAATTAAAACCCTAACCTACACAGATACAAAAAAGATCAAATTCCTAGGGGGAAAAGTGGGGATATAGGATATGGCCAAGTTATCCTAAGAAAACAAATTGTTGACTGAGTGTTGCCTACATAATCCAAATGGACCTCAAGATGATGTATTTCTCCCTATGGATAATATCATATAAATTTAACTAAAAAATTTGATTAGAATTATTGACAAATGATGACTTCAACTTGCAAGAAAAAAATGTTAACATGGCCAATGATTGCATTAATATAGAATAATTATACTAAGTCTCTCTGCCAAATGGATAGATGATTTTGAAATTTTATTTGTAAGATAATGAGAAATAGAGTAATGGGGGTTTCAAATGAGGCACTTGATGTGCTCTTATATGAGAATCTTTGATATTTTTTCAATAACCAACCTATTTCCATGAGTGGGAAATGTGTTAAGATGCATGTCATTTTTCAAAACTAGTATTTAGATCACTATAGACAAGTATGTATTAGTGGGTAGGTGTTTAATGCATCCCTATCTACCTAGTGTGGACTTGTCCAAAAAGGACAAAGGCTTATAGATCTGGAATGATATTAGAGTATCTTTTGATTAGGGATGAATATGAAGAAATTAGGGAATATGTAATATGTTCTTAATAATTTCAATACTTGAAGGATTTAATATACATAAATGGTTATTTAAAAGGTGAGTTTGATAAGTAAGGTAAAAATGTCAAAGACCAACATTTTAAAGCATCTATTGATTAATTTCTAATGAATACATTTACACTACATTTTAAATAATAAATGTTTGAAAATATTGGTTCTTGACATATTTTCCTTATTATTCTAAATCACCATTTTGATAACCATTTATCTATAAAAAATACTTCAAAGTCTTGAAATTACTAAGAACATCATTTATACTTCCCTAATTTATTCCTATTCAATCCTAATCAATGGATACTTTACTTTCATTCTAGTTTTAGAAGCCTTTGTCCATTATGGACAAGTGTGTACTAGGTAGATAGGGACACATTGTGCACTTGGCCACTAGTGTGGATTTGCCTACAATAATATAAAAATTATTTTTTAAGTGATGTGCTTCCTAATGGATTTATCATGCATGAAAATATGTCGATTAAAAAAACAATTCAAATATTCTCCTATAAGAGTAGATTAAGTGTCTCACTTTAGACCCCTAGTTAATCTATCTTGCATTATTTTACAAAGGTAATTTCAAAAGAATCTATCTACTTATAAAATATCCCTACTACAATTTTGTTATAATAATACAATCATTTCCCAAGATAACATTATTTTATTAATAGGTTGAGGCCATCCTTTGTCAACTAAAAAAAAATTATTTGCATTTATATGATCTTTCATAAATGAAGAATTACATTGACTTGAGTAAATTCAAACTATGTAGGTAATACTTAGTCAATAAGAGGGTTTTTGAAGATAACTCATCCACATCCTACTTCCCCACTTTTTGCCCCATAGGTATTTGATCTATTTTGTGTCTTTTTGAAAAATAGGGTTTAAATTTTTTAAGTTACCCACCCATCCAAAAATGGTCCACATAAAATCCAATAATATTCAAATAGAGGTGAACCAATCCATAATTTAGATGCAGTGCACATTCAACACAAACAAAGTCACACTAGTAGATAACAATGCATTGTGACCCTGTCTGGCTACTATGCACTTATCCTAGAATACAGTGATACTTTTTTTTAAAATTAAAATCATGTTTTTTCATGTTTTAATAAGTAGTTTCAAAAGTCACAAACAATGAATAACACAATTTCAATAAATCAATTTGCAAGGACATATCACTAACCCTAACACTAGTTACTATTTTTAAAAATTTAAAACTTCTTTAAATTTTATATATCATTGTATTTTTATAGTTGGTTTTCTTAATTATCTTCCTATATCATATTTAAAGTTTACATTACTCTACAGTTAGTTTACTTTCCTAGTTAATTATAAGGGTCAATTTTTTGGTGAACCTGCTTTTAGAATAGAACATTAATTTTATTGTTTGTTGAATTTTGTCTTGGGGCTTCAGTTTAGTTATGTAAATTTGTAACACTAAAATAATATAATGCTCAATATTTTATATTATTAGTATCATAACATTTTAAATTTTTTGACCTTGGAGTAAACTAATATTGAAAAAAATTGTCTTGTCATCTTAGATAAATACCGACATAGAGTTTCTTTCTTTAGACTTCAAGTTAAAAAGTTGTCTCGTATACACAAAAAATATTTCACTTTTTATTTTCCATTTTATTTTAATTTTTTTAAAAATGTGTTCCAACAATTTTCAAACTAATTATCTACTTTTATGAAGGGCTAGTGGTGTTATGTTTACAAACATCATGGTATGAGGGGTTGACCCTAATACTCATATCCATAGAACAAATCTAAACATAAAATTTATTTTCCACATACCTCATGGTATAAATGAAATTATTGGTATCCCATTATTTATACCAATATTAATAAATTTCATCTATTTTATTTGCATATCAATTGAGAGGAGTCTCTCATTTAGGAAAGTTAATCTCCATTTACCCTTAAAACAAGGTTTAGTGGGATATGGGTATGGTTATGCCTCAATAGTCAGTGATCTAAAATATTTTTCCAATGTTAATTAGTGAGAATAAAGTATATATGAGAGCCTATAAATCATTAAATACCCTTTCTTATGTTATCTATCATATATTCATGTGTTTTTTATGTGTGACTAATCACTAGTTACCTTGTATATGCTAGATTTCTTGTTAATTTTAAGCACTTATTCTTGTATTCCATTCCAGTGCATATATTATGGATTGATAATATGTTTGCATCCTATTTTATTATGATTAATTTTAATTTAAAATTATAAATAAGTAAAAACTAATGGAAGATTATATGGATGATTTGGATCTTGAGAGTATGGAAACATATAAACCATTTTAATTTGAAGAATATAAATTTTATTATTCCAAAGAGGAAAAAAATTAATTTATGGTCAAAAAAATTTCTTAATAAATGCATTCCAAATAAATATTCAATATAGAAATTAACCAATAACAAAAATGTTGTCATTTCTTCCCTTTTACAAATAGTGTATATTGAACCTAAATTTCACAACTCTCATCCCTTGTCAACCCATGAGGATGAAACTTCTTCTTCTTCTCTTATCACATCTCAATTTATAATTCAAATAAATTCTAATCCTTATTCCAAATCTTGTGATCTTTTTATTACTCCATCCTCAAGCTTGTCTTCACATGCTGCTACTCTTGCACCACAATGTCAATATCTTAATACAGAGTCACCACATGATAGAAATGAATACCTTGCTAGTACAAATTATTTCCATGTTTTTTTATCAACCTGAAGCAACTAAATCATACATAATCAATGAATCCTTTAATCTAAAAGAGGATCCTATCCCATAGTCATCCACACCTCCTCTTAATCATGTTTTTATTCAATTAAATATACATAAATATTGTCTTGTGAATCACTTCAAGATAAAGTTACCACTATAAAAAATTAAATAGAAAAGTTGAAAAAACAATAAAAAATATTAAATATAAAATATCACATCTCTTCATAATGGTAAAAAAATTCTAAAGAAACCATAATATATTAGTGCTAATTAGTTATCTACATCTTCATCCAATGATCATGTGTCTCATAATCAACATAAATCTCCAACTTCATACTTTAAAAACATACAAAATGATAATAATATTCCAATTGAGATTATAAGATAAATTATTCTTAATAAGTTAATTTGATTACCTTATATGCCTCCTCTACAAAGATAAAAATACTATTTTTCATATCATATATTTCATGGGCATCATAAAAATAATTGTTTGGATTTATTAACTAAAATACAAAGTCTACTAGGCTCCTTGATAACAGTGATACTATAAAATATAAAGCTATTAATCAACCCACTCATATTGTATCTCCTAAAATACAATTTCAAAAATAACACAAAGAGAAAATATAAATACCAAAAGATAATTCAAAACAAGAAAAGATTCAATTAGAGAAAGTGATATTACAAAAAGAATAATTAACAAAATAAAAATTATAAGAACAAATTCAAGATAATAAAAAATGCTCCTTTTTCAAAAAAAAAATCATGAAGAAATATCTGGAGTAAAATAATCCAAGAAAGTCTAATGTTACAAATCTGGTTGCTAGGGAATCAAGCATCATCGCTAGGTCACACATATAAGAGAAATATAAGGACAATTTTATTACTTTTTATTCCATTAAAAAATATAACATTAAAAACCAGTTACTTATCTTCCTAATGTTCAACCAATCACACATGATCATTCTCTAATTCAAGATAAGATGTAAGATCCTAAATATGATGAAAATATTCAAAACAACTCCAATATATGGTGCATTAAACTTATCATACAAAAATACAAAATATAATCAAAATGGCATCTCAAAATAGTAATAAAAACCTAAAAAAATATCTTTCTCCTAAGATAATGATTGAATTGATGAGTATGATACTAAAAATACAAAATATTTGTATGATAGTTATTCAGAGGAATATACAATTGGATTTTCTGATTCTTTAGAGGTAATATTTCCTTCACATCATATATCTTAGTATATCTATGTTCATCCTCCCCCATATTCATAAATACATCCCCTTGATGATATCTTTGGCCTATAATATCACCTACTTGTACATAGCTTCTTTGTCACTCATCTTTTGTTTCTTATTCTTCTACATCCAATCCTAACGTATTCTATCCATTGGTTTTACACTTTAATTTTGGGTCACTTTATATTTTGTTTACTTCAAACCCATTTGAATAGAGCAAAAAAACACATCTTAGTAGGCTTTAAATATACATATCTTTCATGGCAATTGATTTCCTTATTATTGCACATTTATACATGCTCTCAGTTCTCATATGTATTTTCATGATCACATATACCTACTTATACATAGGTTTACCTATCCATGATTTCCATATTTGAAATAATAAATTTAAAGTGGATGAATCTCATAATCCTTCCTCCTTAATACATTTTACTTCAGCACATTATTGAGGCTTGTTCAAATCTTCCCCACTTCTAGTTTTCAAACCATGTTTATTTTTTTAGCTTTCTAAAAATTTGGGACATGAAGGTATATTTTCATGTTGTTGGATATGTCTTTGTTTATGTCATATATATTTATATTTTTAGTACATAGAATATTTTCAATATACATTTTTTCTCACAAGGTATCTAAGTGTGCAATAGGACTAATTTTGTAGTGTGAAAAAGTCTTCATACACATTAAAAGTTTTCCTAGTTAAAAAGTTTTATAAATAGTCAATCTAGATAATGTTGCATAGGAATACAATGTTACATTGCCCATTTTTTCACTCATATGCATCTATCCATGTGCATCTTCACTTGTCAACTACAACATAGTCACAAGGACTTATTTACAAAATTACATATAATAAAATGAAAATTATATTTTTAGTCAAGTTTCAAGCTAAGGCATACTTTTACATGGTTTCAATTCTATCCAATCCTTTTACCCAAAAACCTTAGTTAGTTGGGGGCATTGAAATATTCTATATGAACACATTTCAGGTTTAATTTATCTATAATTTATTTTCCATGTTGAGTTATAAATAAAAATACATGATTTGATATTCTAATTCTATCTTCACATATGTCTTGATGAATAAGTTACTTGCTCAATTGAAACATGGATACATATGCTTAACTTATTATAGATTCATTTGATGTATGTTTCTATCATATGCTTATTTCAATTTCATAACATGATTAAAACTCATTTGCTTATACTATATGTCCCTTGGCCTTGTGTATATTCAACATACACCTTAATTATATGGCACAATCATGCTTATGTGTGTGGAATTAGGGAATTCCATGCTTTTACAACATTTTCTTGTCCCTTGTATTCCAACTTTGGGCTCAATGTGTGACATATATGCATATTTTGTTTACACTCTTTGTGACATCTTGCATATCCCTTGTATGCAACCTCTAGGCCTTCTTGAATCACAAATTTTGTGACTTTGCTTACATTTTTCCATATTGATACTATGGTTCCATGATTATTATCTTACACTATTAGGTATTTAATTATATATATGGTTCCATGATCCATATCATGCACATATTATATATGTACTTCAATGCTTCACTTTTCAATATACTATGTTTATAATACATATGCAATAATCACAAGTTTTTCATGTTTAATTCATTACTACAATGTCATATCAGACTTACATGATGCAAAGTAGATACAAAAAATTTTCAAATGCTTAAATGTTACATCTATAATATTTAAATATAAATTTAATACATGTAAATAATATTACATGCTTATCTATTTTTCACAAACTCTCTCACATTTTATTTTGAGACAAGTGATTTGTAGCAATCTCCCTTGAAACAACACCCCAAACAAATTTAGAATTAATTTATAGAGTACACAATATAACATCATTTAGGGCCCATTGCATAGCTTTAATGCAACACAATTCATTTCATTAATTAGTTCATAAAGTACCAAACCCAAAAACCAACATCCCATTCATACCATTAGATGAAGTTAAGGACCTTAAGCAAGGAGTTAATGATATCAAAGAAGGTCTTATTAGCAATTTTATATATAA
The DNA here is from genome assembly GCA_037957365.1 of Torreya grandis. Lineage (NCBI taxonomy): Eukaryota > Viridiplantae > Streptophyta > Pinopsida > Cupressales > Taxaceae > Torreya > Torreya grandis. The sequence goes on along the minus strand of JARHVA010004818.1, from coordinate 1,283,357 downwards.
TTAAATAAGATGAAAAATAAATGCAACACCTAAGCATGGGGTCTAAATGACTAAACAAAGGAATCCAACTTTCTAACTTGATTAGGAAAGTCTTAACACCTCAAGAGATCAATAACTAGAGATCTCTAATCCATGGATAAAACCAACACAACAAAGCTATTGAGTTACCATAAACCTTATTGAGAAGTGTTGTTATTGATATCAAGGTTGATATCATTTTATGTCAAGGTTTATTTCATTGATTTCAATATGTATGGTGTGTGGGGTATGAGCTTGTATGCATGATATGAAGACTTAACATAGAACATAGAGAGCTACAAAGATCCTTAATAAAGATCTAAAGATAAGTTAAGCATGTTTTGAAGAATAGTATTTGAATAAAAGGTGCATAAGTATCAAGAAGTATTTCAAGGTTAGTTGTCAAGCTTCTAGTGGTTGAAAATTCTAGTCATGACACTAGTTATTGCATGAAGAAACCCTATGATAAGGTATGTGAAGGCAGCATGCTGAAGTGAGTGAGCTTAAGTGTGTAAGAATATGGTTGGAAATGAAAAATCATGGTAAGAGGTTATATGTAATAAAATTGAGATGTTGATCATGATAGTAAAGTGTTGAAATCATGAAAAGAGGCATGAAAGTCGAGTGCTTGAGTAAGCCTAAGACTAGTCATGGTATGTAGAGACCTTGTAAGGTTTGAAAATGGTGGATTAGTAAAATTAATGAACAAAGGCATAAGAGGATATATGAGGTCACTTTATTAATATAATAGGTGATGGATCACTTATTATAATGTCAAGGTAAGCCTACAAGGGTAAGGACTTAAGCCCAAGTCTATAACTAGACTATTTCTAGATCTTACCTGACCAAATGAGTTGTCATGAACTATTATAAAGATAAATGAAGGATGTTTGACATTTTATGAGAGTGTGATATACTGTATGAACATGTAAGTGAGGTGTAAATCACATGTAAATAATTTTTAAGGTCAGTTCATGACCTAAGAAGGTATAAAGACTCGAGTATAAAAAGTAAGATGGTGAGAGCATGGCCTAATGAGGTATCAAGATCAATTTCCAAGGAATAGGTGAGCAGGTGAGCATTAAAAAAATTTATTCAAGTTTTTTTAATCAAGATCATGAATTTATAGGTCATGATTTTCAAGAAAAGGCTTAAAAATGTGTTTTAAATTCTCTCGAGTGGACAGGATGAAGAGTTATCTACTTGAGAAGGTTTTTCAAGTGTTTGTTGGCACATGAAACATCTACATGAGGACATAAGATATTAATGGTATGTGGGTAAGGGCCCTATATCAAATTTACAATCATTGGTTTCTATAATAAGGAGATAAGCTTTATGAATGATCATTAAGACTATAAGATGGTTTAAACCATAAAAGAACACTAATAGTGACCTAATGTGAACTAAATTATTATAAAGTGCTCAGAATGGATTGGTTTGGATATTTTAGTTATTGGATCATGAATTAAACTCTAATAATGAATATATAGGTGTGATGTTTTTTTTATGAGAGTGAATGAACCCTATAGGAAAGGCCTTATTTCTTGGATATTTATTGTGGTAGGCAGAGTTGGCCGAGTCAAAACTATTAATTAGATGAAGGTTAAAGATTGATAATTATATATTATGTTCATGGTTTTTATATATATTTGTTATATTTATTAATTTTTCCAAATTTATGATCCAAGTTGGCAAATCACTAATACTTATAATGAAGAAGAGTAGTGCAAAACCCAGGCAGTTTGAGAAGTTGTTTTTGGTATGATTTCATAGAAGAATGATGAATTGGAGTATATGGTGATGTTTATTGGTACATATAAGAACTATCCATGTTTTCTAGAATATTTTAATTTAGTGTAATATGTTGTAACATTGAATCCAAAATGGCTTGTATGGCTGTGTGAAGTCTATGACAGAAAAGGTCAATAAATTGGTCTGCACGACCAATAGTTTCCATTTATGCTTATGATATTTTTGTTTAAAGTTGATATTATGAGGTTATAATTTAATTTTTATAAATTATAAGTATTTTATTATGTTTTATTATATGTCATAATTTCATGTTTCCATGACTATGTTTTGAGACTAGTTAGCAGTTTTGAGTGAACTTCTTATAGAGAAGAGTTTGAGCCTATATACCCTGAATTGAAGCATATTATGAAGTTTTTGATGACCCTGATGTCATTTTTTATTTTAATATATGGATTTTTTCCATTTTTTTCATAAAATTTTTGTTTATGATTCATTTATTCAAGATAAACTTTTTGAGTATGCACAGGCTTATTGTGAACAATGTTTTAAGAAGTGGTTCAAGTAGTGGTTGGACCTAAAAGGTGTTTTGGACATAAATTTAAGTTGGATATTGTATATTTTAGTTTAATATGAGGTTTTCCTATTGATTTATAATTTTTTAAGTGTTCCAAGTATGTCCAAGTGTAATGTTTGACTAAGAAGGCCTAATAGGTATCCATGAGACCTAAAGGAACGTAGCCTATTAAGATATGGCCAACATAATGTATTGATTTATTAATTATTATAATGTGATATATGACCTATTTTAATGGTAATTAAAGTATGAAAGTGTGTATGGATCACCAAGTCATGTGAGAGCAAGTGACTTGTATAAAAGCAAGGCTAATTAGGCTTATTTATGTGTGTTAGACAAGTGTGTGTAAAAGTGAATAAAAGAGCACAAAGAGAAGTATAAGGAGGTCATTTTGAACATAAAATTAGTGTTATTAATATATAATATATGGTTTTAATATGAGGATCAAGTTCATATTACCTAATCAAGTCAAGAAGAGGGATAGTTGAGCAAAGAAGGCTAGTGGCCAGTTTGAGAGGAATAGAAGTGTGTGAAGAGCTGAGGAAGAATATCATCATATATTTTATGAAAAATAAAGTATTATAAATTTTATATAGTATTTTATGTTGCTAATTTTGTGCTAATTCATTTAGGGCTTTGGTTCTTCCTTGCAAGTTGGTACTTGCTAAATCCTAGTTGAGTTAGTACTTAGCTAGTTGGGGTTGGTGCTTCACTAAAATTGGTGGTTAAGTAATCATATGTGTTGATTTATTAAGTTATTTATAAATAATGGGTTTGTTCCCTCTTATCAATTTGGTACTTTATAAAGACAAGTGGGTACTTGGTGAATTAGGTTTTGGTGTTCCTTGTTAGGTTGGTGATCATCTAAAGATTGATTCATTATTTTATAGGACAATTTGTCAAAGATTTGTTTTAGTGGGTTTTATACCCTATGATGGTTTTCCACTTATATGATGTGTTATGATTGTTTATGTATTGCTTTTTTCGATTAATTCTTTCTTCATGTGTGTGTACATTGGGTTGATATTGTTTGATGAAGTGAAAGTAAAAGAGTATTAAGGACACGAATTAACCCCCCCCCCCGCCCCACTCTTAGTGATTTTTATTCCTATAATTGGTATTATAGAAAGGTCCTTTGAAGTAGGCATAATATTTTTAAGGTGATCCTAAGAAGCACAAGATGTCTAGTGATCAAAAGGATAAAATGTTTGATAAAGAAGTATACTATGATAGTGAATAAGGAGAAACTAAAGTAGACCTTGAATCTGAGCTCATAATAATGAATTGAATCAACAAAATAATATCAAGGATCTCAAAAATTAGCTAGAGATTGCAAATACAAGTTTGAAATCAAAGGAAGTTGAGTGTGATCAATCTAAGTCTAAGTTATATTATTTAAAGTTTCATTAGGAGTAGATCAAAGATAAGATGAGCAAGATGAAGACTTATGAGAATTTTTGAAAGAGCACTAAGGCTCTATATGACATTTTGAGTAGTCAGAAGTCTACTAATGATAAGGCAAGTCTTGGATTCAAATAAGACCACAAGGAAAAATCTCAAGCCAAGTATATTCAGACCTCAAAGGTCAATGTTCTAGAAAATAATGATGATGGTGGTAGAATGAATACAATTCCTATTAGATAGCCTAATGCCATAAGGGATGCAAGTTATTTTAATGGTTATTGTTTTTGTTGTAGCTAGTTTGGTCATAGAGCAAGAGATTATAGAAGGAGAGACAATAGAAGATCATTAAAGAATGTGTATTCATCGAGCTATGGAAGGAATCATGGTATGAGAGATGTGTGTTACAACTATGATCAAATAGGACACATTTAAATATATTTCAAGATGAGCTGTATGAAGAAGACCAATCAATACAATAAGTTTCATAGTCATGCCACTAAGAAATGGATCAAGAAGTTATACTCTATGGATAAGGTTAAGAAAGAGTAGAAGATTGAAGGATAATCTATGTTATAGATTAAGAATAAAACCATTATATATAAGGTAAAAATGGAGAAAAATACTGAAGGAAAATAATCTATGCTAGAGGTTAATAATTCAGACCCTATGGATAAGATGGAGTAGAAGACTAAAGAAGAAGATTCTATGAAAGATCAGAGTATAGATAGTGGTTTCTCAAGGCACATGTTAGGAGATAATAGAGGTATTGGATATCATGTGGTTGATATAATTATAAGGATGAAGAGTTGACTAAGAATAATAAGGATGAAAATGTGGATGAGTCAAATGCTTTATCCCAAGCTAAGGAAAATGCTAGTGAAATCAAGAAGTTTGAAGATTTTAGAGTGAAGGATAAAAAACAAATCAAGGTACAGAAGCTAAAGGAAGTCAAGGTGAGTCATGATCAACTCATAAACCAAGATGGGATATTTGATACTATAGAGTATAACTTAGATTTTAAATAATGTCAAGATTATTTTTTGTTAGCTTAGAAGTATGATGAAGAGGCCAAGTCAAAAGTCAAGCCTAAGTTGATAGTCAAGCCTAAAAGGAAGTTGAAGAATATTCAGTCCTATAAGAGAATGGCGATATAGGAATATCCTAAATTTGTTTTTTTTAGTACCATATAAAAGGTGTAAATCCATTAGGCTTCATGGAGACACTCATTAATAAGTGGAACCATAGTGGATGCTTGTTGAGATTTGATAGGTGTTATATGTTAGGAATACATGTTGTTGAGTCTAAGTTGGAAGTGTGATATTTTGGCATGTTAAGAGGTAATATTTTTGTATATAGTATCAAGGTGATTGATTTTTTTTATAGTATCTATGTACTATTGATTCATATGGTGATCAAATTTTAAAGGTAAAGGGGGATCATGGTTGTGTAGTTATGTATAATCCTTCTTTGTTGAGTTACTACATTAATTGATACTTGCTTGGTCTGAAAGAGATTTGAGTGTTCTATGTGTATCAAGATGACCTTAAGGTCATAAAGGACCAAGGGGAATATTATATTATCTTAGTTTGAATATCATGAAGAAGATAAGTTATGATAAAGGTATGTCATAGTGAAGTATGTAGCTACAAACCTAGTTGATAGAGTGATGCAAGGAAGGTATCATGATGATGTATGTGCTATAGTGACTTGAGAGACATAAAGGAAAAATATTTATGCAAGAATAACATCTAAATATTTCATATGAACATGATATGAGTGATATTTTCTCCATCATGGTAGACTATATTGTTCCCTTGGAAAAATATCTTTGATTGTAGATAGACCTAATAGGCATGGTGGACAAGCATTAATTTTAGAGATGTTTTATGCTCATATGCATTAAATATGATTAATCTAATAAATTTAAGATGAACTTTGGGTCATGTATCATATGTTTATATTCTTAGTATTCCTTGTTTTTGAGTTGAAATTAGTTAAGAAAGAAATAAGTCTGGCAGACATTCAACTAGGTGTACAAACCTAATGAGCAGTAAATTAATACAATAATGGTTTTCATGATATAAATGGATTGGTTATGGATTATGAAACTAATAGGATGATAGAATTATTATTTATGGTGTGAAAAAATGTTTAAGGTCAAATCAAGAATAAAGGAATTCCCAAGAAAATATAACATCAATTTAGGGGGAGCTAATCAGTTTTCTCATGTGCCTCAAGAATAGGTGTGTAGTATAGAGAAGGTATGTAGAATCATGAAGGCAAGTTGGATGTTTATGAAGCTTGAATAGAATTTGGATAACTTTCATTTTTGTGGAATTAGGGTACATAAAGGAAGGTACGTAGTCTTGTATACCTAAGTACATTTGAACATATTTGATAGATAAGAACTAATGGAATATCCTAGTAATTTTGAGTCATAAAAATCACATTAAGGACAAAATGTATGGTCTTTTGATCAAAGTTCATTTAAAGACTATGCTTGATATAATGGAGATATTGGTAGATCTAAGTTATTTTGTAGTTTCTAAGAATTATTCCAAATAAAGAGAATTAATGGTTCTAAGAATTATAGTGTGTATGATCCTTTGTCATTAATGTCAAAGGGAGAGAAAATTTCATGGAAAAAGATTAGTTTAGGGGATATTAGAGTGGTCAGTTTGAAGAATGTTTTGCCATTAAGGAAAAAGGGGGAACTTATTGAGATGTGTTATCATTGATGTCAGGGTTGATGCCATTGATGTCAAGATGCATGGTGTGAGGGGTATAAGCTTGTATACTTGATATAAGGACTCAACATAGAACACAGTGAGCTATGAAAATCCTTAATCAAGCTTTGAAGATCTGCCAGGTAGATCCAAAGACAAGGTAAGCATGTTTTGAAGTACTAATATTTAAATAAAATGTGTATAATCATCAAATAGTGTTTGAAGGTCAGTTTTAAACATTTAAGTGCTTGAGAAGTCTAATCATGACACTAGTCATTGCATGAAGAAACCTTGTGAGAAGGTATGTGTAGGTAGCACGGTGAAGTGAGTGAGTTTAGGTATGTAAGAATATGTTTGTTAATGGTTTAAAATGTTATGATGTTCTATGTAATAAGAGTGATATCTTGATAAAGGTAGTAAAGTTTTGAAATCATGAAAAGAGGCATGAATTTCAAGTGTTTGAGTAAGCCTAAGACTAGTCATGATATGTAGAGACCTTGTAAGAAGGTTTAAGCATGGTGGCCTAGTGAAATTGATGCATTGAAGCATAAGAGGTTATATGAGGTCACTTTAGTAGGTATATGAGGTGATGGAGCACTCAAGATAATTTTAAAAGTAATCCTATAGGGTTAAGGTCTTAAGCCCAAGTTTGTAATTAGACTAGTTCTAGATCCTGCTTGACCACATAAGGTGTCATGAGATATTATCAAGACAAATGAAGCAATTTTGAAATTATTTGAGAATGTGAGATATTTTTTGAGCATGTCATTGAGGTGTAAATCACATGGAAATAGATTTTAAGGTCATTTCAAGACATAATAATATATGAAGACACTGATATAGAAAGTAAGATGGTGAGAATATGGCCTAATGAGGTATCCAGATCAGTTTCCAAGGGATGGGTGATTATATGAGCATTGAAAAAAGTGATTAAAATTTTTCTAAGAATGTGCGTGATGTTTTAGGCCATTTTTTATAGGGAAAGGCTTGAAAAAGTATTTTAAGGTCTTTCAAGTGCACATGATGAAGAGTTGTCTACCTGAGAAGGTTTTTTAAGTGTTTTTTAGCATGTGATGCATCTAAATGAGGACCTAATTTGTTCATGGTATATGGGGAAGGGTCATAGCTCAAATTTCAAAGAATTGGTCTCTATAATAAGGTGTTAAGATTTATGAATGATCATTAAGACTGTAACATGGTTTAAACCCTCAAAGAAACCTAATAGTGACCCAATGTGAAAGAACTTTGTCTAAAGTTCTCATAATTGATTGGTTTGGATTTTTTTATCTATTTTATCATGAATTCAAATCTCTTAGGCATCTTTAGGTGTGATTTACTTGTTAGGAGAGTGAGTGGACCTTATAGGAAGGCCTTGTTTCTAGAAGATTTATTATGGTAGGTATAGTTGATCGAGTCAAAGTTGATAATTAGATGAAGGTTAAATATTGATACTTGTATGTTATTTCCATGGTGGTTTTTGTATAAGTTATATTTATTAATTTTTCCAAATTTATGATCGAAGTTGGCCAGTTGCTAATAGGCCTAATGAGGAAGAACAATACAGAACCTAAGAAGTTTGAAAAGTTTTTTTTGGTATGCTTTCATGGAAGAACGATGCATTGGAGTATATCGTAACATTTATTGGGAAATATATTATCTATCATGATTTAAAAAATCTTGTAAGTTAGTGTAACAGGTTGGAACATTGAATCTAAAATAGTTTGTCTAGCTAAGTGAAGTCTGTGAGAGAGAAGGTCAATAAATTGGTTTGCAAGACCAATAGTTGTCATTAATGATTATGTTATTTTTGTTTAAGGTTTATCTAAGGAGGTTATAATATAATGGTTATAAATTATAATTCCTTGATTATGTTCTATCATATGTCAAAATTTCATGTTTTCTTGACTATGTTTTGAGACTAGTTAGTAGTTCTAAATGAGCTTCTTGCATATAAGAGTTCAAGCCTGTATACCTTGAGTTGAAGCATATTATGAAATTTTTGATGATCCTTAGGTCATGTGGTGTCTGAATATATGATTTTTTTCCATTTTTTTATCAAACTTGTTTTTATGATTTAGTTATTCAAGATGGACTTTATGAGTATGCACAAACCTATTGTGAACAATGTTTTGAGAAGTGGTTAAAGTAGTGTTTACACCTAAAAGGTGTTTTAGACATAAAGTTAAGTTGTATAAAGTCTATTTGATTTAAATATTAGGTTTTAATACTATATAAATAAAATTTAAGTGTTCTAAGGAAGGTCAAGTGTAACGTGTGACTAAGAAGACCTAATAGGTCTGCATGAGACTTAAAGAAGGAATGTAGCCTATTAAGCTTTGGCCAACCTAATGTATTGGTGTATTGATTATTTTAACATGTTATATGACCTATTTTGTGGGAAATTCAAGTATGAAATTGGTAATGGAAGATCAAGGTGTGTGAGATCAAGTGACTTGTAAAAAAGCAAGGCTAATTAGGCATCTTTATGTGTGTTAGACAAGTGTGTGTAAAAGCGACTAAAAGAGAAAAAAGAGGAGAAGAAGGAGGTCATGTGGAGAATAATAGGGGTGTCATTACTATCTAATATAATTTATGAATATAAGTATTAATTTCATATGACCTAATCAAGTCAATGATAGGGTTAGTTGAGCGAAGAATTCTAGAGGTCAGTTTGAGAGGAGTATAAGTGTGTGAAGAGCTAAGGAAGAAGAAGTGTGTGAAGAGCTAAGGGAGAAGATAATCATTTTTTGTATGATAAAAAACGTATTATGAAGTTTATCAAGTGATTTATGTGGATGAGTTAGTATTGATTCATTTATGGGGTTGGTGTCACCTTTCAAGTTGGTGCTTAGCTAGTTGGAGTTGGTGCTCCATGTGAAGTGGGTGTTTGATTTAATAGTTTTGGGAATAATGGGATATTATTCCTATTTTAGTTAAAGGGTCTTAGTATTAAATTTAGTAAATAAATAAAAAATAATTAATCTATTTATTTTTGAACTTTTATTGCAAGTTATACTTTTCTAAAAATAATAATGAGAGGTAGAAAATCAAATTTAGCTAGAAATTGATTGATTTAACTGAGATAAACACTAGAATTCATTATGTAGGACTGAGACACTATCACCAACTAAGATATAAACTTTGTTTTATGATTTTATAGGAGCATCAAAACTAGACAGTAGTGGTATTGGTGCTATTGTCCACCTTTTCCACTATTGTCTTAAGAATTTGAGCTTTCTAGGTTTTATTTGTAATGTCTGTGTGACCCTGTCTATGAAGTTTTGGTAGTTGGAAGTCTATAGAGATCCTTGTAAAGTAGATTTTTTATTCAAACCCTATATGCCATTATTATTTAACCAATTTTTATCAAGAGTGGGAGGGGAGGGGGGTTAGTGTGTGTAAGATGCACTGGATGTGCTTCACACCCTGTGTGTGGGCATAATGCCTACATACCAATACTCTAAAGAGGGATCAAGCAATATGTCATTCTCTCACTTGATGTGCTTTGTGAAATTGTGTAAATGAAAATTTAAAATTCTAAACTTGATATGCTTGAGGTGGTTAGGGACTAGTGTAAGGATTTGAATGAGCTTGTCAGTGTGTTTATTGGTTGTATATAGAGAATAGAGAAGATTGCTTGAATAGTATTACTTGTATTCTTGCCTGCTTAGTGATATTTTCCAACTATTTCCAAATGATATTTTAATGGGATTTAATAGGGATATATTGATTATGGGTTGAATATACTCATGTTATGCCAATAAGGATAAGGATGGGGAATTGGAAGAAATTGATCATTAGGGCTAGAAATGGACTCAAATAATAGTGCCAAAAATAGATAAGAGTGGCACCAATGTTATAGTCCTAGTGTGGTGTTATTGTCCTGAGTAGATGGGATATAAGGGATTGATCTATCATGGAAATAGGGATTTGGCTTAGCTAGGATTAGGTCTAGAAGGCTACAAATGACTAAGAATCAGTGAAAAGATGCCTATGAGGGTCATGAGAATTAGAAAGAGGGACCTAAGGGTTGGGTGTCATTATCTATTCTCAAATTACCAATTTTCATATTTTATATGACTATACTTGCCCCCTCTTTATTTTACTGATGCATCAAAGTGAAATACTAGGATAAAAGAAAAATAGAAAGCGTACCTAAACCTACCTATAATGGTGAAGCTCTTAAATCTATGTGATGCTAGGTGTGCATAGAGAGAGCACACTATGAAGTGTAAATATGGAAAATAAAACAAAGAGTAGATTAACTATTACTATATATGTTATATCTAAAATATGAATGTATAAATTTGGGTAAGAGATAGAGCAAGAAAAAGGAATAAATACACCTCATTAGGTACATAGACCAATATAAAACCTATTGTGATGTTGAGTGATAATATATTATGTTGAGTAATGTTAGATGGTGTTGTACCAAGAATAATATCATGAATAGAGATAAGTGCTCAATTCCTTGGTAGTGGTTCAAGAATACAAATGTTGGCCCTTGGGATCCATCACCACCCACTAAGTGAAGCTAGGTGGTCATGCATATGCTAATAAATGTCTACACTATGTGTCCAATCCACCTAAATAAGTGTCTCAAGAATACAAAGGCTAGCTAGTCCTTTGGCTCCATGATTGCCATGTGAAGTGAATCTATGAACTGATACTAGTATGAAATGTATGTCATATAAGATGGATCCTAAATCCCATGAATTTACTATGATTTGATAATGTTGGCATGGATATCCAAATGAAAATGGAAACTAGGCCACTCTTAACCACTCTAAAATATGGAGATTAGGCTTGTATGAAAGCCACTTTAAACTAGTGCACTAGGCTTGTATGAAAGCCACTTGAGAACTTGGGTAGTTAGGCTTGTATCAAATCCATTAAAAATTTATGAAAACCATCTACAAATGGAATAAGGCATGTAAATACTAATAATGTTTGAATAATATTAAACTTGGAAAGAAAAGAAAAGAAATGAGCCATACACTGGTGTTTAAAACATGGATTTTGATCTAAAATTTATATCAACTGTCATATCTAAAACTGGAAGTGAGAGCCATCATGTCATGCATGATGTCTCCTATATCTAGATTCTCTAAAAAAACTATACTAAAACTATTGAATTTGGTCTAAACTAGGCAGACAAAACTATAATTAAAATTACCTTTCTGTCTATTTCTAGAAAATATGGTTTTTTTGGTTGTTTAGATAAGTGTCAAAAGTAGACACTAGTAGCACCAATGTGATTATCCAAGTTGGGAATTGTTTTCCAAGGCCAAATATATTAATTTTTCTAGATTCTTGACCATCTACCTAGTTTATTTTGATTGGTTTGATATCTAGTTGATATTCTATGTGTGTTGAATGTTATTTTTTTACCATTAGGAGCTTTGATCTCTATGACAAAACCTCTATTTTTTACCCCCTCTTTTGAGGGTAGGAATTATGACCCTATAATGACTTCCCTTAGAATAAATATCCTTGCAAGTGTGTTATGTTACAAAGATATATGATATAGTAATGATAATTGACAAGATATAACATGATTTGTATTAAGAGATTGTTAGATCAATAGGGGTATTCCTAGATAGATATAACAATGTAATGAAATATACTAAATTGGAAATGAAATGAGAAGTATGGTTAGTTTTTAGTTGCTAGTTTGAGGGATAGAGCATGATGTCCATCATGGCATTCAAGAAATCAAGATAAATTCATGATGTGAATCATGGTATTACAAACAATGAGAAGTAAACAAGCAATAAGAACACAAGGAAAGAAACAACAAGTATAAAAGGGTGGTCAAAGGGCCAAGAAAATAAGGAACATGCGAATGTGTCACTCAAACTAGACAAAAAGCATACAAGGCATGTTCAAATATCACATACACATACAATTAAAACAAGCAAAATTGGTGTGGAAGCCGTAATCATATAGAGGAGTATAGACAAAGGACATTGTTAAATGTCATAAGGCACACACATGAATAAAATAAAAGGACATTGGAAAATGTCCTAAGGCACATACAAAAGAAAAATAGGAACTAATAAATGCAATCAATCTAGCTATATAAAGCAAGAAAGGAAATAATGTAATAAATAGAAATAAAATTGCATCTGACTAATCAAAGAAAGAGGGAAAGTATGTAAGACATGTTAGTATAAGACTAGGTATATGCTAATAAATACACAAGTGTTATATACTAGTGAGTTTTGATAGATTAATCTATGTAAACAAGTAAGTAATGTACATCAACATGATAACTAGAATGTGTGGTGTAGGAATGACATAACCTAGATGTAGTCATGTAGAAGATGTCCCCAGTGGGTATGTATATTGATGTGTGTCTCGATGTAGAAGTAAGACGCCCCCTCAATGGGTAGAATGAAGAAATCAAAGAGGTAGATGTCACTGTACACACTCAAAAGAAGATCAAGTGAAGCATGGTAATGTAGATAAATCGACAACAATAAGCATAGAATAGTAAATGTTAGTCCAGTATAGTAGTAAAAATGTAAAAAATGAATGATGTATACAATCAAAATATTTTTGTTGTTTTTGAATGTTATTTGTATTTTGAAATTTTGTATTTTTTTTTATTTTTGAAATTTTTTGAGCTATGTAAAATTAAGCAATAAAAACCATGTAATAGTATTTGAAAAAGAACTATGTACAATTAAGCTTAATAAACTATGTATAGGTGATACTAAGAAAATTATGTATAAGTAACCATAATGAGATTATATACAAGAAGATGAATAAAAGGGATAGGATGGAAGGGGTAAAGGGTACAAGGATAGAGTTGGTTGGAGATGGATAGGGAAGAAGTGATCATGACCATCATCAAATGCCTCAAGATCATCATCATAAGTATCAGCATATGTTGTAGAAGCTATGTACATGGTGTCATCCTATTGACAGTGAACTAAAGGTTAATCTGGTGGTGGAGATATTGATTCTTCTCTAGGATTTTTAGTTCTAGTAGTAGTTTCTTCAATGGAAGTGAAGAAGATAGTGTTGTAATATGAATAATACAATGAACTTTTAGTGTATCCAATAGCTTCTATAAAGTTATACATGAATTTGTATCATGACCTATAATCCTATAAAAAAGACAAAATGGGCAACCATCTTATTGTGATAATCTAATAATATATTTATCTCACATTATAGGTAAGGTGATTAATCCATGATCAAGTAACATATGTAACATAATATGTAGTTGATACTATGTTTTGCTTACATGAATATCAATGACTAGCTATATATCCATAAAAGTAACCATGTGAATTATATGTGCCAAGTAATCTATCTATGGCCATGAATGTGGAGTATATCTCGAGAGTGTAGTGTGAGATGCTAAGAGTGATGTAGGATGTCTAATGAGATATTTAGAGTAATCTTGGTACTCTCCTAGGATAACTATTGCAAAGTTCAACCCACACAAATAGTCATTTATGAGTGTGGGTGTCATATCATCATCTGAAGAAGCCTAGGAATTTGTATCAACATCATGTACATATGGTAACTCAAAATTTACCAAAAGGGGTAACTATGATATGGGGGTCCCATAAACTATAGTAGTAGAACATAATGGTACTATGAGAGTATATATAACTGATGGAGTGATTGTATTTATATAATCAACTGATCATACTAGAACTACTATCAATGAATGTATAACTGTAATAGGTGTAGGAATCATGACTAATGGAGTAGCAAGAATAGTTGAAGCGATTGTGATTGGATAAATATTTGGAGCTAAGGTAACAACTATAAATGGAAGAGTGCAATAATTACTAGTCTTTCCAATCTTATATGTATGTATTTGATCAAGATAAATGCAACGAGGTGGTGGTTAAACTATGATATGAGGTGTCCCATCTAGAAAAATAATCAAAGATGACTTTGTAGATTGATAATATCTGAATGGATGGTTATCTGTTAAACATGTGTATAGGTATCCCTCATGGAGAAACTTAACACATCGATGAAGAGTAGAAGTAACTACCCCCATAATGTGTATCTAAGGTCATCTAAGTAAAATATTATAATGAAGAAGACCTGACATGACCTAAAATATGTCGAGAGGGTTTAGGGTCCTACCATGATATCCAAAGCAATGGTACCCAATGTATGTCATGGTATATCATAAAATCCTTGAATGTTCTTATATGAGTTTTAAATGGATGTCATGCCTAAAACCATGGTTTGTAATAATGTAATTTTACATCTATTGAGTCTGGAACACTATCAACTAGAACTTTCTTAACTATGCTAGTTTTGACTTGAGCTTAAATGAATAGTGGTAAATTTTGATTAATTACTATCTAATATGGAATGTCATCATGATAAAAATCAATATCATCTTCTATAACTTTTAGTGTGTTAACTATTGATGCAAAATAAGAAGGCTTGAAGTGAATGGGCATCGAAGTCTAAGTGAGTACCTGATAGAGAATGTCCTTGAACACATTGGATTTATAAAGTAGTTCTAACATGGAAATATTAGTTGGAGTATTTCTCAAATAATCAATAATATCATATGCCTTGTGTGGATCTACCTGTGCGGGTGGATTGGGCCTAGGACAAGAAGGAATAGGAGGGTGGTGGGGCTCCTGACTAGGTGGAAGAGGCATGGTAGCATGTTAAGTAAAAATTCTAACTGTATTATCTACTATATATATATGGATAGTAGTAGCTATGGGAGGAGATAAAATATAATCAATATATTGAGGTGGTGATGGTATAAAGGGTGTTAACTGGGCTCTTTGGTGATAGGTAGTCACCTTGAGAAGAGTGAAATGAACCATGCAACATGACTGGACATGGGATAGAAGCTTCAATGGAGGTGATGTAAAATATGTCTTAGCATGTTTAATACTAAATTTATTAACATCATCCCATATTATGAAACATAAGCATGAAATTCAAAGAATAAATCTTTGTATTAACATATGATAAACTTCATCATTCATGTACATGATAGGACCAATGATGGTTTCCTTATTTTGTGCAAGAAATGTATGAAAAATTTGTAAATAAGTGAGATCCATTTTTGATATTTGATTTTAGAATATAAGGTGATATCTCAAAAGTAGTAGAACCTAGTGTATGCAACTAGGTTTTGAAAGATGATTATTTGAGGAATTTTCTATGAAATTTTGAAATTGAATGTGAATTTCTAATTTATATATACAAGTAAAAAATCAGAATTTTATTGGAAAATTAGTGATTTAATAGGACCTAGTAAATGCAACTAGGGTTTTCAAAAATTAAATATTTTGATAAATTACTATAAAATTTTGAATTTTGAATGGATTTTCTGATTTAGATATGCAAGTAAAAAACTAGAAAATTATTGGAAAATTACTCAAAAAATACTGGGACCTAGTATGAGCAACTAGGGTCTGAAAGGAAATTATTTTAAAATTACTATAAAATTTAAAATTTAAAGATAATTTATGATTTTATTATGTAGGTAAAAAATCATTAAAATATAGGAAAAATAGTAGGAAAATTACCCTAGGGTATATAAGGTTTTTAAGTGAAAATGAAGTAAGTTAGGTTCACCAAATGATTTAACAATTTTGGGAATATTGAGGTATTATTCCTAATTTAGTTAAAGGGTCTAAGTAGTAAAACCCAGAAATAAATAGACAATAATCAAGCTACTAATTTTTGATATTTTATTTCAATTTATACTTTTCTAAAAATAGTAATGAGAGGTAGAAAATTAAACTTAGCTGGAAACTGATTGATCCAAATGAGATAGAGGCTAGAATTCACTATGCAGGACTAAGACACTATCACCAACTAAGATATGAAATTCATTTTGTGATTGGATAGGAGCATCAGAAATGGATAGTAGTGGCATCAATGCTAGAGACCACCTTTGTTGTTGTTATACTGAGTATTTGAGCTTTTTGGGTTTTGATCATTATATCTCTGTGACAGGTTTGCAAATTTGTGATAGATAGAATTCTATAGAGCTCCTTATAGAGCAGATTATTTCTTCAAACCCTATCTTCCATTTTAATTTGACCAATTTAGAGCAAGAGGTGGGTTGGTTTGTGTAAGATATACTATACGTGTTTCACACCCCATGTGTGGACACATTGCCTACATACCAATACTCTGAAAAGGGATCAAGCAATATGCAGTTCTCCTACTTGATGTGATTTATGCAATTGTGTATCTAAAAATATGTAATGATAAACTAGATATGCTTGAGGTGGTTAGGGACTGGTGTTTGGATTTGAATGAGCTTGTAAGTGTGTTGGCTAGCTATATACAGAGAATAGAGAATATTTCTTGAGTAGTCTTGCTTGTATTTTTGCTTACTTAGTGATATTTACCAACCCTTTCCAAATGATCTTTATATGGGATTTTATATTTATCTATTGGTCATGGGTTGAATGTACTCACATTATGTTAACAAGGATAAGGATGGGTAACTAGAATAAAATGACCATTGGGGCTAAAAATGGACTTGGACAATAGCACTAAAAGTGGACAGGAGTGGTACCTATGTTATAGTCCTAGTGTGGTGCTATTGTCCTGAGTAGAAGAGACCTGAGAGGATTGATCTATCCTGGAAATAGGGGTCTAACTTAGCTACAATCAATTTTGGAAGGCTATGTATGACTAGAAATGAATGAAAAGATGCCTATGAGGGTCATGAGAGAAAGTAAGAGGGACCTAACAATTGGGTGTCATTAGCCATGCTCAATTTACCAATTTTCACATTTTATATGACTACATTGATTCAATAAAATTGGTGTCTAAGTGGGTGTTGAGACATCATAAGTGTTTATAATGTGGGTTATTGATCAACAAGGGGGTTGGTACCTCCTAGAAAGTTGGTGCTTTATATAGTTAAGTGTGTGCTTGTTAAATTAGGGGTTGGTGTTCCTTGTTGGGTTGGTCCTCATCAAAGATTGATTCATTGAATTATATGAATATCTATCCAAGATTTATTTTAGTGGAATTTATCCCCTATGAGGGTTTCCCACCTATATGATGTGTTATGGTTATTTATGGATTACTTTGGTTGATTAATGCTTTCTTTATGATTATGTGCATTGGCTTGATACTGATTAGTGAATGGTAATGAATTAATGATGAATTTAAAATAAAAGAGTATTAAGGACATTGATTCACCCCCCTTAGTGATTTTTATTCCAATAGACCTTTGGGATCCACCCAAGTAAAGGGTCAATACTTATACCACCCCCATTGGATCACTTTACCATGATCCAAAATTTTGTATTGAACACTACAGCTTCATTCCCTTATTTGATGAAGGTCACTCTCAAGACATAACTCTATGTCAAAATAATTATTCTTATTAAACTGGATGAGTTAAGATATACTTAACTCAAAGTGGATGGGATCACACACTTGAGCCTACTACTAAATAAGCATAACAAAAATAACAAAAATAAATATCCATACATGACAAAAATTGCATGCATAAATATCCATGAAACAATATTGACTAATAGCTAATTTCCATTAAGTTTAGTGAAAAAATAATTGCATACAAGATTTGTAAAGCAGATTGAATTAAATAACAATCCACCCTAATCCAAACCATACTAACTCATTAGGCAAGAGGGAAGAACATTCAACTCGTAGCCCCGTATATGGTTCACCATTTCATTAACTAAACATCGACAAGTTGATATGAATATCAAGAAATAATATAAGAGGGAAATCATAGATGTCAATAATTTCAATCAAGACAACAAAAATAATACATAAAAGAGGGAAAGACAAGGGTTATACATCCATGGACCATTAAGTCACATCAATCAATTTTGAACATCACTATAATACATTATAAAAGAACCATAAATATTTTAAAGAGCATAATAATATCAAAACAACTAGACCATAATTACTTATCAACCAAGAGAGAGATAAAATTAGGGAAGATATTTTTAATACAAGGTCATTACAGCAAAATTAGGTAGTGTTAACCATCAAGGTGTCATGTGCATCCTTAACTTAGGGATCCTCAAACCACTTGTCTTTATAATGGGCATAAATTAAATATTTTCCAACTACTAAAATAAGTAATCATCCACCAAGGTGCAGCCAATACTCAGTTATCAGCTAACCCACTTGTCATGTGAACAACAATAGGCTTAAATGTAATTTATAACCAATTTCCATATGTAGGTGGATTCTTCCAAGTCTTTAAATTGACATTATAGAGTGTAATAAATAATGCGTGGGTTGAGAAAAATAGTAAAGCATAACCCATACAAGTTTAGCTAAGATATAAATACAAGAAGATCGAGATAAATAATATGCCAAGGCAAAATAGTTAATGTCTAAAAAGTATAATAGGTGTAGCTTGAAAATTTATTCCATAAATCATTGAAATTTATAATTTAAGGGTAAAACAAAAGTGGTTTTATACTAATTATATTAATTAATAAGTGGGTCCATTCCTTAAATTTCCAATTGTATAATAAATTTAGTAATAGATACAATGATGACCACCAACATAGCAGGTCAAAGGATTAGTGCACAAATTTATGATTAGTTTCAAAATAGCCTCTTTAGGGTTGTATGTAACCCTTTCCTTCATCCATTGGAATAAATAAAATACATTCATGGATGAAAGTTTTTATATGTTACAGCTAGAGCGATTTAACCTTACTCAAATCGAGCAATAGAAACTTTATAAGCATGAAGGAAATATATAAATAAAAATGAACTAATACAATTTTGATTTTTTTATAAAATAATGAATACAATATCCAAGAGCTTGAAATTGTACAATATACATTAAGGGGTCATATCAACCTCATAATAATGAGCAAAATGCAATATAATGGAAAAATGGAAGATATAATTATCACATCAGAATAAGGAGTTGAATATCATCATTGAGGTTAAAGTAAAGCACACTACCAAACACCATAATAAATAGTATATGAATTTAATTACATCATATACCATTATAATTGGATAAAATAAGAACATATGGAAATAAAAAGTAAAACATCAATTAAGATCCATTGAGATGTGTCACCAAAATCATCCAAAAGAGGCATAACATGCTAGTAAGCTAGGATTAACCCCTCATCACCTATCCTATGAGCCCAACCATTTGTATCCCTCACCACCCCAATCATTATTTTGGTGGTGAATTCTCACCTCTAAGTTGTTATAATGAGGTCAGGTAAAGGATATTTAAGCCAGGATCAAAGTTGTAATAGTAATACAATGAGGACCAACAATAACATGAGTAACCTTACACACACCAATACAAATCGATGGGGTAAATATCCAAACACCATAAAATACATACAAGTAAGAAGATAATAACCATAAAAAAGGGAGAAACCAAGATGAGCCACCCAATGGTAAAAACTAAAAACTACTTTTACACCCATAATCACATGTTCCCAAAGCTAGTGAATCATAAATGGCATCAAGTAAATATAATGAAAATAATAAAACCCATCCATAAAAAGGATCTTAATCATGAAGGTACAACCAATAATAACCTCTAAAACCATTATAATGTAATCCATTAACAATTAGTGACTTACACCAATCCAAAGAACCTTGAAATGCACCACCTAAGCATATGAATGATAAGGTACAATAGTAGGATAATTTCCTCATCATAAAGGAAGTGCATACAACCATTATAGGACAGCCCAACACTCAAAAACACTAAAATCATGCACCATTATGATATGAAACCAAGCATACACATCCAACCTTTACTTCACAATCCCATGTACACATTTCAATGCATTCAAATAAGGGTTTTTCAGCCAACAATGATTTCATGATGCAAAAAAAGGGAAAATAAAGTAGTATAAAAACTAGTTATACACTCATTCATGGTAAACAACGGTTTTCACCCCATTATATAAAAAGAATGGTTATGCACAAGGGTTCATTTATATTCAACATCAAATACAACACAATGAATTCCAATTAATTGTGAAATCCATAGGGGTCAAATCTTCCAAAATAACATCATATTTTTTGGTAACTACCATGATGCAAAAACCAATAAATCTAAAAGGATAAGTTATTTACTTACATACATCTAACCAACCAAGGTATAGGAAAAATAAACCTTATATCATGGTTTAATCATTAATCTCTTTAGATTCAAAGATTAAGTTTAGCTACCTGTCAACCATATAGCTAAAATGAATGAGGGAATACAAAAATACCAAAATCAATTATCCCATTAACACTACAGGTTCATATTAAGGAAGAGGAACCCACAAATATATTTTTGAAGGGAAACCCTAGCCATATGATCATACAAAAATTTAAACTTAATAGTTTATACTAGGGCCGATTAAATAGATAGAAGATTTTTAATCACAAAAAGGGCCTACATAGGTATTTTATAAATAAATAGTTGAAACCCTCAAGGGTACAAAGATGGAAATCATTCAAGGACTTATTAATTCACCCATGTAAGACAGTACAAATTGAAAGAGTGCCATGTCTATAGGTTATAAACATTAAAATGCATATTGAACCAAAACCTAATAAATTTACACAGCCAATGAAATTAAGGAAAAATAAAAATACACATAGTTAATAATTTCTATATTAAATTAACAAGATGATACTTTTATTTACTACCATTAATGCATAAAATCAAGATAATTATACTAATACAAAAAGAGTAAATAATTTAAATTGATTTAAAATGGTTATAGGTCCATGATGAAGTCCTCAGACTTCACCATTGACTTGTAACAAGTCTTAGCTATGATAAAACTATACCATGACTTGCATAATTTCCCAAAACAACCCCCCAATCGAACTTCTTACCCTTTCACCCAAAATAGAGTTCAAAACTTATTGACTAAAATGCCATCCATAATGGAGAATAGGCCAAGCTATTTGGTTTTAGGGTGTTGCCATTATCTTATTTGGCTTTGTTTCCTCCTCCACTTCTCTGCCATCGACTCCATTCCCTTCTACCACCAAAAACAACCTTTCAACTTTCCTCCCTCCACTATGCCTTCTATGCCTAGGTTTTTTATCACAAGCAGTGAGCTCAAGAAGATTTTGGTTTTCCACCAAATACCCATACTTGACCAAGACCTTGGGAGGAGAGTCAACCCTCGAAGAACCAAAAAAATAAAAAATAAAAATAAAATAAATAAAATATAACCCAACATGATAATGTTGACCAATTATCCCCACATGCATTTAGAGAAATTCAAATTGTGCATGAGTGGTCCCATGGTTGAGCTATGACCATGTTGGTCTGAGTCATTATGACTAGTGACCCTTTACAAAAAAAATAATGCTCAAGACAAAGGCCATGGGGTGGTCTAATTTACCAAGTCATGTTAACACCAACCCAAGTAATGGCTCCAACATATGAAAGATAACAAGCTACAACCAACACAACAATATGAAATATAAATATAGCAGTCAAAGTAAAGAGGCCACTTAGAATAAAAAATGAGATTAAAATAAATTATTGCTAAACAAGATGACAAGAAGACTAGACCACATCACATCCTACATAGGGCAAGGATGAAAGTAACTCACAAAGACATAATAAACAAGCACGAAGGTGAATGTAACTTTTAAATATGATACATGGCTCAATATCTTATTTTAATACAATTTACCTATTAGTGTTAATATTGACCACTCATATAACCTCATAATGTCACCCAATCACTAGAGTCCACCTCTGAGCCTAGTTGATATACCCTACTCTTATCTGAGTGATATTTGACTGCTCAATCACCTCATAAGTGTACTTTAGATGTCCAAACCAACTACCAATCCTATCTCATGACCTAGTGCCTGCATCTACCAAATAAGACTTCAATATTACTTGAATGATATTGATATAATAATAAAAAATTAGAATGAATCATCAACATGAACTAATAATTTAAACATAGTCATCAATAGCTGAAAAAAGAACTAGAGTTAGTCCTAATAACCATGACCTCAAACATGCCCTATGAACATATCTAAAAACTATAAGAGTAGGCAATGTCAAACCAAATCCAATAAAACATGATATATCAATAACATATAATAATGTAACTAATTAAAATAATGTATACATATAATAATATAAAATGAATCCAGTGTAGGTAGTATGCATATCAAGATATAATGAATCCAATGTGAGCTTCAACCATGACATAACATATCATGATAGCTACCCAAGTTACCTCACATCGCAACCCTATGAAATAGAATGAATGTCAATAGTCGTTAGTCTAAGTACATCAAAACACATCAAAGTAAACCATAATTAATTATTTTTAAGGGGCCACAAGGTCAGTTCATGACATCCTCCCCTCCTTAAAGATGAGTTTCCCTGATGACTATCAATAATCAAGCAAAAAGTTCTCTAAAAATCTCTAACTAAACTAATTAACATTGCTTCATATTGTTTCCACCTTATGAGGGGTGGCCAATATCTCAGTCATAACTTGTTGGCATTCATATTTCCTACCATTAGGATAGCCATGTTTTTCCTTATATGAGGCTAAGTAAGGCCTCCTTCTAGTCTTCACATGTCCTTTATGACACTGAAAAGGAAGAATAACACTTATACAATACTATCATAGTAAAAAATTCCACCAAATCCCACAATTTAGCTAAATTTTTTCCATTTTCATGCCTTAAAAAGGCCATCATTAACATTAGAATCCACTAAAATAGTTATAAATAGGTTCATTTAACCTTAAAGACCTACAACAATAAGCATAATTTCATGGTCACACAAGTTAATTTTGATACATCACTATTGTTATTGACTATTCCAACCACTTATGAAGGTGATAATTAACATCACAATCATACAATGCTCTAAAACATAGTAGTTTACACCTTCCTTAATATGCTTTCTAGCAAGGTTGTTAATGGTACTCCCAAGTAGGAAAATATAGCTAAAGAACTACAAGATAAAAATTGATGTCTAAACTAGATTAAAAATCCAAATATGAAACTTTACTAGGTTCATAACCACATGTGTGAACACACACAGACCTACAACATGAGGTCAACAATTATAATCATCCAATCCCATTGGATTAAAACTAGAGTTACAAATAAAGAGTATAAATATTCTAATAAAATATTATGCCAAATGCATGAACTTAAGAACATTAATTATAGAATTTCCTTACATAAATTTAGTACTCCATACTATGATGGTTACTCTAATACATCAAAAACTATCCATGGGTTAGTACAACATCCCACACCAACCACACTAAACATCAGAGAAGCCATACCAAGCATCACATACAACTTGAAGGCTTACAACATACTCTATAAAAACTTTGTGAGCTCATATGATGGTTATAGGTATTATAGTCCCACCATCTTAGTGCACTTACCTCTTGGAAGTATTAGAAAGTACACATAATTCAAAAATCTACCTAATCAAGAATTAACATTGATCCTCCCAAGCATAAAATCAGCATGCATACAAGTCATGCCTTAAAACAATTCATAAATATTCATCCTAAAATATATCTATCAGGTATAAAAATTATACCTCATCCATATAATGTTTGCACTTATAGGCCAACACATGCATGAATTTTAGCAAGTACCATCTTGCTGATTTTACATAATGTCCAATTAATAGGACCAATTAGTGTTCCACAAGTATATAACAATAAAATTTCACAAAGTTTATTTTTACAAAAACCTCTAAGATGGGGTTAAATGAACATTAAATTTGTAAAGTGACCATTATACACTAAGATCCCATGGCTAATTTGTGGCACATGTGGTGGACACTCTTAATGAATCAGGTGGTTACTTGCGCAAAGGGGAAAAGTGGATTTTCAGCCTACAAGAGACTACACTTCCTAGCCCATACCCAATAAAAATCATTATGGATGTAGTTTTTCTCTACCTTCAACTTCATACTTGCACCAATACTCAATACTATAGTAGTAATGCAGGATTAGATCACACAACACAACATTATACCTTGGCAAATTCAATCAATAGAAGTTGGTTTCAAGGAGGATAAACACATCACACCAATATTTTATGGCTGCATTACTACATATAATTATGTTAACAAAATGAAGTCATAGTTATTATAAGACATGTACATGAGATACTCATATAATAATTTTTAAAAAAAATTAAAAGAAGGTTCACAAGGTTGCCTTCAGGAGTGGAATAATCCCTTAGACAAGTAACTCTACCATTATTCACACATTCTACAGTCAACAACATACCATCATATATGTAAAATGTTCATACTATAATGCTGAAATTAGAAAGAAAATTTGAAAACCTAGAATGTCAACTACATACACATAGTATGGTGAAAACATAATTTCTCATGATTTGACAAAATCAAAGTAATGTAATATTTTATAAACACATAACATTTTTACATACAAAGAGGAACCACGTGAAATAAATCATGCATGTGTGACTCAAGTTTTCTAATAATCATGCCAAGGTACTTTCATATCACAATAATCAACACACATGATGGTGAAGCACAAGGGTCCATGACTCACTTGATGTCTAGATTCCATTCAAATGACACCAAATATCCATCATTTAATACACATAATCAGTCCTAGGGATCTCAAAATTATTATCATCTTCCCTCAAAAAGGTTATGTTCTATCAAAGCCCATAAAATCTATTTCCATGAGTTTTTTGGAAAACTACCAATATTTTTAGTGTGTCATGGATAGATGGCTCACACTAACTGATAACAATAAGATATCCACAAAAATCTCTAACTTTCCCAAACAAGTCAATCACACTCACCCCATTAGGCCCTCCAATAATGGGCCTAACCCTTGAACCTTTGAAGATATTATACATTAACAACACTGGATAACTCACCCACGTAAATTATCAATGGCCACCAAAGCATCATCTCATGATTCCAACAACAAACTTATATCACTATTCTTCTAATTGACTCAATTTTGTAAGTCAAAGGTTGAATGGTGATGCTTGTTTTGACACAACATTATTTTGGGCAAGGGTTGGCTTAACCAAGACACAAGTTTAATTCTAAACACTATCGTGGGAATTAAAATTTCCCATAATCATTAAGTTCCATTGAAATTTACACTAAACATCCTCATGTATGTAAGCCATATCCAATATCACACTAGATATCACCATGGATGTCAAAACATAACCAATATCCAATTAGGAATCCTCATGGGTACATAACTCAACTAGAATCCAATCAAAAGTCCCCATGAATGTAAAACATATAAATGGTAATCATTACATCCTCATGGAAATCATCCTATCCATGATCAAAATAAATAATATCATAGATGCAAAACATATCTGTGATCAAAACAACATCATAGATTCTAAACACAACTATGATCAAAACATCATCATAGATGTTAAACATGATCAAAATAACATTACACACACTATTTAACTTTCAACCTTTCGTATTTGTGAATCCATATGCTTCTCCAACTAACTCAAAAGAGGTTAAATGCATAAACAATATGAAACTCTTATTTCAGCTCATATGTTCTCTCATAAATGGAGATCTTAAGCCCTCTTGATTTACTCAAGTAAATCAGATACTCTCACCTTATAATGTTCTAAACCTTGGTATTCCTAAGGTCATAATGTTCTAAGCATTTACTAGTGACTTGCCCATACAAGTCAACAATAGATATTGAATATTATTTCCTCAATTCTAATGGTGAAATGGTGATCACCAGTATCCCATCAACTTGCCCATATAATTCAATAGTTAATAGGTGACACTTGTCCTGACATAACTCAATTATAGAAGGGTTGGCCCAACCAAGGCTATGGGTAAGTATCACAAGGTCATTTTCAAAAATTTACCAATTTTCACACACTCATACACACATATACATATTCCATAATACAAGAAATTTACGTCACTTCAAGCTAGAATAAGTAAATCACTATTCAAATGATACAAGAGGTTAAGTGCCTTTATAAACATCATAACATAGCCTTCTCAAGAATATAAGACATATATCTATCCACATAAGTTAGTATGCACACAATCATACTAGGTTTCAATTCAGTCTTAGTAAGACAATATAGATTTACAAGTGGCATTCATCCATCACAAGGAATACACATACATGCTAGTAAAATAATCCTCCATAAGGATATACATATCTAAATTATGTCTATTTATATCCACCCAAAATTATACTATGTAAACACAACCCTTTGCAAAGGTATGCACAAACACACAAAAGCTCAACCAACTTTTTAAGAATAAGCTAAAAATCAACTTAATGTGCCAAAAAATCATCCAAAACATTAAATCACAAGCTCTAAAACCAAATTAAACAACCCCAAAAAAATTTTAATTACTTTACATAGTACACAATGAAACATCATTTAGGTCCTATTGTATAGCTTTAATGCATCACAATGCATTTCAAAAATCAACGCATAAAGTCTTAAACACAAAAACTAGAATCCCAATCATACCATTAGATAAATTTAAGGACCTTAAGCAAGGAATTAATTATATACAAGAAGGTATTGTTAGACATTTGTTATATAATCAAATAATATAGCAAATAAATGTAACACCTAAGCATGGGATCCAAATGACAGAACAAAAGAATCCAACTCATTAACTTGCTTAGGCAAGTCTTAATACCTTGAGAGATCAAAAAGGGAAGATCTCTAATATACTTCTAAAGATAATAGGGAAAGGATATTGAGTTATCATAGACCTTTGGGATCCACCCAAGTAAAGGATCAATCCTTATGCCACCCCATTGGATCATTGTACAATGATCCAAAATTCGTTAGGAAGCATTGCACCTTCATTCCCTTATTTTATGAAGGTCACTCTCAAAACATAACTCTATGTCAAAATAATTATTCTTATTAAACTAGATGAGTTATAATATACGTAACTTAGGGTGGATGACATCACACATGTGAGCCTCCTATTGAATAATCATAACATAAATAATATAAATAAATATCCATTTATGATATAAATTTCATACATAAATATCTATGAAATAAACCTGACTAATAGCTAATGCCCATTAATTTTAGTGTAATAAGAGTTGCATACAAGACTTTTAAACTAGACCATATTTAAGACAAATTTACCCTAATCTGAACCATACTAACCCATTGGGCAAGAGGAAAGAATATTTAACTTACAACCCCATATAGGGTTCACCATTTCATTAACTAATAATCAACAAGTTGGTATGAATATCAAGAGACAATATAAGAGGGACACCATAGATGTCAACAATTTCATTCAAGATAACAACAATAATACATGTAATATGGCAAAATAAGGGTTATACATCCATTATGATCATTAAGTCACATCAACCAATTCTAAATATTGTTATAATACATTATATAAGAACCATGAAGATTGTAAAGAGCATAATTACATCAGAACCACCAGACCATCATTACTTAGCAACCAAGAGAGAGATAAAATCATAGAAAATATATTTAATACAAGGTCATTATGAACAAATTAGGTAGTGATACTTGTCAAGGTGTCATCTACATTCTTCCCTTAGGGATCCTTGTACCACTTGTCTTCATAATGGGAATAAATTAAGGATTTGACAATTGCTAAAATAAGTAATCATCCACCAAGGTGCAAAAAATACTCAAAAACCAACTAACCAACTTGTCATGTGAATAATTATAGGCTTAAATGTAATTTACAGCAAACTGTCATATTCAGTTGGATTCTTCCAAGTCCTGAAATTGGGATTCTAGAGTGTGATCAAGAACACATGGGTTGAGAAAAACATTACAACATAACCCATACAAGTTCAACTAAGTTATTGATATAATAAGATCCAGATAAATATTATGCCAAGGC